>JAUBNY010000298.1:644310-658202 GCA_032275445.1 Crypturellus soui | reverse complement strand
CCAGGAGGAAGCCCTGACTGCTGCAGATAATCGCACACAGAGATCGTGCCACTTTGTATAAAAATTCCTCTGCCCAATTCCTCTGCTATCACCCCAACATGCTGGTAAGTGAGAGAGCTCTAAAGAACCTGGAGATTTGCAGCACTTTTTGTAGGAATACAATTTTGATCTTCAAAAAGGGACCTCTTCCTTTTTTTTTTTCCTGCTTTAGAAGTGCTGTTAACTCTTGAGTATAAAAAGCAGTTGATTCCTTAATTGGTGAGATTAGTTAAATGCTTGAGCTCAGGGAAAATGAGTTAATTACTATAAATGAACTCACAAGATTATTGGATTGATTTCTCACCATGGAGTTTCAGAGAATGATCAAGAGCATTTCCTCTGAACCAAACTGTGATGCTGCAGAGATGGAGCAGAAAGGGTGAACTGTGACACATGCACATGTTGCACAGCCAAAGCAGTGTAAAAAGAATTGCACAACCTGATTTATGGATTTCCCAGATAATAGACTGTCTTCACAATTGCAGTGCAGATGAAAGCTGGTGAGTAAATTATACTCCAAGGTGTGGAATACAAGCTTAGTTTGTGATATAAAACCCCAGGGCAGTATTTGTACAAGGAAAGTTCAATCCACTTCTGAGCATAGCAAAGCTTTTCAGTGCTGCTCAGTGTTATATCTTAAGGGCATGACAACATTTACAGAGTGATCCTATCACTGGACTACATTTAGCAACTTCCCTCTTCCTTCCAGTATCTCCAAGCTGCTGGGACAGACAGTTCTGCCTTTAGGGGCATTAGCTGCGAATGAGAGAGAGACCAATGCAATGCGAGTTCTGATTTATATGTTCATTGCAAATGATTGTTTGAGAAACATTCATGAAATTAAGCATTCACACAACCTCAGCTTCTCTGCTGCCCCCAGACAGTTTAATCCAGAGCTCTTGCAAGGTTTTCCATTGTCTCCAAAGGGCTTTGGATCAGGCCCAAACCAGCTATAGCAGAGCTCTGTGGAATAATTTGGGGAGTTAATTACAGGGCACACATGTAAGTAAGGTGAGTGACAGAATCCCACCCAAACTGGTCTGGAGTCACTGCTGTAGCAGCCACACAATGAATCTGAGGGGCACACATCGTTCTGAGCCACTTCTCCAAGGGTGAGAGTCATTACACATGGAAAAGAGAGGACAGCGTGCTGATCTGACATAATCATCTCAGCAGCTGCCTGCTCTGCGAATGCTGCTGAGTCTCAGGAATATTGCTGGCAATTGCCAAAATGATGAGTACAAGGAAGACAAGGAGGGGAAGCACAAATTGAAACACTTGGGAATCATTTTGTTTAAGGTCTGTAATAGTCTGCATTCATTTTAGCTTGGGGGGGTATCTTATTGAAACCTCTCTCCTCCAGCTAATTACCCTGTTGTCAGTCCACAGTGTGGGAAAATGCTTCAATTTCAAACCCATGCTATACTAAATTGCTTCAGTACATGCCATTCGGAGTTTCTGCTACATAAAGCCTGGAGAAAGCACTGCTGTTCATGCCTTTTTATTGGAAACAATAAGACATGTTGTTTTCTTGCAATGTTTTAAGCCTGCACCCCTAAAATACATTCACCCTTAAAGCCCAATTCTGCTCCCTCAATTCATTTTCTAGAGTGGCAGAGAAACTTGAAAAGTAATCCCTCAATTACAGCTCAAAGCTGTTAGGTTTTAGAAAATCTGAGGAGCAGCTCTTCCCCGGTGAGATCAGAAATGACTTTCATGTTTGTCAGGATTACACCTTAGTGTAACCCTGCCACTCCCCACATGATTTTGCCGCTGTTTTGCAGTGGAGTTGCAGGAGAAGGCTCCCTGCCAGCATTACAACCCCTTTGGTTTCCCCTCCAGCCCTAGTGATAACCTTTCTGCTCGCTGATTTCCCACTGGGTTCTAAGAGAGTTTGCAGTGCCAGGATAACTTCTGTACGTCCTTCCTCGCTGCTTATTCAGAAAGGCTCTATGTTAACATACAATTTCTGCAGAGCTGATGCCTTCATTACTCTCTGCTCAGGGGACAGCTCAGTGTCATCTGCAATCTCCAGCTACCTCCAGATTAGACCCTGAGTGCATGACAAGAAGGGCAGAACTATGAGGGGGAGCTTGTGTCCATCTCTGCAGGCCAGGGACTGCAGGGCAATGTTAGCAGCTCCTCTGCCACCCTGCACAACTGCTATAGCCTTGCACATCAGGACTGCAGCTTCCTGAGACATAAAGGAAAGCACGTCTGCTGCCTCAGCCTCCTTTTCTGCTGTTAGGAAGGGAGCCAGCTGTGTACAAGGTTTTTAACCACCTAGCAGAATAAAACCATTTACATAATGGATATTATATTGTTTGTACTGAGCTGAACATACCTGAACCAGTTTGCTGTTTAGGAAAATCTCCGTATTGCCTTTCTAGTTTCCTGGGTCACTTGCTCATCCCTGCAGGTCTTCGTCTTCATTGCCATGCTTGTCTTTCACACCACATGTGCACCATGCACCATGGTGCTTGGAATTATCAAGCCTAGGGCAGGGAACAGAGGCAGCGGGTTACAGAGAAGCAATTTACAAGGTACAAGAAAAGCAAAGTCGAGAAAAAAAAAAACAATAAACCCACCCCACAGACCAGATAGGTGTGAGACGTGCAGATGCATTATGTCTGTCATAGTTCTCATTGTTTTCATATCCATGAGATCATTAAGACACTTCTGAGCCTCTTGAGCCCATGACATGCAAGCCCAGGATATGATAAGCAGAGCTGAATTAATTGTACAATACATTGATGAACAAAATGAAGTAAAGTGCTTTTATTGTACAAGGGGAAACGAATGCTTTGCATTAAAGAGCAGTCACATCAATCCAAATTATGGCTCGCGCTGTATAAATGATAATGAGACTCTCTGTCTTGCTCAGGCTGAGTGAAGACGTTGCAAGGAGCAAAGACGCCCACTTACTGCTGCATCTAAGCAGTTCTCCTACATAAACTGGGCCACAGCATGACAGTGAGATTTGTCTCTATAACATTATTCCTTTGCTAGGAACCTATTTTAGCAGAAGGACTAAAATCAACATCGCTATTACTGTTTCCCCTCAAACACTGGGGCAGCAATAAGGCTATTCAAAGTCCCTGTTTATCTTTTTTTTTTAGGTGTTACAATTTCTTTGCTGCTGTTCAGCTACTATGCAGCTAATCATTTTTGTTCTGGTACTTCTGGTTACCATTTTCTAAGCTGTTTCTTTTCTGCATTTAATATCATACCATATGGGAGAGCTCTGTGTGTTTATAAGCAATGTGAGTCAACAAAACTCAGGGCACAGTGCAGGACCTGGCTAGGGCTTCCTTTGTGGCTTGCTTGAGTATCTGAATTGACAGACTCAGGCTGTCAGGCTGAGGCCCTTGAGGTAGCTCTTAAGTGAGGCTGGTTGGGCAGGTAGGAGAAACTGGACATTTTTAATTCCTATGGAAGCTGCAGCATAGTCCAAATGCATATTTGTGTCCAGCATTTCATCACTCAGGCTTAACTTTGCACTGCTTGAATTAGAAGTAGAAATGCGATTGAGCAACGATTCAACATCTGCAATGAACTTGTGACTCTGCTCTTTCCTCAGCGGCTTCATCCTTTCTGTAAGAATGAGTCTGCGTCAACGACAGGAAAGCACCTGACCTGGTAACACACTGTAGACACACACTGCAGACACGGCACTGGGCAAGGAAGGCTAAGTTTGAAGAGATCAGCCCAAATTCTTGGGTTTTATTAGTTCCTCTGCCAAACCTGGGGAGAAGAAGGGTGTTCTGCACTGGGCAGGAATTCTATAACCAGAACAGTCTTCTTGCAGAATGAGCACGAGGATCGCCTGGCTTGTGCCGTGCAGCTCTTCCTTTTGGGATCTGGAAGGGCTTTGAAGCAGGTTTGTCAAGATGTCACGCTGGTGTAACCCTCCCTACTCCCCGAATGCTCTTGCCATAGAGACAGAGGCCCTCGAGACAGCTCTGAGGTGAGGTGGGGCAGCTGAGAGACACATTTTAACCCCAGTAGTTCCTGCAGCGTAAGCCAAGTGCCTGGCTTGCAAGTGAGGGCGGACGGCTCAGCTTGAGGAGCAGCATCAGCCGCAGACACCACGCAAGATGTGACATGGAGGCATCGGCATCCGTGGGTGCCTGCAGGGCGCAGCCCGCCTCTCGCACCGCACCTTCACCTCCAAACCCACAGTTTCAGCAGTGCCGCAGGGCTGTCGCGCCGGCCTCGCGGGGGACGCGGCGCGGAGGGGCCGCCCCGTGGGGCGCAGCCGGGCCCCAAGCGGCGGCTCCTCCCGCCCCTCCGCCCTCCCCTGGGCGGCCCGCGCCCGGCCCAGCGCCACGTGAGGCGGCCCCGGCGCCGCCGGAGTCACGGGGCGGCCGGGCCGGGGCCATGGAGCTGCCTGCTGTGAGCCTCAAGGTAGGGGCGGCGCGGGGGGAGCGGGCTGGTGCCCCGAGCCCGGCGGCGGCTGCCCGGGGCCGCCAGGAGCCGAGGGGCTCGGCCGAACCCCGCTCAGGTGAGGGGCGGGCGCCCCCCGGCAGCCGGCCCTGCGCTCCAGGCCCCGCAGCAGAAGGGGAAGTGTCCGGCAGGAGGAATGAGTGGCGTTTCCCGGTATCTTGTTCGTCTTGCAAAATCTCTCGCTCGTTAAGAGCGGCAGACAGTGACCTCCAAGGCTCCCTCTTTGCCGTCTTTGGAGTTGGGAGAGCCGGTTGCCGACTCGTGGCCGTGGAGGGCCCCGGCTCAGCTGACCGGGGTTAATCCCAGCTTTGCACTGCCCGGGATGTGAGGAGGCAACATCTGTGGTGCCAGGCGAGAGAGCTTGGAAAGAGGAGTCCGGTTACTTGGGGTTATCACCTGGCAGATGATTACAATTGCTTCTCTGGTTTGTGTGTTTTTTTGTAATTGAGGAAGTTGGAAATTTTTGCTGGGTATCTGGTAGCCAGAAACATGGAAAATAAGGGGCTTCTCCAAGGTGTATTATTACACTTTTCGCTTTGGCAAGAAGCACATCCCTGCACAGAGGCTAGAATCACTGGGTTGGTTCTTCTTGTTGGTGTTTGGAAGCGGAGCCTTCTCTAATAACAGAAGAAATTTCTCCCTCTTTTCTTCCTCCTATCATATTTTCAGAGCCCCGAGGCCCCGTGCACCTTTATCCACATTCTCTAGTTCAGATGTTGGGTTTGGTGGGGCAAGTTTCAAGGGCTTTTTTGATTATAAATGTGACCAAACTAAGTATGAAAGCAATGCTGAGCCCAGGTGTTCTGTTTTGGGTTTGTTTGATTGATTTCTGCTGTTGATTTCTAAAGCTGTGGGCAGTGCCTTTGGAGATGGCAGCCTGTGGGTTGGGAGGTCAGTACTGACTCGGATACCCTTATGAATCCATCTTACATGGAAACACTTAAATGTGGCTGTTCAAAATAAAAGTTTGGTGTTCATAATGTTCATGGTTTTACTTACTAGCTCACCAAGAAAAGCGGTTTCTTAGGGCAAGTATGCAAATGGATTTTTCAAGGCCTAGCATGGAGGTTGTATTATGTTCTGGAAACCAACTGGTATTTTACTCTGGAAAACTTGGAGTATTGTGTGATTCCCGTGGCACTGGGAAGTGGGCAAGATCTTGCCATCTGCTTTGCTTATAACTTATTTCAGTTTGTTTTGTTTTTCTGTGCTAAAACAACACTGAAAAACAAGGACATTAATTAAAAGGTTTACCAATGAATTTAATGTTTCTGCATGGGAGATGGAGCTAGAGGAGCTGAAAAACAGATGTGTTTCTTGATGAGCCACTGTCAACATAACTAAAATGTTGCTTTTTCTCTAGTTTCAGATAACCAGTCCTAAATCTCTTCCTTTGTAAGAGCAAACTTGTCCTGGGTAAATGATTTTCAGCATTAAGCAATTCCTTGTTTTAAAGTCTGCTAGTCCTGGTCTGGGGCTTGAGGGCTAGGGAGTGGTGGGTTAATGATTGTACCTGCATCTTCAAATTGTCTCCAAGTTGGGAGCAGCACACCATAAAGACGAGGAAGGGACTGGAAACAACACACATCACTGCTATTTGTCAGCGTGATCTGCTCGTGCTTCTGAAAGGTTAGAGAGATAAACCTCCTGATGGAAGTAGCTGCAAGAAGACTGAATGACTGAGCAGTGTTTGTGCCAGAAAACAGCAATGTCTCAGCCTTGGGGTCCTTCAGGCCACTTGCAGACCTATAAAATCGATGTAAGTTTTGCTCTGGAGCAGATGAGGAACATTTTCATGGAACAGCGTCTACTGGCTCAGCACTAATAGTAATAGTTAGCAAAGTGTGCTGAAAGCAGCATAGTGTTGTTTTTGCAATGAGTGCTTGACAACAAGGATATGCTGAGCTTGGAAATACAAAAAATCAGTTGGATCAAGCCTGGACAGTGTTTCAGGATGCATGTGTCTGGAGACACGTTTTTTTGTGCTTGGAGACGGATTTCTTTAAATGCTAATTCAGAGACTCGTAAAACATTTTGGATTAGAAGGGACATCTATATGTCATCTAGGTCAGCTTCCTGCTCCTAGCAAAGCTAATTTCTAGGTTAGATGGAATTACTCAACTCAAAATTTGGGTTTGCTATATCGTCAGATGACTATAAGCCATTCGGAGTAGATGATCTCATTTAAAAAAAAAAATTAAAAAGGTAGTTGGAAATTGGGGCATTTTATTTTGGGCAAATTCAACTTTATGCTTGAAGATTGTGTGCTGAGGCATGCTTGAAGGAGTGAGTTACCGTTCCAGAGAATTTTTCATCCAACCATAACCAGACCATGTGTCTTTTATGTTGCCAATTAGTTCTATCACATGCTGGGATTTGTGGAGGAGCCAGTAATTCCCCTCATCTCTCCTCACTTTTCAATGGGATGCTTTTAATCATGTGGTCATCCTCCTATCAGCCCAGAAGGCTGTTCCTATCAATCCCAGAAGGCATAGGGACAAATTCCAGCTTTTATATTTTACTACTTTCAGCACTAGCTCAGGTTTTAGATGAAGTTCTTTGCTTAGAAGAAGAATTTTATGCCCTTCTTATGTAGCGGCATAAGTCTTTGAGCAGAGGGAAAAATTAAAATTCTTCTCCTGTTTCATCCTGAGCCTGCCTGAAAATTGTCTAATCTCAGAGAGTGACTGTGAGCTTTAAAGAACATTTTTCATTAACACGCTCAAGCATACCAAGACCACCAGCTAATTTCGTAGTGCCCTGAAGAACTGTCAGATAACTTAGACTAATAACTAGGAAAGGAGTGCCTTGATTTTCTATTGGCTTTTGAATAATAAAGGTTTTTACCTGACTTTATCATTGTGATTATGCATGCTTTATAATTTAGTAACTGCAGTATTGATCTAGACAGCTTTAGAAAAAAATAAAAACTGTCTAATTATGTTAACTGGTGAGCCTTGAGGGGGCTTGTGGGTGTGTAACATGCAATTAAATACTACCTCATTAAGAATTTCCCTGATGTTGTGATGGTCTCTTGGGTAACTGCTATTTGCATGTCTCCATTCTTATCCAAGAACATCTTGTCTGATTAGCAGCTTCTGCCTGGTCTCCACGGTAAAATGTGGGAGAAGGGGAGGTGGGGGGGAGCGGTGTATTTTGTAGGCTTTCATTAACAATATTTTAAAGAATCGTTATTAAAAATCTGCTTAAGCAGTGTTTGAAGTTGCTTGCAGCAAAATGTAAGCTACTCAGAATGAATGCTCATCAGTTGTGCTAGGGTGTTACAGTGAAGCAAGAACGGTGTCTTATCATAAGATGTCTACATCGGGGTATCTTTGCAGAGCAGCTTGAGCCACAGGAGATACGTCACTCCCCTTCATTTCCTGGCTGCACTTCACTCATGTTACATCTTCATTAACTCTGTCCTCAAGCAACTAGTTTTGTATTAAGTTAGAGCATGGATAGAACTTTTGAGTCACTGAATAAGTGCAGAAAGTCAGTAAATATTTTTTTTTTCCTAAGGGCTTAATTCTCTTCCCTACATACAGCTTTCTTGGGCCAAACAATTTAGCCTGTCTCTACTTACTCATTTACCCCTGTATGTGTGTGTGGGGGGTGTTATGCTGAGGTTATTACTGCCTTGTTTTGGTGGTATTTGACGGTATTGCCTGGGGGGGGTCTCACAGTGCCTGTGAGACTGATAATTTCCCACGGGAAAAGATCCTCTGTCTCCCTTTGATGGGGTAAGTGCTGTGAGGGGAAGGTTGCAGGTCTTTGCAAGCACCCCTCTCATCCAGGTCATTCAACAAAATAGTTCAGTAAGTGATGGAGCAGAAAATATATTGTTTCCTGTCCTTAGTAGTCATTTGTAGTCATTTCACTACGTTCTCTTGAGTCTAACTTATTAGACTTGCTTTCATCTTAATGCAGGCTATTGCTCGGCCTTTTTCACAGACAGGACAATAGAAAAATATCTGTCTTTCTCTGGAGGCTTCACTGGGAATGAAGAGAGATGTGTGCTGTGTGGGATTGTGTTCTTTGGTTCCTTGCAGATGCCTTCAGATCTGTTAATACTGTAGTGAAGTTGAGCTGCTATTCCAACTGGCTTGAAGGAAGTAAAAGGAGATTTACTGAGGAGTGGGTGAAAAGACCAGGAGCTACCTGTCCCTGGACTTCCTGATGATGAGCCCCCAAATTGGACATGTATAAGCTGTGCTAAAATAGTGTAAATCAAATTGCCTGGCTTTCTGTACAAACTCTTCTGGAGTTCCAAAATCAATAACCCATTTAGGAAAGCCTAAATGGGCCTTGAATTAACTGTCAACAGAAATGACAGCAATAATGAATGACTGCAGTGCAGCACCACGGGAAATACCAGCAGCAAAGGCAGGGCAAAAATGGTTTTGTGTCTTCACTGTCCCAGTTGCTAAACCAGCTTTCTGCACTGGTTTGTGGGTCCGGTGTAGGTCACAAGGACATTCTTCTACTCTTTCCTTAGAAACAAAACAATGTCGTTGCACTTCAAATCTCCCCCTGGCTGACCAGTCCTCCTCTGTTTTTTTCACAGGCCATCATTCTGGTACATTGGCTGCTCACAATGTGGTGAGTGATTGATAACTGACCTGTCCTGGGTGAAAGAGGGTGTTCTTTCAAACTAGAAATGGGACTTTCCTGTGGAGTCAGCATTGCCTCCTTGCGCTTCTCTGTATGCTAGGAGATCCTAAATCCAAGAGGGAGTTGTTTGCACAGGAGATGGGATTGAATGCAAACAGACTGTTGCAGGCTTATTGTGAAAAAGGGCTGTTTTTGTCTTTTTGTGGCAGGGGGTGCATGGGTTACATCTTTCCAGCTTCCTATGCCTGGGGAAATTTCAGCGTACTTGCAGTGGGAATCTGGGCCATTGTGCAGCGAGATTCCCTTGATGCCATCATGATGGTGAGTATGAGGGTATTTGCTTCCACCAGGATGCTCAGGGAGAGGGTGGAGGGTGCAGGCAGCTCCTCTGAATCAGTGATGATCCTCAGCTATTGCTAGTACAGTAGTGGATAAGTCAGACTCCCCACCTTTATCAGGGGAGATGGACTTTCACTAGGCATTGTAAACCATGGTCAGAAGCACTCCCTATTCCTTATTTTGCTCCTAGCAATGGGGCATATTTGATTCTTATTTTTTAACCTGCTTTTGTGACCTGCAGCGCTAACCAAGTGCTAAAAACATTTAGGATGATTGAGTTGAAGGGACTCTAAAACAAACTGGCCAGGAAAAATAGCCCTGGAACATACATGTCTAACATGTAAAGCAAAGATACAAGATCATGCATTTAGGACTCTTCCTCTCTGCCTTCCTTAGCCAGTGATGGTAAAGGAAGCCACCCTTCCTGGGCTGAAGGTATAGCTATGTGAGCATAGATCTAGGAAACGGACCTTTTAACTGACTGTGATGCCTTCCTTATCAGTTCATGTTCTGTTCTCTCTTTGTTTTCAGTTCCTGTCCAGCCTGTTGCTCACAGTCCTCACAGACATCATTCACATCAGTGTCTTCTATCCCACAAAGAACTCTTTGACAGACTTGAGGCGTTTCACTGTAGGCATGGCCATCCTCAGCCTCCTCCTCAAACCCGTGTCCTGCTATTTTGTGTATCAGATGTACCGGGAGCGTGGAGGAGAGTACACATTTAACATAGGTATGATGCTTCTCCTGTCTTCCCATCAGTATGGGCCACCTTCTCTGGTGTCAGGGGGATTGCCTTGCACTTTGGACTCTTCAGGCTGAGCTCTGTGCAGCTGGATTCTGCCCTCCGCGCCTTACCAGAGGAGGGGGTGGGTTGTGCTCTTTATCTTGCCAATGTCTGCTCTCCCATTTTGTGGTCCTTGTGTGTCTTAGGCCATAAATTTATGTTCCTCCTCTCTTCCCTTGCAGACCTGGAGTCCTCGTCTGACAGCAGTTTTGCCCGCAATGGTATTGATGTCACTGCTGTCTCTCTTACTCAATGCAGCTGAGAGGCTTTTCCCCTGTTTTTCTGCTTGTATTTGTGTGTACCTGTTGGACAACTCTGGGTGCCCTTTTCTCTTTGCCAATCTTTTGTTATTTTTTTCCCCTCCTTTCTGAAGGAGAGTGAAGGCAGCATCCTTTTTAGCTGGATTACGCATGAGGCTGGATTTCTAACTCCAGACTTTCTCTGGGTCTCACATCTCCTAGGTACCTTAATTGTTTTCAACTTCCTTTTCCTCAGCTCTCCTGTTGTGTGCCAACAGCTGCATTTTGCTGTGGGCTGTGTTTGTGTCAATTTTTATTAGCTGCTCACTGTGCTTGTAACTCCGTGCTGTCGAAAGTGTAAGTCTTGTTGAAGGGAGAGTAACTCCCCCTTTGCATAGAGGTTGGAAGTATCCTTTCAATCCACACTACCCCAAAATGGGCACACTACTGGCTGAGAGTCTCTTATTGGGCACTGGCTGAACTCAATCACCTTTTACTACAGTCTTTTGAACTGTCTTTCCTGCAGTCTTTTCAGAACAAACTGTGCTGTAGTTTTGTGTTGAATGTGGTTGTCAAATTACCTTGCAATCTTGTTTTTGTACAATCTCGCACCCTCACTGTGAACTCAGCTATCTTGCCTTTTTCCTGGTCCTCTCAGTCTTATCTTCTTTCACGCAAAATCCATTTCTGTTGTTTGGCAGCATCCTTACTGCTTAGACAGGGGCCTGTCACATGGGGCCCAGCTTTGATTCAGATTGCTCCCTAATTGTGGCAGACACCTGTCCTAGAAAGAATGCTCTTTGCACACTCTGTCTCATCATCCCTTGCTCACTCTGGGGAAGTAACATGGTTTTGTACCACTGTTACACCCCAGGCAAATTGTTCATAATGTAGCTGGGAGCACTGCTGGATTCAGATTTAATGTCCTGGTGTGGCGTATTTGAGGCATAGCTGGGTTGTCGGGAAGCGTAGTCATGGATGAATCATGCTCTTAAATTCATGCTGTCTAGCCATGGTTCCTGCTGCTTGTTTGTTGCCAGATATATCCTTTTTTCCACTACTTTTCATGTACTTTAATCTTGCTGAAATATGCTATTGCAGCAGTCTGTCTGTTCTGCTGTGTGTATCGGTATGGGGATTGCCTTCTACACTGTAATATGGGAGAACAGTTCTCAGCAGGTTAAATGCTCCTGTGTATGGGTATGTTCCACAGGGGTACGTTCCAAAGCACCCCGATTCTTTTGTCTTTGCCTGGAGGATGAGTTCTGTTGCCTTCTGCCTGAGTAGTGAGGCTCACAGAACACCAGTGCTGGGGAGCTAGGAGAGCAGCTTATGTGGTGCGGTGCTGAGCTCTTGTTTTTTTCTAGGGGACTCAGTTCTTGTGCTTTTCCTTTATTTATTTATCAAGCTTAATCTTTTCTTTCTCCATTTAGGCCTTATCCGTGCAGGTCAGGACCGAAGCAGCTATGAGCAAATCGATCGCCAGGATGCCTCGCCGCAGTGGCCTGAAGCAAGCAAGTCACCTCAGCAGCCGTACTGAGGCCCTCGTCTGGACCTGCAACAACTGCTCCCCTGCCCAGTCCAGCCTTACCCTCTTCCCATGTCTGTTCTGCTGGAGCAAGACCTGGTACTGGCCAAACCAGAGAAGATCTGATTTTCCTTTCTCCTGCCTTCCTGAAGGTTAGGCAGATGCGTTCCTACAGAAGATCTCAGAGATGCCATGCTAAGTGCCGTGACTCTTTGTAACCGCAGTATATAGTCCTGTGTCCCTCCCTCTAAATCTCTTCTCTGTCTCTGTGAGTGGAAGCCCTTTCCACGTTCTACCATTCTTGTACTGGGTGTGCCCTTCCTTCTAAGTAAGGGAATCACTCAAAATACTGCCAGATAAGCTGACTTTAAAAGACTCATGGTCTGCTTTCAAAAAACACAGGAGTTTAACCTGCTTTTATGAAGAATACATCTCCAGGAAACATCTGGGAGTTCTGGAGAACTGGTTTTAACCATATTATTTGACTGAGCTTTATGTTGAGAAATCCCCATGCTAACTGGTGGTTTGCACGCAGCTGTGGTTGGTGTAGAAAACTCTTACTGGGTCAGGATGTTGCTTGTGCTTCCAGTTCCTTGTGTGCTTCCAGTGCCTTCCAGGTTTATTCACTGTTGCTTATATGCAAAATGACTATCTCTCAGGATATTAGCATGTCCTTAAAATGACTGTTAAATTTAGGTTGCAGATACTGTGCCTTGAAATGTCTTTTTGCCTTCAGCTGCCTGTCTTAACAGAACTTGAGATGTTACATTTTTTTCTAAGAAAACTATAAAATAAACACAGATCTTCTGTGTTTAAAAAAATTACTGGTCACTTATATCTTGTTTGAAAATGTTGATAATCTCTGATAAGTTGCGACTATAGTTGGGGAGTCTGGGAGAGAAGTTACAGGAGGAGGTCTACAGGGTTTCAATGGGTTTTAGCTTAAGCTTGAATCGGGAAACTAGAGGGTCCTGCATAGCAGAGCATGGGCAGTGAAGACGGACTAGTAAATTAAGATTGTTAAAATGAAAAGGTGTCGCAAGAGGCTTCCTTAGAAGAAAAAGAGCATGTGAACATTGGCAGGGTAAAAACAATAGTGCTGGGAAGATGTATGTTTTTTCTGAACCAGGTTGACATTTAAATTATACATCTGTTATACTACAGTTGCATTTCCTTGACAAGACTGCTGCTTCATTAACTCTTCAGTGACCATGAGTTCCTATTAACTTTGCTCTAAGCTCTAGAACCATGATATTTGAATGTTGAAAAACAACCATTTTTCTCCTACGCTGAGTTTCGTACATTAAACATGAAAAGGTGCTTTAACCATTACACAAGCAGTGCAGTGATCTTTTGCCCTACTGCTGTACCTGAACCATCATCATTCCTGCTTTCACCAAGCATATTTTAAATGCCCTAGAATTGCAATAGTCTGATTCATTTCTGAGTGTTGTGCGTTCATTTTTGCAGTTGACTGCTGGCACAGACTGCCATGCAGTAGAGAAGAGGACTAGCAGTGAGTGTGCTCTTGTGATCAGATGGGGAAGAATGAAGATTAGGTAGGCGGCACTTTGTGTTAGTACAGCCTTTTATGTTTAGTTAATGTTTCTTTAGGTCTTTTCAGTTCTACAGAAATGTACAGTGACAGTACTGATCCCTGAATAATGCATTTAAACAGACCTGCGGGATGCTGTGAACCATACATTGTAAATGTAATGCTTTGGGGAGAGTTGCATGGACGTGAAGGTGCAACTCGTAGAATCATTACAGGATCATTATGGTTGGAAAAGACCTTCAAGATCATTGATTCCAACCATAGAGGCCTTCATGAGGCCTTCCCAGACATTTTCCATTGCAAAAGATACTACAAAATCTGTAGATGCCTGTTTAGCTGATCTGCTGC
>JAUBNY010000298.1:631675-644210 GCA_032275445.1 Crypturellus soui | reverse complement strand
TAAGGCGAGTGCCGGCGTGTGTATGGATCCCTACCTGATGTAGCACGGCCCGCGGGGGTTCATTAAGCCTGCTGCCGTGCCTGAGGACGGTCACCCCCGCCGGGAGGGAGCCACCACGGCCACCACCTCCCCACCGGGCTCCCCTTTCAGCCTTGCAGCGGGGGCTCCTCCGCCGGGCGTGCGGCAGGTGTGATCCTGTGGCGCAATTTTAATCTGCCAATCGTTTGACTGAGCCGATGCCTCTCTAAAATGAGAAATTAATTTTTTTTTTAGGAATTAATAACAACAGAATTATATAATAAATGAAAAGTCTGCACCTACTTCGGTTGCTGCCTCTCCCCTGCCCCTGAGGGGGCGCGTGCGGCTTGTGGGCGGGGCTTGTGCGCGCCGCTAGCGGCCGCGCTAACGGTTTTCTAACGGTCGCGCTAACGGTTTCTAACGGTCGTGGTGTGAGGGGCGCTCCCCGGAGATCCGTGAGGGCACCGCGGTCCTGGCGAGCTGCTGAAGGACATTGCGCCTTCTGCCAGTCTGGGGCTGGGGGTTGTTTCCGCTGTTTAGAGGGTGGCCCTGGGTGCCCAGTGCTCTGCTGCGGGACATCATGGAGAATTTGGGCCGGGCAGCGGATGAGATGAAGGAAAATGTACCCCCTCGCCTGAGGCGCTGCCCTGGAGGAGGTAAAGGCCTGCCCTTTGCAGGTATGCTGGTGGGACAGCACGGGTAAAGCGCCCCGGCCTGCTGGGTTCCTCGTCATCTGGGCTGTCTTGAGGATGCGGCTTTAATTAGCCATGGGTGAGAGCTGCTTTCCTCTGGCCATCTGCAGCCCCAGTGACAGGCGGTGTTGCTAATCATAGGGGATAAGCTGCTTACAGTGCCCCAGCTGGAATGAGCTCATTGCTGGGGTTGGGGCATTAACGGGGAACAAAGCTGCGGGTTTGCCTTGCGCTCAGAGACACAAAGAGATGTCCGTCCGGTCCCAGAGGTTTTGGCTGGAGTGAGCAGCATGTCCGATGATGGTGATTGGAGTGAGTAACTGCCAGGAGAGGTGCGTGAGCACCCCGGAGAGCGTGTGGCTTGCTGTGAATTGGGATGGGATGATGATGGGATGATGCACTGGGGGCCCATAGCGCATTCGCCAGCGATGCCAGCTGAGAGCAGTCCTGAAAGAGCTCCCCTAGGCTCAGCCTGCAGGTGAATGGTGCTCTCCTTGGCGCCGCTTCCACTACATCCTGGGGCACTCTCTGGCTCTTGGCAGGTGTGCGTAAAGGATGCTCCTTCATAGCTGTTGCTGAGCCAGCTGCTGGGGCAGAAACTACTCCCTGTCCAGTTAGGTGGAGAGGACTCGTATATACTCTCTAGTTTCAATTGGACAGTGTGAGGTTAGAGGCCAAGTATGTCATGATAGTAATTGATGATTCAGTTTTTAAGATTAAACATCGGGTAAAAAGTACTGTTTGTTACGTTCCTTGCAGCATATTCTTAGCCAAATCATTGGTCTCAGCTTGAAATGTGAGATTGATCTGTGTTGGTTTGCACGAATGAGAAGGTCAGCTTTGCCTGCCTGCTGCTTATGTGTTCATTATCTGTCTGTTATTGATAGCATAATGCTAAATTTCATTCACTCAGAAGACCTTGTTGGTTTACTTTTCAGGGACTTCCTTTTGCTTACAACAGAAGTACTTTGATCAGCTTCATTTTTGTTAATTTAATTGAACATTTCTGTGTTTGAGTGCATTAGCATTATGCTGCAAAATGTAAATAGCAAACATGTTAAAGAAGTGTTTTAGTTGGGAACATAAAAGCTAATATAAAATCCATTGCTCGTGGATTTTGCAATTTGCAAATTCTATAGCGTTCCTTAAATATCTCCTTTGGCCTCAGAAAAAAGAATTTTTACAATCCCGTTGCCTTTTGAGTAAGATGAACCACTGCTTAAACGTGATTGCCTCAAAGTTCTGAATGGTGATTTCAGAAAGGTGAATAAATTTTCCAAGGATGCTGTCCCTTTCCCATCTAAATGAGACCTGAAATTAGGAATGTGTCAAGTGAAGAACAGCTCCTAAAATAATCCTAGAAACCTCTTGGAAAGATAGACATGCTGAAGAAAGCAGCAAAGCTCTTGAAAGTCTCACATTTTAAATGTCAATTTTGAATTGTATGGAAAAAAATAACACTAGATCTTTCAATAGATAATATATTTAATGATGTATGAAAGACAGTTACAGCCATTCCCAAGGGTAACCGCAACACTGCGTGACTGTCTCCTGTCACCTCAGTAGCTGAGCCTGCTCCTCCATTTGCGGTGATTACTGACAGAGTTTTAATTTGAGGACAAGAAGGTCATTTGCATTTGCAGGGAGGACTGAACCTAGTTCAGATGTTTTTATAGAGAACGAAAGGTTGGAAACAGAAGACAATTTTAAAAGAAGGCCTTTTGCTATTCAAGTATGTTTGAAAAAAATGACTAGTTTTTTTGAGACGGTAGGTGTGTTTATCTTTCACAACACCATTTTCCAGCTTGAATTTATTGCTGTCTTTTTTTTTAAAACAATCCAATTGTCTAAGTGGTTCTCAGCTTCCCTTCAGTTTCTTCTCTGATGAGTACCATGTTGATGTTACTAGGTAGCAGTGAACAGGCAATTTCTGATCTCCACTGATCAGTGAGTTAAGAGAAAGAGGAGCAACAGCGTTAAATCCTAGCAGATATTAAAAAGGAAATGGAATAGAAGGATAGAATGATTGCCAACTCGCCTTTAAATTTTTGGGAAATGAAAGCACAGTTCCCTTGAATTGTGCTTGTCTATTAGCAGCAACTTAAGAGTCTGTATTCTGAATTGATGTGTGTGTATATATATAAATACACACATAAATCCCTGTGTAGACCTAGCCAGGTATAAAGTATTCTGGAAAAGCAGCTATGGACTCCTAGGTCTTGACAGGAGGAGAACAGGAAGCTTTTTGGAAGGCTGCAGGTGACAACATAATGCTGAAAGTCTTTCTTTTCTAGACTTGCTGTTGAGAACAAAGGTTGTCCCCTTTAATCAATCCTACCCTGCCAGATATGATTACTGAGAAACAGGAAAAGAGTAATTTTCACAGAATCACAGAATGCTTGAGGTTGGAAGGGACCTCTAGAGATTATCTAGTCCAACCCCCCGTCTCAAGCAGGGACACCTCATTTTCATTATACATCCAGAGCAGAAGGTCATGGGTTGGAGACAAGATTTATAAGAAGAATTCCCAAGGTCTTTGGAAAGCTATGCAAGATGTGATGAGGAATGTGCATGCTCCATTGTTTATTTTTCTTTTTGTTTTTCTTCAGAGCAAAGAAATGTTCAGAAGAATGTGAATGTTGATCTGTTTTTGAGTGCTGGAAGTCAAGTAGACATTTCTCATCACTGTCTTGAGCCTGCTGCATTCAGTGTAGATCACGGCCAGAGAGCAGGACAGGGCCGGCTGTGTACCGCACTTCTGCCAGCTGGGAAGAGAAATCCCAAGCTGATACAGACTAATCTTCCCTGTCCTTCTCAGACGCTTCGGGACACCACCAGCCAGCTCTCCAATTCCTGCTTCCAGCAGCAGAATAATCTCTGCTCAAGACTGCAGCAGCGCAGCTCTGAGGATTTGGCTTATAGGACTCCCTGTCTTGCTTTGTCAGCGCGCCCTTCCGTGGATCTTCCTCAGAGACCCACTTACCTTTATGCTGATAGTTTAGAAGGAAGAGGGAATGAGAGCATTTGCCTCCCTCAGCAACACCATCGGAAAGCAAAGGAAGGTGTTTGCTGCTCTGTATGTTCTAATTGCCGTTTTTCAGAAAGAAGGAACAAAAACAGTGAATATCCAGTGGAAAAGCAACAGTGCTGGTCTTTTGCTGCTTCTTGCATGGCTCATGGAAACCCTTCACATTTACCATCTCATACTGTAGATCCCCTTCTTGGGAACAAATCAGTGGAGCATCTCTCTTTAAGGTGCTCTAGGGAAAGTGTGAACTCTTTTTGTTGTGCCTCAGCCCTTTCCTTGGGAGATCTCAGGCCATCTAGTCTGGCAGAGTCTTTCCATAATTCTGCCTCCCTTCAGTCTCTTTTGGAGTCCTCACAGACTTCTGCCAGCTTGCACTGTTCAATCCAGAAACTTAAACAAGAAACTGTTTGGATGGGGATATGGGGCTCCCTCCCCCTGGAGCCCTCATCTTCCCCAGTGAATGGCAGTCTGCGCTTTGCTCCTGATGATTCAGCTCGTGGTATCCTGAGCACAGGAGAGCAGCTAGCTGGAGTAAGTACCCGTGCTGCTCAGGCAAGACTGAAATGGGGTGTCCCATTTGCTAAAGACTGGAGACTCAGTGCAGTGCCAAGGGATTTTTGTTGTGCTGAACCTGCCTCTGTCTCTCACAGATACAGATATACTGACTCACACACACGGAGAACCAAGCTTTCAGGCAACATCCAGCGAGAAACCCTCTCTGCTGCGGTGGGCTCTGCCAGGCTGGTGGATGCAGAAGCAGGTTCTTCCTATAATTGCTCCCCTTGTTTCAAACACCAGTCACAGGCAAAGCCAGCTCTGGAAACTGGAGGTCTTTATGTTCACAAAAAAGATCATTCTCCTGAAAAGAGGTTTAAAGGAGAAAAGAATTTTGATGGGGCACCCCTACGTACTGTATCTTGGAAAAAAAGCTTTCCATCCAGCTTATATCCAGAAGGTCTGCAGGTGTCACTGGAAACACAGTTTGAGGGTGCTCAGATGAATGTTGGTGTAGCCATGCATAGGTCTCCAAGGGAAATGTGCGTGAGAGTCACTTCTCCTTCTGGATATAGAGAGTTTGGGTCAGTCCAGCAGCTTAATATTAAATCTGTAGAAGTCAGCACCTCTGAACCTCATGGTGAGTCCAGCAAAGAGTCAGAAGAGTTGTGTGACCCTAAATTGCAAGCAGCCAGAAGAATGGCTGTGGTGGACAGCAGCAAGTCCAGTCCTTTCAGCATTCAGGTTGAAACAGTCTTTGGTGAATTTTCTGACATAGATAGTGTGAATGTGAGCAGAGGAGGAGGGAGAAACAAACCCTCACGCCAGCATAGTGTGAGGAACGGGGAACCTGACACCAGTGTGAACCAGTCTGAAGGACCTTCTGTGGAGAGGATTGCCAGCAAACCACAGGGCTGTGAAGAAGGCAGCCAGACACAGGAAACTGTGTCCAGCGAGGTGAGGGTGTGCTCACTGCATAGCATCCCCATTTGCAGCTCCTATTTGTGTTAGTGTCCATGTCTTACTAGAGGTGCAGGGTTGAGGTACAACAGTAATGGGGCTGCTCACTCTATAGTTTCCTGCCGCTGAATGGTCAGAATCCCTTCTCCAATGCACGCATCTTTTTCTCACATGTTGCTTCTCAAAAACTAGCATGTTCACTAGGCATTTACATTCCCAAGCCCTATGTGCGTAAGGGAAACATTAAACTAATTTTATCTGCAAATTGTTGCAGGGCCATGAGATTCCTGTTTTGTGCTTTTCCATGTCTGAAGATTCCCAGAGCAAAGAGGTGGGGGGTGAAGGGGGAGGTAGAGTCAAGATACCTAACACAATGTCCAACCTGAGGCTGGTCTGTTTGATCTCCAGCCAGAATGATTTGCCATGCTGGGCACAGACAGATCCTTTATGGGCATGGTGTGAATAGCTGTGTGTATTACTGTCTTCTCTCTGCAGATGTTGGAGAGCAGCTTCTGGTCTGTGAAGGGGGATGAACAAAGGTAAAAGAAATCTATGTGTTTATGTGCAGGTAGTGTCAGAGGGGGAAAAGCATTTGAAAGGGGTTAAGGAGTCAAGTTTTGCAGGACATTTTGTTCTAGGAGTTAACCTGTATTATTCTATAACGGTTGGCTCATGAGCATCATCCCTTTGTTTTTCATGGGCTGCCACATAAAATGGAGCATGCTCTAAAAAGTAGTTTATCATTTATATTTACCTTCCAAATTCAACTTTAGGTGTTATTAGCAATGGAAAGGCACTGGTATCATAAATGCTACTTTTCAATGCAGTGGTTTCCTACTTTTTGGTTGCATAGTCAGTGAAGAGCAAGAATGAGGCTTATACATGAGATGGGATTCAAAAATGTGACCTGTGGAAAAGACATGAGATTGCTACCAATTTAGCAAGGGAGAGGCCTTAATTTGGTGTGAGGCTGAAGACCCTTCAGTTTTGAGAGAGAACGATTTGAAGTAGTTCTTTGCAACTTGATGGCTGGACTCTGGTTGCCACCTCCTGGTTATGTTTAGCTTTACTTGCTGTTACTAGAGCTCAATCCTGTCTTTTTCTCTTTAAGTTTCCAGAACTTATGTGATAGACAAGCACTTACTAGGTGTTTCCAAGCTTGGAAAAGCCACGTCTTCTGCAAAAGAGCTGCAGCCAGGCAGCTTCACAGACAGCAACTTCTTAGGAAGGGCCTTGGTGCGTTGCAGTGGGCTGTGCACCTGAGGAGGATGCAGCTGGAGACAGCCCAGCGGAAACACACCTCAGCTCTGCTGGCTGTCACCTTCCGCAGGGTGAGGATGGGTTGGGGACATTAGGAGAGATGCCATCATTATTCTGCTGTGCAGCTGAAGAAGGCAATGATGTTGGGGTAGGGAGGAAGGAGGAGTAGCCTGTGTGAAAATCAGTGATTGTGCTAGTGTTTTCCTGCAGTTTGTTCTAACTGTGGTTCCTTCTTCAGTGGAAGGAAGCTCTGGCAAAACAGAGCAAGAAGCAAACTCTGCAACCTGAGCCATATTCTAATGCTCAAAGTTTATCGGTGGATTTTTCTGGAGTAGGAAGATTAGCAACCATGACAACCTCAACCGCAGCTCAGCACCAGTTTACTGTAGGATGCTTGAAGGAAGCTGAGCAGGCTTGTAGGTAAGCTAAGAGTTTTTTTTTTTTTTTTTTCTTTGGGAGAATGTATTGCTACAGATAATCACTGCAAGATTTAGTAACTGAACAGTCCTATATCAGAGTTTCTGTGCATTACTATTTTCTGTCTGATTTGGGTGACAGAAATACTCCTGTACTATTTCTTGAATTCAGCCGTGACCTGTATATGGGAAACAAGTATAAATGAGATTGGAATGAGGCACTACTACAGTTTTTAGCAGGGCAGTGAATGTGTCAAAAGAAAAGATGGTTTGATTCTTTTGGTTCTGAAAGCAGGAGAACAGGAAATGTGGAGGTGGTGGTTCTGGATTCTGTTCTGTGGGTGCTGCTCAGGCAGGTGGAGGTTAAAGCACCTGACCCTTTCAGGGTGGAGGGAGAACTATGGAGACAACTGCATCGCAGGCAAAGAGGAGATGATTTCGTCTGGAGAGCTCAAGCTGTCAGGGATATGAGACGGCTAGCTGGTAAGCACATGCTCTGCAGCCTTGGAACAGCTTGGTGGGAATTACTTTTTCACCATAATTCTTGGTTAGTGCCTAGCTTTTGTTCTTTCAGAACCTGATCCTGCAAAGTGCTGGGCAGTATATATGCTGGTGGAGGGCGACTTACCTTGTGTGTAATACACTTGTCTTGCTCCTTTTAAGAATTCAGCTGCAGCAGGTGCTGTTGCTCCAGTAATGTGAGCTACCTCCTTTAAAAGCCCCTTTTGGAGTTCAGCCAAGGGTGTTTGCTGTGTGACACTAAGCTATTCAAAGTTCTTCTAAGTTATTTCTCTTCCTGCAAATCTCTTCATGCCCTGTAACACAGCAGCTTTCAGATTGTGGCGCCTGCAGAAGGAGCTGCTGAGCAAAGAGGAAGCCAGATTGGAGGAAGCCCAAGCCCTGCTGAAAAAAAAGCTGCTACGAAACACTTTCCAGATGTGGCGTTCTCGGTGCTTGGAAATAGAAAAGATTTTAGCATTGACAACTTGGATCCAAAGAAATTTGGTTTTTCGGTAAGTTGTTAAGGTGTATTTTTACTATGAAGAGTCTGTTTGCTATGCAAGCCCTAAGAATGAATGACAGAGGCAGCTCACAGTGATGCGTTGCTCACTCTTTAAGACACCCTTTTCTTCAGTTTTAGGGGTTAATAAAGATGAAATGGATAGAACCATGAGAATTTTTGGAATTTGGGAAATACGAAGTTTTTTGATTACAAACTGAACAGAAGCATGATCCTATTGCTTTTAGGTGAAAAGATCTATTAACTGACGTGTCAAATTAGTGACAGTAGAAAATTGATTTAAGGTATTCAAAAGCCAAAGTCCTAAAGAAAATTAATGATATAGCATGTTTGTTTATTTATTTATTTATTTATTTTTTCTCTCAGATGCTTTAATGCATGGAAGGAGTCTGTTAAACAGAAGGCACATAACAGGTGTAACCTGGTCCAACACAGAGCAGGTTTGCTGAGGAAATACTTTCAGCAGTGGGTTCAGATGTTGCACGTCAGGAAGAACGATAAGCAGACGATAGTAAACCTCTTCATCCTGAGGTGGAGTCAGTATTATGGTGAGCAGCTCAGGATCTGAGCAGGATATAAGATTTGGAGGTGTTTAAGCTTCTTGCCTCCCTTCTCCTCTTGTATGATGAATTGAAAATCATGCGAACAAAGAGGCTCAGGTAGTATACCTGGTACTAGTCAATTCGGGTGGGGGCAGAAGTTCAAATATTGTGGATGAATCAGCAAAGTTACAGGCAGGTTTGTCTCTGTTTCATTAGCCTAGCAGAAAGCTTTTAAAACTTTGAAAGGAATCTATTGTGGGGTTGGACTGAGTTGAATTTCTGAGGAATTTCCCTTGACAAATGTGTCTCTTGTCACTCTCTGTGACTGGTTAAGGGTCAACTATCAGGTCAGTAGCTGACCAGACTGCGACGAAGACATGTGAAGCTCAGCCATGGTGGACTGTCATGAGAAGTTTTCCTGAGAAGGCAGGCTGCTCTCTTACTGACCTCTACCAAAAGGTGAAACTCCAGAGGGTATTTCTGCTGTGGAAAACGAGGTTCAGCGAGCACCAGAGAGCTGAGTGAGTGAAGAAGGGCCAATTCTTGGAGCCCGGCCCTCCTTGGTTTTATTTGCTTGCTTTCCTGGTCCTTCTGGAAGAATCCCTCTTACCTCTCCATCGTGTCTGTACTAGCATCCCTCTGTGGTGTTCCTTTTCCAGCACTTTGCCATCTCAATTTCTCTTTCCCTCTTAGTTCCTTCTCTCAGGCTTTGGAACAGTGTCGGCTGAGAGAATCTCTGAGATTGTGGCACCAAATGTTTCTCATGGTGAAGACAATTAAACAAAGTCCTAAGCACTCTGCCAAGGCTGTTCATAAAGATCCTCTTGCCTTGCTAGTTTCTGAGGACCTCTCAACATCTTCTGGCTTCCACAGCAGTGCTCCAGCTACTTTTGCTTCTCAAAGCTCATTGGAAAAGGTAAGGAGGTATTGATGCAGAGTCAGACAGATCTGAAGTATCAAATTGTTACTTTTTTTGTTGTTGTTTTTTTTCCTTCCAGGGAAACATTTATGTTCTGACAAGTTATTAACATTAGTAAACTGTGTTTAGCTTTTAAGCTTCAAAAGCTTGACCCTGTGGGGTCCAAAAATTAAAATGTCACCAGAAGCATTTGATAAAGTTATTTCTATCTGTGCCCTTCCAATTTCATTATTTAGTGAGGAGGCATAATGGGAATCGCCAAACTAGTGAGGTTCTTTTGTGCATTTGCTTCCCATCAAATCTGTGTTTGCAATCCAGAACCACCCTTGCTACAGTGCAGTTCCTTTGGATGCACCATGGATTTTCCTGAATCTTGTAAAAAAGGGGAATAAATGACATGGTCAGAGCTGTTACCTGAGTGATTTCATTGTAAGGACCGTGTGTTTGTCTGTTTGTTTTGTTTTGTTTTCTCCTCCATGCATGCAGGAATATAGTCCTAGTGACAGCAGCCGACAGAGCTTCTCTTCCATTCTGACTGCTGAGGATGTCACACAAATACCCTACTACAGTTCTTTACTCCAACTACAGCAATGCACAGAGCTACCAGACGAGCTGGACGGCGAGCTCTACTTGCAGACATCCTTTCCTCCACAGAGTCCTAGATTGGAGTGAGTTGTAGATTAGTTCCTTGGGACACTCCTGGAAGTGACTCCTTGTTTGGTCTGGCTGAATTCCTTTCTTCTGACTAGTAACTCATGTTATTCTCCAGAATTCTTCCAGATATTTTTTTCCTCTGTTTTCTCTCTCTTCTCTGCCTGATATTTTTGTCTTGCAGAGGAAATTGCTTTGTGGGAGGACAGTTTCAGTCCTTGGCACTGCATACTCCAGGCAGTAATGTCCAGCCTGTCGCCAGTTCTTCTGCATGGGAAGAGGTGAGGATGAAAAGTGGTGTTGTGAATGAAAATGTACAAATGATTTTTTTGCATAGCACAATTTAGTGAAGAGCCTTTGAGGTTTAGTGGAACAGGATGTGGTATCTCTCATTGTACTTTTGTGGGTTCAGAGAGAGGGTTTGGGAGATTAAGGCAGTTATCAGGGCAACTCTTTTCTACTACATGCCAGCTAAATGCCAATTAAATGACTGCATGTCGAGGATTTAAAGGGGATGTGTTATATCCTCATGTCTATATGTAAATGTGGTGCATATGAGTTAGCAACAGGAACTCAGTGTCACAGCTATGAAAGCCGTAACAGCAAGGAAAAAGGGTTGAGCTGAGTGGATTGACTGCGTCCAAGAGGAAGGTCAGGGCCATTTCTGCTTTGCTGGATTACAGGACTGCAGTTTGGACAAGGAGGTGAAGCGTTACTGGCAACAAGCAGAGAAATGCTGCCTACAGAGGTACTTCTTCATCTGGTCATCTCGAACTCAGCAGCTTGTGAAGGCCCAGCAGTACTGCAGACTTATTCAGCTCTCTCGGTAGGCAGTCTGCTTTCCAGAGTCTTCCTAAAGCTGTCTGTTTTGGGAGCTCTATGTTTGCTTTCTCCAAAGTCTTCCTTTTTTCCATTTTCACCTGGGAGTTTTGCAGCTCATTATTTTGGCTGTTGCTGTCTTAAAATTATATGTGAACACAATCAGTCTGGTTTGTTGAGATGCCTCACAAACTAGGGCAAGCCCAGCAATGCTGATTATAATCCCAGATAACTCTCTACCAACTGAAATAGCCTCGTTCCCCTTCCAAAGCATTTCCCATCTCCTGTTTTTTAAGGCTTCAGTTACAAGGGTGTGAATCTGTGTAAGTTGTTCCTACAGTCACTGCAATGATCCTTGTCCTCAGATCATTTCTCAGCTGGCACCACTGGGTTGTGGAGACTAAGAACCGAAAAGCAGCAGCATCCATAAATCATCACATCCACTGCTGTCAAATGGTTTTCAATTTGTGGAAGAAGAGACTGTACCAGAAAGTTGAAGCTGACCGGAGATTCAGGTGTCACGTCCACCAGAGAGCTGCTGATGCTTTGTGGCACTGGCATTCCAGCTGGCAAAGTGAGTTACCCCATCCCATAACAACACTTGAGTCTGTAGGAGAGGGGTGTTACAGTCATTGTTGGAGAGGAGAAAGTCCTGCTTTTGTGGTAATAGCTCTGTGCACTGCTCAGCTTCTCATCTTCTCCCAGGGAATCGGGCCATGAGAGAGCTGCAGCAGCAATGGGCTCAACACAGCTGCCAGGAGAAGAAGAGATTGGTCATGAGGACATGGTCTTGCCAAATCAGGAAGCAGAGAAATGCTGCTTTATTCTGGGAACGTATTCTACTGCACAGGTTTGCTGGTTTTTGTTTAAGCTAATGGGAAAATTTGAGTTAAATATACTTCTGGGGGAAAAACATACAAACAATCAAAAAAACCCACAAACAATATTCACTAAAGCCTGTGAAGAGTAAATCATGATACTCAATGCACCACAGTGTTACCTACACTATAGGTAAAGCAGCAGCGTGTTCTGGAGTCTCATGTTATGGTTCAGGAGTTTGATCAGAACAGCAAGATTTCTGCTGCCAATCTTTATCATCCTTGTTTATCTCTTAGCTGCTGTTCACTTCCTTTCTCACTGAAATCTGTATCTTTTGTTTTGGTTTTGTTTCCTACTGCATGAGCCTGCTGTTTGTAAAGCAGTGAAGTGTCCAGGTACAGTGAACCAGAAACAGCATTCAGGAGATTTTCCTTGAGATTTCTGGGGAGAATAAGATTGAGTAATACGATTTATGCTAGGGATTCTTTTAAGATCAGAGAAGTGCAGGTTTGGCCCTAGTAGATTTCCTTTTGAATTGCAGGTTCAGCCAAAGAAAAGAGAGAGATTTGCAGAGGAAAAAGCTAGAAACACAGTGAAACTTCAGTGGCCATGTTGCTTAGATTGTGTACTCACCCCACCCAGCTGCCCTTTCTTCTTCTCTAAATCAGTCTGTGTGGTGGCACCCTCATGGGAATGGTGTTTCAGAAAAGTCCTTAATTTTGCTTCTTCCTGTAGAGGCTTTGAGAAACTAAGAGCCAGCAATGCTGGGATTCTGAAGTTCTGAAGTAAAATGAGAGGAATTTCATAGTGGAAAGCAACTGTAATCTAGGAGTTTGGACTTTTCCAGTATTTTGTCCTTTAGAAGTGTTAACAACACAGAGAGATAAATATTGAT
>JAUBNY010000298.1:324923-336759 GCA_032275445.1 Crypturellus soui | reverse complement strand
TCACTAGGACAGCACTGATCTACCACAAAGCTGATTAATTGCTTTCACTATTAAGGGCTAAAGCAACTGCAGCAAAAGCAGCTGCAACCCTGCTTTGTGTAACTGCATTTCCCAATGTTTGTGTCTGCGCTGTGACAAGGGCAGATTTTGCGTGCACCTCTGTCTTGATGGGTCTGAACTTACTCTATTTCCCAAGAAAGTGTCCCAATCAGCAGGCAACTTGCATTTCACCAATATCCCTTATCAAGTTGGGACACCGTATCAATGTCATAAGCAAAAATAAACAAAAAGGAATCTGATTTCATACTCAGGCAGGAATAACCTTCAGACAAGGGAAAGGAGCTATTGGGAAACAATAATCCCTGAAAGTTATGGAATAGAAGGAAGAAAAGTTTGGAAAGAAGGAGCAGAACATGAGATCAGCTTCTGGATAACATACTGGAGGCTCCAAAATGTCCTATATAATTAAACATATATCCTATATAAACAATATCCTACATAATTAAACAATGTTCTTTATCTTTGGGAGTTAACTCTACAGTCTTCTTTCTAATGCAGGTCGAGTTGTGCACCTAGAGGTTATTTGCTGAGCTGAAGTTTTATTTTAAGATATATACCTAGTTCAGCATAGCCCTTGTGTAGACAAATGAAAGGAAATAACGTTGTTGCAGAGGTAAGGCAGAAATGCTGAAGTTCACCAGAGTGTGGGCTGCTAAAGCCTGGTCAACTTTACCAGAAGGGAAAATATTGAGTGCAGGTTTCTTTCCATAAACCAGATGAAAGCACATGCTGTACATATTCCATTAGTACCAGTAAGTAATGTAATCCTGAGAAGACAGACACTGAAGCATCCCAACACTCAACCAAGAGGCTGCAGCTGGGGGAGAAGTCAGTATTTCACATTTCATCTGCTGGAGAGAAGGAGCAACAAGGACCCTTCAGATTGCATCCAACAGCACTAAGTAGCTGCAAAGATGTAACTGCAGAACAGCTTGCAAAATCATGTAGGTCCATCAAGTTGCATCCCAAAGGACAATCCTGGTGCAAGCCCAAGGCTAGAAGCCAGGATAATTACAAAGATGGGAGTCACTGGGAATGGGCTGCTGGTGTTTGCTTGCAGCTTTACACACAAATACTAAATTATCCTATGAAAGTCACCTCTGTAAAACACCGAGACTAGTCAACCCCTTGAGTGCTCTGGTCAAGCCTGGCTACCAGATAAATATTGTGCTGGCCCTCTGTGAAAGAGAGATACAATTAGGATCCAATCTGACTTGGAAACGGAGCCTGAACAGAATTTTCCTTTGACTAGTTTTTGTCTTTAATCCTTATCAGAAATTCATTTTTATGTGCTACATATTATATGCATTACTTATAATTACCTCTTAATATATAATCATTGTATAATATTTATAGACATATATATATAGGGGTTGACCTGCTGGAAAGGAGGAGGGAGAGGGATTTGGGAGTCCTGGGTGACAACAAGTTGACCATGAGGCAGCAATGGGCCCTCGTGGCCAAGAAGGGCAATGGGATCCTGGCTGCATTAGGAGCGTTGCCAGGAGGTCGAGAGAGGGGATCTCTGCCCTCTACTCAGCCCTGGTGAGGCCACGTCTGGGGTATTGGGGGCAGTTGTGGGCTCCCCAGCACAGGGAGGATGTGGAACTTCTAGAGAGGGTTCATTGTAGAGCAACCGAGATGACTAAGAGAGCGGATCTACAGTGCGAGGAGAGACTAAGTGAGCTGGGCCTGTTTAGCCTAGAGAAGAGAAGATTGAGTGGGGATCTGATCAATACGTAGAAGTACCTGAGGGGAGAATGTAGGGAGGACGGGGCCAAACTCTTCTCAGTGGTGGTCAGTGAGGAAGACCTTCCTTACTGTGCCAGGGCCCTGGCACGGGCTGCCCAGAGAGGTTGTGGAGTCTAGAGATCTTCAAAACCCACCTGGATGCCACCCTGTGCCCCTGCTCTGGGTGTCCCTGCTGGAGCAGGGGTTGGACTAGGTGATCTCTAGAGGTCCCCTCCAACCTCAACCATCCTGGGATTCCGTGATTCTGTGGTTTGCGCTCAATCTCTTAACATAAGACTTCAATCCAAGGCTAATATAAACCAGCCTAACGCCAGTTGACTTCAGCAGAATAAATCCACACTTGATAATAGCTGTGTGGTACTGTTATACAACCACAGCTACACTCTCCAGAAATTACGCTGTTAGAAATAAACTCAGTTAGACTATAGCGACTGAGACATCTGTGAATTTTTCTCATCTGGGTTTGTTCTTAGCAGTTCCATTATTATTTTAGCAATAGTGCAGTACTGTTTGAAGGCTCTACATAGTGGTGCTATACAAAAAAACACTGAAAATACCGTCCTTGCCTCAAAAAGACTCCATTCTAAAACTAGACAACCAAGAAATCTGAAAATTTTCCCTATTTTCACACAGGGAAATATTTTCACATTGACGTGTATATGTCTATGTAGTTATGCATATATATATATTTTAGGACAAACATAAATTTAATGTGACACACACAAAATAACCCACTAAACGCATTCTTATTGGTTCCATAGCTAACAACGGAGGGAGGTAGTGCATAATTCAACCCAATTTCATATCACTGAATAAAAGGTTAAGAGATGTTTCTGCGAGATGAAAATCTTGATTCACTAGAAGCCTGGAGAAGTAAGGTGAAGGAGCAAAACAAACCAAGAAATGGAGCAGCTCTGAAGATGATTACCAAGAAATCCTGTTCCACAAGAACGAAGAAATAATAGAGGTTTGATTGTATTCAAGAAAGCAAAAGACACGTAGCAGGTTTGTGTCTACTCACAGCCCTGATGCTACAGATACTGTCAAGCTCTGATTCCGTAGTAATGGGCACGGAATCAAAACCCTTTAAATGTAACTATGAAAAACTGCTTGGGCAAGCCTTGCCTATGACTAATTGCGACTAGTCTGGTTAATTGTATGTTTGATTGCCACATGTTTTCATCTCCCTACTGGTATTTTTAAAAGCTAGATGACGGGATATGAGGAGAATAGCTACGCCTCTACCTGCAGAATTATTTAGAAGTGAAAGGTTTAAGGCGGTCACAGCTGGTTCTTCCATTCCACTCGGAACAGCGCAGTGAGATGGAACTTCTCTTAACAATTTTTCTTGTAGTTTTGACTGTCTTTGTGGCAGGAGCATTCTACTGCGAACACCCCAAGGCAGACATCCCTCCTGGATTTATCGATCGCAGAAAGATTTACATTTTCCATTATATCATGAATTTTGGTTTTGGTCTGGTAAGTAAACCTTGCTTGAAGCTGTACTTTTAACTTAAATGCTGATAGAAGTTTTTGCTTTTTTTTTTCTTTTTTACAATCAATATTTAAATGTGCTGCAAATATTCAGCTTGATTTATTAGAGCATAACAGGGTGTTAGTGGGGCACAAAAGGGAACAACGTTGAAATATAAAATTTTGCAGACAGTATAATACCCTTTTAGTTTTTGCTTCTTTTCTTCTGAAGTCTTTTAAGTTTCAGCTTTTTATTCCTGTTGTTTCAGTGTCAGAAGGCTTAAGAAACAATTGCACTGCAGTCTGCTTATTTGCCCAGTCCTGTGCTTATCTGGAGAAGAAGCAACTCAATGATATGTCCATGTCATCTCAATTTTTTTTTTTTTTTTACAACTCTATTCCTCTGCTTCTGAGCCATCTAAAAGACAGCTGTCACGCTGGTGGTCTTCTGCTCTTCCAATGCATCTACGTGACTTTCCTTTTAGATACACGTGATAAAAACTTCCTTTCTCTATTGTAGTGCCTTGTTATATTCCCGGTGCTTTGTTTTTCTTAGTTGGTTTTCTTTGACAGCTAAATTAAACACTTCTTTCTTTTAGCTTTTGAAATTATAAAAATAATCTTCAATGTCTTTGGGTTGTGTACTATGTTTCACTGCAATTTGATATTATTTCTTCCTCCCTTCCCCTGCTACGTTGCATATTAAGTGTTGTTTGAAGTCGGCAGTAAGCTCCCAAGGACATGTGTCATCCTGTCTCTTGGGAAAGGCCTCACCCACTGATATGACACTAATGCAATATAACAGGACAGAGAAAGAAGTTAAATTATGTTTTCTTGCCATCTACAGCATACGAGCACTTGGCGTTTCCAAAACACTGTGAATGTCCTTTACTGGGTTCACTATACCCATCAGAAAAAGTTTATTTCTGCGTAATTTGTACATGAAAGACCAAGCTGCAGAATTTAGAAACTCACTAGTTCTAATGCAGTTTTCAACTTCTGATCTTATCCTTTTGTATCTTTTCTGCTGGCTACTGGGAGGCCAAGGAAAAGCACTGTATCATCTCAGAGAAATAGGAAGATTAATGTAGTAACTTATAATTATACAAAAGTATAAGTGCATTTAAAGTCTTGGTATTGCTGTCAGACCAATTACTTATGCCAAAGCAGCTGGGTCCTTTCAGGAAACAATGACCCATAATGTAAAATCTGAGGGAAAAAACACATAAATCTGATGTTCAGAGGAGATGAAAGATGCATCTGAATTCACTGGAGACCAACCAGTTTCAAGTAGCTTAGAATCTGTGCCAAATCTAATAAATTCTATCAATCAAGAATGGTCTGCATCTGCTTATGAGGAAGTATCTAAATAAAAAGAGTCATGTCTTAATGTTAGGAAAATTCTTCAGAGAAAAATCAGCCTATCCTTTATTTAAAAAAATCACTAAAGCTGAACAACAACCAGGAGAATTGTGACTGAAACAGGTGTGAACAGCCAAGCTGTGAGCACTGATGAGGTTATATTACCTGCTGTGTTAAGGAATTCTGCAAACTTCCTGTATCCAGTGTTTTCCAGGGGTGATTTGGATAGAAAGGCCAGCACAAAATGCAATGCAAGTTGTAAGGTGTTCACGATAGACTCCTGCACCTTCACCTGCAGAGAGAGGCCACAGAACCCTACAATGTGGTTAGCACCGCTCCATCATGTTGCTCCCACAGGTATTTTGATAAACATCTTGCTGCACGTTCTGATCCTTTACCTGGTCATGACCTGGATTACCACTTCTATGCGTCTAGACACTATCAAAATTTTGGCAACAAGATTTTGGCAACAAGATTTTGCTAGATCCATCCCCATTTTAACTTTTAAAATAATTTTAGTATGGCAGAGACCAACTGGTTAAGACTGTATTGGTCTTCCTGGGTAGTTATGACCCAAATTCAGCCTGTAGGCAATGACTGAGATAACTGTTACAATCTCCAGAATAAATTGATTATTACATCCAGGCTCTACATCTGCCAACTCTACCACTCCTAGCTTAGAGTACTCCTTTAGCAGCCACCTAATACCCAATTTTATTCAGTTTGCTAAAGATTTCACAATAAACTGGGCTCTTGCTGAAGCAACATAATATTAAGGAACCCTAATAGTACCTCTGTGAGGGACTCAGTGCAGTTCTCAGCTCTTGCTCTCCGAGAAGCATGGAAACAGGGTGAAAGGGTCTTCTCAGGGAGCTCCAGAAGGTAAGTTCAGTCATTCCTGTCAATCTGCTCTCTTTAAATTTCCAACACTGCTGGGGATCACATTGAAGATGGATCCACATCACCATCTAACCGTCCAGTTTGTTGTCAGAACCAGCAGGAGATGAAGGCAGAGCTAACCATGGAAAAAGAAGTTTTCTGTGATCATTCTTCCGGTACAATGGAAGTTGCACTAATTTATGGCTTCTTTCTCTTCATTAACAGGCAAAATTTTTAGAAAAATTAGGTATCACATCAGAAATCCATGTCCTCAGGACTGCAATGGATGGAATACCACCATTAAAAGACAACCATCTTTTAATCAAGGACTTAAGGTTTGATAAGATTAAAGTAAGAATTTACCAGCCAAAAACACCAACCACCGGCCGAAGAAGGGGAGTCCTTTATTTTCATGGAGGAGTTGGACAAGTTGGAAGCATTCGTAAGAAATTTAAACAACAAGAGTTATAACTACAAATACTATAAAGTTTCTGACTTGTCACAGTATTTCTTCAGTGACCAGAGAAAATAATAGGTTAAAAATTATAAACAACAAAATTTACCTTAGGATGCAGAATAATTTCATTTACATATTTTTAACATGATGTATCTATCGTGTACATCATGAATGTAATGGAGGAAAAATATCATTTTTCAGCTTTTATTCTCTGCTGCCTATGCAAATGTTGAAAATCTCTCTTTTTTTTCTTAAAGAACTGAGTTTGTGTTCATATGTGTGTAAAATTGTGTATACACCTGAACACTGTTGCATTCACCAGGACAAAAACTGTATTTTGATATGGCAAGGGGTGAAGCCTAGGAGGTGTCTCAGGCATGAGAAAATAAATTGTGCTAATATTTGACAGCCCTTTTTAATAACTTCTCAGCTTCAATGTTTCTCTTCTTGTGGCAGCAAATGGTGCTTTTTTTTCATGTTTTCACAAAGCCAATTAAAAAAGCCAGAAGTGTGAATTCCAGATTTCCCATAGACACTAATGGAGCAGTGAGCAATATACACCTTGCACCACGCTGACAACAGGAGAGTCACAGAGTAGCCTTATTCACAGAGCTAAGAATTTTAGAATATTTCAACTATTTTCCAAGTGAGTTACAATTCCATCGCAATTTTTTTTTTTTACAGGGGCCTATGAAAGAACATGCCGTTATTTGGCTAAAAAGAGCAATTCAGTGTTTGTGTCTGTTGGGTAAGTGGACTCAGTGTGATGGACATTTGTGTCTCTTTCTAGGTCTGCAAATCTTCAATATTTTGTCAGGGCAAGCCAGATTTATTGCACAGATCATTAACAGTTACTGACCATGTGTGTTTCACCAGCACTAATTACTTAGAAAGAATTACCCAGCTAATCTTTAGCTTATTTCCAAATCCATTATAATAATTTCATAATTTGTAGCAACTGTAGGAGATGAGAATGTGTGTTTCCGAAAGCCATATCCAAAACATGTTAAGCATAAAGCAAACATTACGTTTGAAGTATAACCACCTCTGTTAAAACCGAGTTGCCCAAGCACTCAATCTGGTGGCAGTTCCGAAAAACTCCTCTCAAAACCACCAAATCCACCCAAACGCCACAATTAGCTTGCAATCAACATGAGAAAACATTTGAAAACTTATTCTGATGAACTGTGATGGACTTCTCAAAGAACCAGTTTTTAAGAGTTTAGGATTTTTTTTTGTCTTGAAATTGAAATAAGAGTCATAATGTAGAGCCTGGATATAGGTGATCGACTAATTCTGGATATTGTAGCAGTTATCCTTCAGATTAGTGTTAGGAGTCACTGGCTTTTACTGACTGGGTTTGTGAAAAGAACAAAAATCTTATTGTCATTACATATATTTTTAAGTTTTTGTCGTCTAATATTTTGGGAGATTTTGTTGATTTCTAACAAGAACAGATGATGACTGATTCATACATCCATGACTTGCCATCTAATTCCAGAATAACTCAGCACATGCCTTCAGTCACCTAAAGGACGAGTAATTAAAGAACATATTCTACAATTACAGAAAAACGCACCAAAACCCCTCCAAAAATAGCAATAGTAGCAACTAGGACAACATAGGTAATCATAACTTCAGTAACAAAATTATTTGGGTGTCAGAATACTTCCTATCTTCAGGAAAGTGCGTGAATGAAAAGAAAATTCCCTAGATCTGACTATGCTAAAAGCTTTTTGTTGATATTTAGGTACCGCTTGGCTCCTGAGTACCCGTACCCGACTCAGTTTGAGGACTGCCTCGCTGCCACCGTGCATTTTATGAGAATTGCGGAGGATTACGGGGTGGATCCTGCTCGTGTTATCACCTGCGGAGACAGCAGTGGGGGGACACTTGCTGCTGCTGTTACCCAAGCAATGACCAACAGAAAAGACCTCCCAGCGCTGAGAGCCCAAATCCTCATATATCCCTTTCTCCAGGGGGCGAGGTTTGATTTGCCTTCCTATGAGCAGAACAAGGGAGTCCCCGTCTTGTTGAGGAAACGAACCCTCTCCCTGGGTTTGAAGTATATCAATAAAGAGCAGTCCCTCATAGATGAGATCCTGAAAGGCGCTCACATCCCAAGAGATTTGGAATCCAAGTATGAGAAGTGGCTGAATCCCGACAACATCCCTGAAGCTTTTAAACCAAGAGACTACCAAGAAGGCAAAAAACAATCCTCCGAAGATCTCTCTAGATTACTCAAGCCTTTTCTGGACCCAGTTTTTTCACCGTTACTAGCTGAAGACGCTGTTATTGCTCAGCTTCCTGAGACTTTCGTCTTGAGCTGTGAATTTGATGTGCTTAGAGATGATGCACTGCTGTACAAGAAACGATTAGAGGATCACGGGATAAAAGTGACCTGGTGTCACCTGGAACAGGGATTCCACGGCATCATTTTCTTAGCTGGCTATGGGAGGGTAACAACATTTAGGACTGCAAATAAAGGCCTAAAAATGATAGTGGATTTTTTAAAATCGATATAAAACTCCACTTCAGCCTTTCCTTTCTTACTGGTTGAAAAAAATACAAGAAACCTTCATATTTCCCTTTTCTTAAATCATCTTTGAAATTTTGGCATTGGATTATCTCTTACCTAAGTGCCTGATTTGCTGATTGATTTCGTTTAATTTTTATTTGTGATCAGGTGAACTTTTTTTTTTCTATCACCTTATCAGAGGTTTCTGTTGTACACATAAATGTTTTGGTCCTCCAAGAAAAGTATTTTTGCAGTGCAATTTGACTTAATAAACTTCTGATCCTATTAATGCATAAACTGTGATTTAAGAACAGTTTGGAGCCTAGTATATCAGGGCACAGATCAATGGGTTAAACATATACTGATCGTGGTCAATGTTTTAGAAGGGTCCAAATTCAATGGAAGCTGAATGTGAGGCAAGGAGTGAATCTAGATGGAAAGACTTGAGCATAGGCATAAAAGACAGAAGAATGTATATTGGGAAAAGGGTTCAATTTGAAACTACAGATGCTGCAAAACTGTACTGATATAGTAATATAGCATCTCTATTACAAATAGATCACGCATATCTATTTTATACATAGGTGCAGATATACAGTATGCAAAAAAATCACTATACAAAAAACCTCTATTACCTCCAGGTTTCTTCTTTCTGAAGCAGACAGCAGGATACAGCAATGGAAGAAACACTGACACCAACACATCCTGCATGACCAGGGCTACAGAGAGTTAAATGATATTTAATTAATTTAATTAAATTAATTTAATTGAAATTAAAAATAAAATTAAAATTTTAAGATCTTCAGATGCCAACAGATAAATCCCGCAGGGACACAGCACATCACATAAACATGTCCTAAAAAACCTACTGCTTTCAAAGACAGAGACTAGCAGATAGGCAAGCTACACTACAGTTCATGTAATATCTACGATTTGTATTTTCTTAGACAATCCATGGGGCCACGATTAGAAGTTATGTGAATTAAAACAACAACAACAACAACAACGGTGTTAATCTTAAATAATGTGGACGTGATTCGCATTTTTATTGCAGGTCTCTAGTCCTTAGCCCAAAGGCAGCATACGCCAAATAAAAGGAGTCAACAACAGTGCCAGAACCTCAAAACTAATGAAATGAGGGAAAGTTCGGTGCAGCTGAGAAGTCTTGATTCCATTTGAACAATTCTGTATTATTAAAAGATGAGGTGTTAAAAAAAAATGTGTTGTAAATTCCTCTCAGCAGGTGTCAGCACTCAGCTGAGTTTCAAATGAGCAAATGGGCAAACTTCTCCAGGCACCGAGTGCGAATACCCAAAAGAGATTGCAAAATGTCATTCAGTCCTTTAGATTCAAGCCCTTTTACAGAACCTCTTGTTCATATATGCTAGAGCTGTAGGTTTAAGTTCAAAACATGCCTCAAGGCACTGCAGTGTTTAAGTGGCATTAACTGCTCCAAACCAGCCAGGTCCCAGGGTGAATTACAGACACCTACAATTCCAATTCAGCCTGGTCATGTTTAAATCTAGTTAAAAGCCAATATGCAACAATATTAAGTTAAAAGTTAAAAAAAAAAAAATAAAAGACTAGTTAAAAGCCAATATGCAACTCTAAATCACCCACCTAGGTAAAATATACAATAAGTATTTTGGCAAGTCAGCAACAACAAAATACTCCAAATAAACATTTACTATATATAATAGGACATGCAATACTACTGCATGGCTTTGATACCTACTCTGTGCAGGATGCTGGTGCTGAAATAAATAAGCAAAATCCTGCAAAGTGGAGGACTTAGAGGAAGAAAGGAAAGGTTAAAATAAAGATGCACAGGAGCCTAAATGGAAGATGCTTTCAGTTATGAGGAAGAGCAAAATGCATAAGGAGTGGGTATGCACTGGGGTGGGGAAATGCACAGCACCTTCCACAAAACTGCATCCCAGAGCACTTATGAAGCTGGGATTTCTTAAAGCTTCTTCTTACTGTCTCTACACAGGAGATATTGAAGCCTAAGGCACACAGCTGTGAGGAAGGCTGAGATGTTTTTAGCCATTTGTTTATGGAAATGCAGGAATGTGAAGGACGGGATGGGAAGTTCATACCTGCTCTGGCTACTGAAATATGGTTAAACTGCACTACAGAGCAGAGCTGTCCTGTTATGTTACCTGGAGTATATTAAAAACAAAGAAGGGAAAGCTGCACAGCAGTTTTTGATTTTTAAATATACCTCTTAAAAATAAATAAATAGGAAGGAAAGTGTCAACCAGCTGTTATTTCTGCTCTTAATTCCTTCTCTTTGGAATGCAATATTTTTTTCCTATTTTCTTAGCTTTCTGAGTTCCAGGTAGGCATTAAGACAGCTACACTTGGCTGAATCAAAACTGCAGTCGTTCTGTGTGGTTACTCCAGGTGAGCCTTGGAGTTCTCCTGTATGATGCCTGGTAGCTGCAGCAGTCACCTGTTTCCTAACACAGCCTATAATGAGAACTGAAAGGTTTTGCAATATTGAGAAGAGACATTACAGCAAAAGCAGCAACATCTGACATTGACAGAACTCCCTAGCCGCAGCCATCCTGGCACTTTCATCAACATTCAATTTGCAGCTGCCTACTGCCTAAACTGATGAATGAAGGCGATGGGAGGCTGAGGAGCTTTAGGCATTTTCCATCTACATGGAGAGCTGGGGGATCCACCTCTAGGCAGGCTCTGCAAAACTCAGCAGTTAAACCTGTGTGTATGGGGACTACAAATGACAAAATACCAACAAAGATCATATTTCCATGGGTAGGGCTTGTCATAGTACCTAACCTTCCTGTAGTTTCTATCATCATTAGAAAAATAATGAAAAAACAAGAAAAGAATGAATTGCAGAGATGGCTACCTATACAGCAGCACACTGATGTGAAAATGAGCAGAATTTACACATTTATCTGTCAATTCTATATTCATAAACTAATATATTAAACATATCAATCTCCAGCAACAGTAAATTAATTCAGAAAGTACCAGATTTTTTCAGCATGTTTTCCTGTTTATTGGTTTCTAACACAGACATTAAGCTAAAGAAAAAGGATTGTCTTAATAACAGCACAGAGCTTCCACAATCTACACTAAACCTTTCAAAATATAATATTATTTAATTCTATTGTTATTGGTTGTTTTTAAAAGTTTCTCTGCCCCTTTCACATATTGTCCTCACAGTAATAAATGCTTTAAGTAGCTCAATTCTCTATTTGGTTAGAGGCTCTTTCGAGGGCACAGAATTTTGCTTCTCTGAGGATTTACCCTGACCCTGGGTATCTGGATGTGGTTTCAACTCTGTTCAGATACTTAAAGGA
>JAUBNY010000298.1:314487-324698 GCA_032275445.1 Crypturellus soui | reverse complement strand
AATTTTGCTTCTCTGAGGATTTACCCTGACCCTGGGTATCTGGATGTGGTTTCAACTCTGTTCAGATACTTAAAGGACTGCACTTGTGATGCAAGTAGGGAAATAAAGCTGTAAAATTGTAAAAAAAATAGAGAATGGCTGGCTAGGGAGCTTTTACACTATACATTATACACTATATAAAAGGAAAACAAAGAGAGAAAATATAAAAAAAAAGGTTTTTTTCTTAAACTATAAGTAACTCAGTAACCTCAGTGAAGGAAAGTTCTTACAGTGAAGGGCTGTGGGTTTGGTGGTTTCACAAACAGCTCAGGTTTACGTTGCGTTATCCCAGGCAGCGTCATCTCCATGAGCTAAAGTTGTGCAAGGCACCTGTCAAGATTAGTTTGTTTTTCATATTGAACGAATGAAGCTAAGAACTAATTCAGGTCTCAGGATGGATTTCTTTTTTTTTTTTTTTTTTTTTTTGAAAACTGAAAGTTTGGTCTGAAAAAAATAGCTTAGGAAAAGATTTAAATTTGTTGGAAAAAGAAATTCTGAAACGAAGCATACAGAACAGAACAATTATAAACAACTGGCACCAATGTTAATCATCCCTCACTAATATATATGCATTCCTAACACCTCCAAACTAAATCACTAAAAAAAAATGAATGAATATGAATAAATATAAAATGAATATAAGATTCTTAGGGTTTAATTAGTGAAAAGCTTTTAAGAGAAACAATAGTGGTTGGAATTTAGAAAGACACATTTATACATCTGGGCAAATTTCAATATAAGTTAAGAATTATGCTGTCCAGCACAGGTTTTATAGTGATTCTCTGGGCTCCTGTTGCAGTATAAAGCACAGTATCTATGCATAAAATCTCCCTCCTCGCCTACTGTTATGCAGACGTGCATCACACGAGATAACTGAGCAAATCTGTCTGCAAAACCATATCACAAGTTTACACCAAACCACTGTGCTCTCATCTAAGCCACATTTAAAACATGAAAATTTCTCTGCACCCCAGAGTGGAACAAGCTGAGCAAAAAATGGGGATTTTATTCTCAGAAAAAACATATAGCGAGTAGTCCAGTATCTCTAAAATTCATCTCTACAACAGGAATGTCCATCCATAATGCATTTAAAATAAAACACGGGCCGTCATGTGATTCAAAGGGCCCATCTGCATATTCATTTCTCATTATTAATGAAGAACTCACTATAATATCTAATTTACATACACTAAATTTCATTTTTTTGTGAACGGTAACTGCTTACTAATATTTTTTTTTGCTATAAGCAAGTGTTGCCAATAGGATCATTAGTAGAAGAAAAGAAGGGTGGAGAAAATTAGACTATTGCAACAGTAATCTTTTTATTTCTGCTTATGATCTGCTTATGATCTGAGTGTTTAGACACGTCAGAAGCACTGGAGAAACAAAGTCAGGGAGAGTTATTTTGGTTTGGGGTTTTCTTTTTTGGTTTTGAGAGCTCAAAACTTTCACTGCAGTGAAATGGCATTTGTTTATACAACTTTAGCAATAATAGGACTAATTTTCTTTTCTCCTGTTATATGCCCATTAGTGTTTTTGTGGGCAGTTTGTTTTGACTTTTTCAAATCAGATCTGCCACCTGGGATTGACGAGCCTCTGAAGCTTCGTTTTTACCATTCTTTGTTCATTTCAACCTTGGTCATGGTAAGTTTTTTCTTAAAATTGAGGATTTTGCTTTTATTTTAGTCGAATCTTTGGGAGTTAGAAGCTATTGGCTTAAGAAGAAAAAGAAAAAGAAAAGGAGAAATAATGAACGTGTTTGTCTCATGCTTGTGAACTTAACCTAATTCCAATATACCCATGCCCAATAACTCCATCATAATAATTCAAATAGAAAACTGAAATTAATCATTCTGTAGAATGGTCAAAATGGGTTATTTTCTGTGGTTTCTTTTTTTTTCTCTCTTTTTTTTTCAGATCAAGATAATAACTTTTCACAATTGGATTGGGGACTGACATGCAAAAAAACCCTATCATACTGAATTTGTTTCTTCTATATCCTAAGTCACATGACATTGTCAGCATCATTGCCAGAATTAAATGTATATATTTAATATTTTATATAACTATATCTTGTACTATATAAAATATATAAAATTATGTCTATATATTTATATTAAAAGGTATTATATAAACATAGAATATTTATAGATTACATAAAATTATAAATATATTATATATACACACACATAAAACAAGCTCTTAGTGAATGATTTAAGCTATCTTAGAAGATCTAGGTATGTTAGTCTTAAAACATGAGACTTTCCTTGGGGTAAACATGGCCAATAAACCCTTCAAAGTGTGGACATTTTCTCTCAGAAACAGCGCAGTATTTTGATATTTGACTTTTGTTTTAATTTATTTATTTATTAACAAATGTTAAAAACATTTGTTCTTAAAATTAAGACATTATAAGGAAGCTTTTCTTTCTCATCAAACCTCAAAAAAACTTCTTAAGTTAATCAATTGGTACTTTTTAATGCAAAATATATTAAAAAATATATTAAAAAAAACCTCATCTGCAATGTGGTCCTGTTTTCCTCCCATCTGTAATAAACAAAAGCAACTGGTTTGGTATCGTTGCTGTTTGTATTCCTGAGCATGATGCACTCAAGACTCTCCACTCTGCAAAATTTTTGCAGAGCCTGCTTTCATAAATTAATATTTTATTCTCTCTTTTCTTCATCCTTTTACCCATAACTACTTATTTATTTCTAAATCAACGATTATTTTTCTATTTTATGTCCTAAATTAGAGTTGGAAGTCTTTACACTAATCATTTGCTGGCTTCTTTCTTTTTAACAGGGAAAGATTTTGGAGAAGCTGGGAATCTGCGGGGACTTGAGTTTACTGAGGTTCTTTGTAGAAGGAATCCCACCATGGAGAGACTCAAAACTCCTCATCCAAGATTTCAAAGTAGATGACGTTCCAGTGAGGATTTATCAGCCAAAACAGCCGCCCACTGGCAAAAGAAGAGGATTACTGTATTTCCATGGAGGCGCTGGAACATTTGGGAGTATTGGTAAGACAGAAGCAAGTTTTTATCTTTTTATCAGTCAAATTCAGAGCTTTAATTTTGCCTTCAGAGTGATGCGAGCTCATTTTTATTTCTCAACCTTTGCTTGAGCTACTGCCTGCTCAAGTGCCGAATTGCTTTGAATCTCTTTGGCAATCTTTAATACTGTAATATTTTTCTGGGGGGAAATCAAAGCCATGGAAATCACTAAAACAGTAAAGTTTATGGGTTTTTGGATCCTGTTTCCAAAGGATGTCCATGGGCACTACGTTACAGAGACTTCAGTTATCTGTGAATGAGGTGGTGGCTCCATTTATCATCAGCAGAAACAACCAACTTGGTAACTTCGAATAATTTAGACCCTATTCTGCACAACGACAAAAATACTTCACCCATTTTACTGCAGGGCCACACTGGGAGCAGCCAGGATCCTTGTGGTTTCAGAACTAGCTTGGCTAGAGCCAGCTTACCTGGATCTGCAATGGGGCCTTAGCCTATATTTCAGACATGGGACACGTCACGGTTGTGCACGCGCACAGGAGGAGTGGGTGGAATGAGGACACAACTCAAGATTAGCCTCTATAATCCGAGTGAAAGGTCAGTTCCTTTCACCAAGAGGAAAGGAAAGATCCCAAAGCGAGTGTTGCGCAGTTGTTTGTGGCACAAGTGTTGCACAAGCAGCCCACGGAGGGAGCTGGAGCACGTGCAGGCTGCACAGCTGGATGCTGACCGTAGTGCACAACCCTCTGCTTGAGCTCTCCAACACCCAGGTAGCAGTTAACACAATAAGTCTGAAAAACAGGATTTGGGGGAGCCACAGACTAGCAAGGCTGGAGGCAAAGTAGGCAAATTAGCAGAACTTACTATAAAGAACAGAAGTAGTGAACATGGGCGTAAACACAATTTACTGCCCCAAATCCATGGAGAGTATAGTCAACTCCTTAGGATCTAAAAATACTAAATGTTCATTTCAAAGGCCATTTAAAACCTCATTTCTGATAAACTCTGTCACAGGATCTTTTGAAAGAGTGTGCCGCCACATTGCCCGAGAATGCAACTCAGTGGTTGTGTCTGTTGGGTAAGTGCTATTTTTACGTAGAAATACGAGTAGTCCTGCAGTTCACAGCTGAAACATTTCTGAAGTATGTGCTGAAATTCCTGAAATTTTACATTACGCTCCCTATTTCTGGCTTTAGCTTTTCATATAGAAGTGTGCTTATAGGCAATGTATGCAGAAATACCCAGGCACTGTTAATTGGTCTTTTCAATCTATATCAAGGTAAAAATTAAATATAGACTAACTAAATATACATTTTAAGATTTAGAAAAAAAAAAGGCCTATATAACTACTAAATGAATTAAACATGAACAATGTGAGTTACATTTTTACAGTCACTTTGACAATAAGCACAATGTCTTTGACATTTCAGCTATCGCTTGGCTCCTGAACACCCTTATCCAGGGCAATATTTCGATTGTCTCAACGCTACCTTGCACTTTATGAGGAATTTAAAAGAGTATCACGTGGATCCTGCCCTCATCCTCATTGGTGGTGACAGCTGCGGAGCTAATTTTGCTACAGTTATTTGCCAACTACTACTGAATAAAAAAGATCTTCCAAAAGTACGAGCCCAGGTCTTGATTTATCCAGGACTCCAGGGATTAGATTTCCAATTGCCTGCGTATCAGCAGAACGCTTCAGTCCCCATATTGTCTCGCAAACTGGTCATTTATCTCTGTTTTCGTTATCTGAATAAAAAGCCATCGTATTTGGATGATATCATACGGAATTGCCATGTCCCTGAGAGTATGAAACTGAAGTATAAAAAATGGGTAAGTGCGGACAATATTCCCGATGAATTTAAGATCAGAGGCTACAAACCACAAAAAAACAGTTCATATAAACCTGAAGTTTATGAAACGATTAAGGAAGTATTAGCAATGACATTTTCCCCGCTCCTAGCTGAAGACTGCATTCTTTGCCAGCTCCCAGAATCTTATATTGTGACTTGCGAGTTTGATGTGTTAAGGGATGATGGACTGTTATACAAAAAGCGACTGGAAGAAAATGGTGTCCAAGTAACCTGGTATCATTCCGAGAGCGGTTTCCATGGACTTTTATGCTTTTTTGGCTATGGGATTTTTTCATTTTTATCTGCCAAAAAAATTATGGATAACACTGTGAATTATATAAACAGTTTATAAATATATATATATATTATATATGTAAATGATGCAAGACTTGCACAATTCTTGACACATTTATACTTGGCAAAGAGAGTAGCACTTTTGGTTTAAGGATTGAACTCTGACTGCATGCGAAAGGGCACTTTAAACTTTCCGATTTCTCTTTCTGGAATGACTTTCAAACAAATATTACCTAAAGCATCACCATCCTAAAAACTGTTATTATAAGAATACATTAGTAATAACTAGAAGCTAATGGAAAGCACCTGCACTCACGTTCTTTCACCTCTAGCAGTTCTGACAGCCCTCGCATCCCTGGCACACGCTCCAGGCGAGCAAGAACAAGATATTCCTGAGGCTCCGTTGCAAAAATGACTCCTTTGGCCCCTGTAAGATTGTACGAGACATTTAGGGTACAAGTAAGAGGAAACATTTTCGGTGGTGTGATATCTTATTTTCCAGGTTAGTTTTCATAAAGATTATATTTTTCTGAAAATACAGGTTTCTGCCTGGAACAGAAGCTCTAAAGTAGAATTCTAATGGGTTTGATTTTATTTGGATTCCAAGAAATCATGTTTTTTAGAACTTGTTTCTTAAACAGCAATCCTTAAGCTTCATTGAGTGTGTATGTTAGGTGAATGCAGGGGGTGACAAGTCTTTACCTTTTTGTACCTTTTCTTTAAAACTAAAATATTTATTTATATACACATATATATTTTGATTTTAGCTATTACACTACCTGTCATCTTGTGCTGGGTTTATTAAAAATTCTCAGGCTGTCAGATATAAGAAGGAAGAGAAGCACAATATTAAATCTTATTAAGAAGCTGTTCTACACTGGCAATTTTGCAACTTTTAAAATAATAACCCTAACACTGCAGAAAGTTCTATTACAAGATCAAATAAGAATTAAACACATGCTCCCTGATAAACATCAGTGAACAGTGCTTGATGAAAGCAGCAATGCAACCCTGGCAGATAGAAATGGATAGAAACTCTACCTAGTTAAATCTAGTCCAGTATCTTATAAAAGAAAGAGGAGTATCCAGGACTATTCTGTACCAAATACAATGTAAAACAGTTCAATTTGAAACTCATTAATGGCTGACTAGGTCATTTTATGCTATATCTGTTGATCATTATGGGAAAGCACTGAGAGTTACTGAAGTCTGATATGAAGTAACATGATAATGAATCTAAACTCAGCCTCCTGGGTTGCATTTCTAACACGTTCTGTTTGCTTTGCCAAGTCCATTCAGAGTTAAAGGTCTGGTCACTGCTACTTCCAATGATCAACTGAACTCTACAGTTCATATTTTGTCAACTTTTATTAACTAATCATTGGAATAAATATACCTAATATGTGCTATGACAACCAGCTCCTTGCTTGGGGAAAGAAATTAATTGGAGTGACAAAACAAAAATGGAGATAAAGCTATAAACATTTCTAGAAACTAAAATTTCCACTCTCTTCTAAGCAAAAAATAAAGCACTACTACTAAAAATGAAAATAAGCACTTTTTCAGCTAATTTTTAATCACAAAAATATTAATCAGGAAAAGATGGTGAAACCATCATAAAGCTGGTTGACATTGACATTGACAATGACAAAGAAAGGCTTGAAAGTAGAAAGAAGACACCAAAAAGGAGAGAAGTGAAAGAAGAACAAGGGATCAACTTCATAAGATGAAGGTGATGATAATTCCACAGAGGATGGAGGAATTTAAGAGAGACTTGTAATAATGTGTTAGGCAATGGAGGATGAGGTTAATTGCAACACAGCCGTTCTTGCTGAGGTCAGTAGGAAGCATCCTTCATCCTTCAGCACGAAGAGCTGAGCAAGTCAAGGGAGCTGAAAGGACCATATAACTGTAGAGGAAAGACAAAATTACTTACTGTTAGATAGGAAAAATCCTTACAGCTTTCTGGAAATGCTAACAGAACACTGAAGTTGAAAGATATAAACCTTATTTTATTTCCCATTCTCTAACTTAAACTAATTGTACTAGTTTCTCATCTAGCCTGGATAGCCTGAAGTATCTCCAAATTCAATAAAGATATATCAATCTATAGCAAAAATCTGCCTCTTCTAACAATCTGGAGTTATTCCACAGCTCATAAAACATTCGCTCACCCTTAGATGAAGAAGCAACTTGTTCCTTTTTTACCATTTGATTTGCTATGATTGTCTTATAGAAGACAATGTTTTCCTGCTAGCTAAAAGCTATCGTGGACACTAACTCCTGAGAGCACACTGGAAAGTACAAGGATACTCTTATGGATATGAACATCAGAACTTGAGAAATTTGGTCTAGATCAAACTTCTGCAGTAGTCAAGACACTTTCCCTAGTAAAACACTTAGCAAATGCACAAAAAATTATCACCAGCTCCGTAAGTGCATGAGTAACAGTTAGAGTCATTTATAATGGAGAACTTAAGATCCTTCCCTTTGAGCCTTAGGGATAACTGCCCTGATGTTGGAGTTTTCTTTCTGGACAAATGATGGCTGCAGTTTTGTTCTGTGTGATAACAGAATTGATGTCCAGTTACAGCAGGAAGGCTGGAGGTGTTTAATTTCTCAGCAGTGATTCTGTATTCTCTTTGGGAAATTCCTAGGTGATTCTAATTTCAAGGTAAAACACTCTATAAGCACCCTAGAATTTAATGCATCTGAATGTATGTTATGGTATCAACTAATTAAAGTAACTGCTTCCAAGAAATTCTGAAATTCTCCTGTATTTTGTATTTTTTTATTCTGTAACTTATTTTGGTTGCAGCTGAAGTGAACATTTGGACTCAGATACATTAAAATGCACCCAGGGGACGATTTTTGTGTCTATGTTAAGCGAGAGAAACCCGCATGCTACACTGTTGTGAAAAGGGAGGAGAAACTTTTTTACTAGAGCAACCTTATGACGGACAAGGGCACTTAAGAATCAGGAAGTAACTAGTCAAAGATATCTGGGAAAGTCAAATCAAAGACATTTAAGATCACTTTGTCTGCGGCTCAGCAGAATGGCAGTAGCTTATATTTTGTTGGTGCTATTCTCTGCAGTTTTCATTGCTGCATTTATACTTTTGGTTATGGGGGTAATTAATTTTGATTACTGCAACTCAGAAATTCCTCCTGGTGTGAGTCAGCCTGTAAAGCTCCGAATCATTCATATGATTTTAATAAGCACAGCTGTGGTGGTAAGTTAATCTGGCATGATTTATGGGGGAAGATAGAGGAACCTGTAAGTATTAAACTTAATGCAATGCTTGAGCCTCACCTTGAAAGAAAGGAAAGCAGGATATTGCTATTACACTGCATGCTGGATTTAAGAAACTCAAAGCCTTACTGTTTTCTTTACGCTACACTGCACTATATTGCAGTCAGATCCTGCCCAGCTCTCTTAAATTGGGTAGTATTTAAACACTGCCTAGCCCAAGGGTTTGAAAGGCTGTGAAAGGAGCCTCTAAAATGAATTATTTTAACCTAGAAATAAATTGATTAACAACATATATATACATATGGGATTGTATATGTTTTCATTATGAGTTTAGAATACACCAGAGATCTTCGAGCCATGCTTCAGCCTGGGGGGGCGGGTGAGAACTTATGCATTTATTTTGCAGATAAAAATGGAAACTGGAAATTTTAAAATTGTTTTTGGAAGGGGAGGATCTTTTTGTGATGACATGTGATAAAATTAGGTATAATTGCCCAAGAAAGCCAAAGGAATTCCTTTTCCTTTGACCATGTCTGTAATTCCTGTTGCAACTGAGCAGAACACAGGCTTGTTTGAGGGGAATGAAGAGTTCGGGGCAGTCCAGCTCCTCCAGGTGAACTGGCCTGTATAAGAGTGGGCAGTTAATCTGCTCACAAGACTTTTAGCTCATCCACTAATAGATTAACCAGCATTCAACTCATGGGGATCTTTGCTGAGAAAGGATCTTACTGAATCAGGAATTTCCATGTTAATGACAAATGCATAGATGCTAAGATGATGGTAGATATTAGAAATATATGAGACAGTAATTGTGGTGCATCTATTGAATGCATTACTTCAACTCCTCCAACAGGGACAAATTATTTAAATTCAATGTACATATACACATGCATACACACATATATATGTATGTGCATATATTTCTCAGTCAAGAATATTCCAGGTTATCACGGCTCATCTAAAGAACTCCAGTATATAGACTTTCATGCTTGGCTACACACAAGTTGTAATTAAAAAGTCATTACTTGACCTAAGCAGCTAGAAAATCCAGTTCTCCTTTTTATCACTGTCCATTAGTAGGTTAAGGCCGGTCTATACGCTACACTGTAGAAAACAAAGAATGAAATAAACAGTTTAAATAACATGTAAGAATATTCCTTGTAGCTGTTCTGTCTGTGTTTGGACACTGGATAATACCCTAGAGTAAATAAATTAGTGAATTCAAAGCATACAAACACAACAGTCTCTTTATCGTGACAAATACTAACGACAAAATATTGAATATTAAAAGCTTGATCCAAATGTCTGTGAGGACACACTGGTATTTGTTCAGAATGAGTAAATCAAATATTTCAAAAAACAAAGTTAAACTGGAGCTGTAGCTCTCCTTTTTATTTATTTCACCCTCTGATTTCTTGCATAAATATCACTATACAGAAGGAAGAGGAGCTTAGGCTTATTAAGTATCTCAGAATCTTCTCATCAGTGCATTGAAAATATCATTTAAGATTTCTGAGGTGAATCCAAAGGCAAGTATCAAATATATTCTCATCTTAGTCAATGCTATTTTGGGCAAGGGACCACATCATGAAAATGAGCACCAGAATCTCTCATCTTTCTCGAGGCTTTCACATTTTCTCAGGGGACAGAATAATCAATGAAAATCAAAGGTTTCTATATTCAGTAAGGAAAATACCTGCTGAGATAGCAAGGAAATATACTTAGGCAATTTTTGTAAATGCTGCATTCTTCTGGG
>JAUBNY010000298.1:228600-257628 GCA_032275445.1 Crypturellus soui | reverse complement strand
TTTCCTCTGGTTCTGTCAGTGACCACCAGTGAAAAGAGGCCAGCCCCATCCTCCTCATTGCCTCCCTTGAGGCACTTATAGACACAGATCAGATCCCCTCTCAGCCTTTTCTTCTCCAGGCTGAACAAGCCCAGCTCCCTCAGCCTCTCCTCATAGGGCAGTCATAGTCTCCTCATAGTTGGAAGTCAAGGGTATAGAGTGTTTCCTCTAGGAAAAACACTTGATATTTCTCTTGCTAGGTGGAAAGAGAATAAACATAGAAAGGTTTGTCTGCTTTGCTACTCAAGTTCCCCTTGATCACCTGTACCGTCACTAGTGCAGGCAGAGAAATTCCCAGTTGCTGCCAGTTACAGGAGTGGCTTCCAGCACGCAGGGACGCACCAATGCTTGTCACTGGCGACTTGAAGCTTGCCAGGCACTTAGTGGAAACACCTCGTTGTTCCGATCTGTCCGTCTTGCATCACTGTAACCTGATGGCCCTAAATCTATTTTAGGATAATGAGAGGTCATGTACTTTCTTGCTTATTTGTGCTGGGACTTCTCTTCCTTGGAGCTTTTGCTTTGCTGTAATTAAACTGCTACAGGGTTTTGTGATTATATTGACCACAGGATGACTTTCCTTAACGTCTCTACTTCCATTTTCCTTTTTTTGACCCTTTCTCACCATGTATTTATTACTCCTTTACCTACTGATTCTACCTAGTGAGCTTTGTAAAATGGTTTTCTGACAAAACTTACAAAAATACAAGCAATTCATTGCATAGAAACATGTATAAAAATACATAGCAACATATAACTATAACATATGTTATAACATATAGCTATACATAGTTTAAAAATATGAGCAGTTCATTGCATAGAAGGATTTTGCTTGCTTAAACCATGCTCCAAAAAGTAGGTAACTTGGGATTAGTCCTTGTATTTACCAAATTTTGTGACTTATTGCAATTTATTTTCTTCAAGAACCAAGAAGCACCTTGCTTCAAGGTGCAACATCTGGTTCCTGTCACAAAACAAAGATGCATTTAAGAGCAAGAACCACGCAGAGCGGAGTAGAGCAGCGTTGTGTGTGAAATGCCTGGCTGTGTGAGCTGTTAATCAGCATCTTATTCTCTGCTCTTCTGTGAAATTAATTTATGGTGCTGCAGTTTGAGGTGAGAACTGAAGCACTTGCTCTAAAGACGTGAAAAGTGATACGGAGAGGGCTGTGGCAGGCAGGGACATGGAGGATCACAGGAGGTGCTGCAAGATAACAGACTTGCTATTGGCATGGTGATAAGGGCAGCTGGAGAGAGTGGAGTTGTAGAGAGCATGCAGGGCAAGGGCGGGAAAACCCATCTGGCTCTTGATTACAGACCGGCCGTGGTAGCACTTTTGCTACTAGGAGGTGCACACATGCCTGAAAGTGTGGGGAGGATCTCTGCAGAGCTTGCCAAGGGAGCTTTCCTGGGGGGTTCTTGCAGTGCAGTAGTATTTGTGCATTTTTTTATTGCTTTTTCTTTTTCTTTGTACAGTTTTCATTTCCAACCTTGGCTGTGCCCAGCCATGCTCTTTTGACTGTTCAGTTGCAGCCTGTTAGAGGGCTAGGCCTGAGGAGTTGGATTGCAATGTAACCCTCTCCATCATCCACCAGGAGAGCTGCTCTCACAGCCAGTTCTTGCGTTGCTCAGGATTTGTAGAACGTTGTACTTCAGCAAACACACATATCTCAGGTTAGAGACAGTTTGGAGCCAGATCTGGGTTAAAAACTGATCAGGAAGACTTAACTAATTCTGGATTCAGAATGATTTTGAGGCTTGCTGGTGGTATCTAGCAAATGGTCTTGGGCATGTCAGTGTATTAGGTAATGAAGTGGTGACAGTTGCTCTTCAAGTGATACCAATCAGCCTCTTACAAATACCAAGATGTCCCAAATGCCAGTCTTGAGCCAGAAGTGGGTTACAGCGCACTCAAATGAATTGAAGTAGCCTTTAGACATGACAAGAACCCTCCAGGTATCTGAACAACATGAGTTAAGCAGCAGCACATTTTGCTGCTCAGAGTAAGTGTAGTTCTTGTGGATAAAAGAGATAGAAACTGAAATGAGACAGTGCTCCTCTAGCATGGAGTGACAGGTTGGGAGTTTGTGAGTATGCTGGTTAAGATTTGAAGTGTTTGGTGATTTTTTTTTGTTTGTTTGTTTATTTTTTTAAAAGAGGGATATTCCTACGGCTTGAACATTATTTCAGTGACAGCTCTGATTTCTTGATTGAGATTTCTTGCTCCATAAGGAGGTTCTACCCTATGACACTATGCGAAATCTGATTAGCAAGTTGTATCCGGGCAGTGATTACCTATAGAAAAGCTCACGTCTAATACCTGGCTGCCTTACAAGCTTGCTTTGGAAAACATGCTACAAAACAGATAATCAGAAACGTAGCGAAATTAAATTAGCTTATTTTAACAGCAGAGTGGATTGGGTCAAGAGTGTATTAAGCTGTGCTGCTAATGGATGTATAGTGCTGCATGCTTAATTTGTTGTCCAAGGTGTTACAGGAGAATATTCATAAATCCAATATCAGTAAGACAAGAGGTAAAGCCCCACTTAAACTGATTAACTTGTGTCTTCCAGGACATTGGCCTGGAGAAGCTGTCACTCAGGATTTGCGTGTGAAGCTCAGGCTTGTTCTAAGCTTGCGTTCTCTGTAGTCCCTGATGTGACTGAACAAAATGAGGTTTTATTTACGGGAACTCCTCCCATCACAACCTACCCTTACTAATGCCAGTAATGTCTTGCAAAGCAAGTCTCCATCAGCATAGACACTATATGTCTTAATGCACCTCGCACAGGGACGCATGTTGGCTTAGAGCTGCACAAGGCAGTCTAATGCAGTGCTGATCGATGTCCCGGACTTGTCTTGAACATGGGTTGCATTTTGGATCCGTGGGCAGCTGTTGCTACTCGCAATAGCATCAAATAGTCGCAGCCCATGCAAGCAAGTCCTGTAAGGGCTTCTGCCATGCTGGTCTCAACGTGCGGCAAGCCTGTTGTTCCTGTATCTGTGGCCTTTTCCAGATCAGAAACATCGTCTTGCTGAACTATGTGCTAATGTGAAATTCAGTTGTAATGCCTGAGAGAGGTAGGCTGAGGTCTCCAGTGCTTCTTGCTTTGGGTTCCTGCCAATTGTAGGAGACTGTTGCACTCATCTACCCAGTCCCATTGTGCATAAAGCATAAAAATTTTACTGCTTGGCAGATACTGTTTCTGGGATGCCCGAGACCTGTATTTAACAGGAACCTTCTTTTAATGAGTATATTTATCTCTGTGTTATGTTTCAGCTAAATCAAAACAGTTTTGGGGGGCCAGGAGCCAATATTCTCGTGATTAAGGTGTTGTAGCACAGTAGTCCTGGTGATGTTATTCATCTGCAGCAATTGCCTATTGAAATATCAAGGGAAACAGAAGTAATTTGGGACATTTATAGGTACTACAGATTTCATACTGCTAGAAAAGTTCTCAAGAAGATTATTCTTTTTTATTTCAGTAAGTTTTTATAGTTTAATCTCTGTACCTCGTGTTAAACTTTCTCTTGCAATAATCTGACTCAAAAAGTGACTTTGTATTTTATACTCAAAAGAACTTAATTCCATGTAATAGATTGCTTGGGAGAAACCCAGGAGTGGTATTCTGTTAGGTTTCAGGTGCCAAGCCTTTGAGTTGACATGGAGTTACGTCACCAAAATGAGAAATTGTTGAGCCAAGAACTGCTTTTCTTCTAAAACTGGTTATTCTGGGGAACCAAGTTGTGCATAAAGGCAGAGATCATTGATCTATAGATGATCCAGTCCAGTGTCTACCCTGATCAACACTGGGTGCATGTCTACAGTTGAGTCCTTGGTCAATAGATGTTGATGTAGGGGGATAACATTTTAAGAAACAGCCATGACTTAGGTAATCGTAGAGCTTCAATTGACTAGAAATGTGTGGCAAATGCATCTGATGCAAGGCCATCTTTTCTTTACATATCTTGGTCTCTAAGAGATCAGCCTCTCAGAGCTATTGGATTTTGGAGCTATTGAAACCGTTGCTGAATTTCTGTAAGACTCTGTGGTTGTCCAGCCACTTGGGTGTTGAGGTCTTTCTCTGCCTGAACCTAGAGCTGCATTGGCTGAGCGTGTCTGAGCTTCAGATGAGAATTGCTGATCTTCTGTTCTGAAGTTTGAGATTGCTCCAGAGCAGTAACTGGAACACTTTCCTGAAAAATAGAGCAAATAATAAATTGCTTGGAGTTCTGCTTTGTGTTGCTTGGAATTTTGCTTTGTCACTTGTGCTGCTCTTCACTGCCCTCTCTCTATGAACAGATTGTCTATGCAGAGCGACCGCTAACTGATAACAGCAGATCTTTGGCCTCCTATGGCTTGAAGGACGGAGACGTGGTGATCTTGCGACAGAAGGAGAACGTAGAGCCCCGGCCTCCAATCCACTTTCCAGGTGAGATGGAACTTATGTGAAATTTTTGATCTTGCCATCCAAAGGCGCTGGGGTTTGTCAGATGTGAACTCTCTCTCCTTTAATGCTGTGCTGGACAAAAACATTTGGAAATGGGAGTCGCTGGAAATGAGGCAGAGAATGTTATTTTTAAGTTAGTAGAGGGGATTGCTACTTAATTAGCTTTTTCTTTTAAAAAAAAAAAAGAAAGAAAATGTCTTAGTTTTTCTGAGGAAGAGTAGGGAAAGCAAAGGAATAGCTTGTTCAGAAAAAGTCGTGTTTTGCAAAGGATTTTTCTAAGACTGCTGATGCCCTTCCCATGCCATATAACGGTGCAGTAACATGCCGTCTGTGTGGCTCAGGCTCATTAAAAGGCTGTTGCAACATGTGCTCTGCATCTGTGTTGACATACACCCAGAGAAGCTGGATCTGAACAAACCCAGTTATGCAATGATGCATGCAAGCCAGGCTCTTCTAAATCCATAATGTACGAGGGGAGCCTGTCTTTGTGTTTCCTGCTGCAGTAATTTCTAGCAAATCCCTGCCATAAAGGTAGGCCTGGAAAAGAGGCAGTAACTCCTGGCTATAGAAAGGGCTCGGGAGCAGCAGTGGAGGTTCTGATGCTCCTGCCTTAGCTGGAGGCCTGATACGTGCAATGCAGGTCTGCAGAAATGTTAGTCTTGACTTTTTTTCTGAGAGATTCAGAAGTGCCATTAAGGCACTGGCTTAGCCTTGTGATCTCTGTGTGATATTTGCAAAGCTGGAAGCAACTGGTCTGTCATTCTGTAAGCGCATTGCTGAAAAGGAGGCTGCTCATATAAATATGTGCTAGGATTCCTAACCTAATAACCCGAGCATGTGGCAGTGTTTTGGTGAAGCCCTCTGATGTTGGTTTCTAATTAAAGACCTGTTAAAATATTGTAGCATTATGCCCTATTCATCCTTTCTGTGTTTTTTTTCCAGTATTTTTTTAAGCATAGTTGTAAATACGAACTGCCCTCTTTGCCCTCTAGGTCTGCCTAGGATCGACTTCAGCAGCATTGCGGTTCCTGGGACATCCACGCAGCAGCGGCGGCCGCCAGCACAGCCTGCCCGCCTGTCACCTCCCGATGCGCCTGCCTTTCCTCAGGGTTTGGACAATCCAGCTTTACTACGGGAGATGCTGCTGGCAAATCCCCATGAGCTGTCCCTGCTGAAGGAGCGCAACCCGCCTCTAGCCGAGGCGCTCCTCAGTGGAGACCTTGGTAAGTTGTTTTGTTTTGTTTTTTTTATCAGCGTGAGATGGTTTTAAATCTGTTCGAGCTCTGTTCTAATAAAAGGCAGTTTTACTAGTTGAACTGTTTGCTGGCCGCTCACTGATAAGGTTGGTAAAAAGTACTGGCTGGAAATGCTGAAGGCAGACTTCTCCCTCAGATGAGACCATGTCTAGCAGCAGCTTTGCTTGTTCTTCCCACTTGGCTTTTTGAATATCCTCTGTTCCCCACTATGAAAGGTCATGAGGACTGATGATTTTTTTCCTATAAGCAAAAGCAACTCAGCTTGTTTTCTGCCCTAAGACTTCCCAAATGCACCAGTTCTCAGTAGTGGTGCTGCCCTGGCTGCATCCCAGAATCCCCCCCAGATCTCCATAGGAAGCAAGATGATTTAATACCAGTTGCTAAAGGAGGAGACTGCAGAAAGAGAAGAAAAGGGATGTCTGTCCCATTGCTGGATGGTTTAGGGAAGTACATGGTTTCTTTAGGGAGCTTTTCCAATAGCAACACTGTTACCAAGTTGTCACAAGTTAAAAAAATTGAAAGTTTTTATGTATTTTGGTCACACTATAGCACGGTTATATTACAGTATGGTGTCCTTCACTTTCCTGCAGGCAAGTAGCTGATATTGCTGACTCATTCCTCATCTGATGAAACTTTGAACTCTGATAGTAGTCTTTTTGGAACAAAGAGGAGTGTTTTCGGTCACTAAAAGATTGTTTGTCAGCCTCTGGAAGCTAGGAAGCTATTTCAGTTAGGAAATACATCCTGTCCAGTTTGGAGAGTTGAAGGATGAGGAGTTTCTAGTGTGAGACCTTCTCCCCACACACATACACTTTTGAAGATGTATCCTAATGATTTCTCCCTTAGTCAGATGAAGCTACAAGGGACCTTGCATGGATGTGGTTGGCCTGTTGCATATTTATTTTGACTTTAGCTCGTATCCAGTGAGTTAAAGATTTTCTTTGTTTTCTAAAGGTTTTTCTCAACTCTTGAGCTGTGTGTCTGTAGCTCAGAAGAGACACACATTGTTCTGAGAAGAATGTGCTGGTGTTGGCACAGGAAAAAAAATTAAGCTCGAGATATCCAGAACTGGCTCATCTGCTAAGCTTTACTGCATTCTATGCACATTAAACTTTTTCAGGTGTGCATTTTTAGTCCCAAATTGCTGCAGTGCAATGTTAAGAGAAGTAGTTTTATCTGGCTGCACTGTCAGCAGTTTGGGCACAAATCCAATTCTGCTCTTGCTCTAATGTTTGAATTCGTGCATAGATTCTTGCCACATACTCGTACTGCATATCCCATGAGCAAATTGGAAGGCACCTGCTGCACTGAAGCCCAGTTAAAAAAAATCAAAACCTAGACAGTGCCTTCTTGAGCATGTAACAGACTTGGAGCCCAAGAGCTGCTTTATGGGAACAGCATTACTTCAAGCAAAAGCACAATCTCTTGTGTTTACAGAACTTACTTTATAGCCAAATACTCTCATGAATGTATGTGAGATTCAAGCATTAAAAAAAGCAATAAGTCTTTCTCAAAGATTAGTTTCTAAAAAGCTGTGTCAGTAGGAAGTGTGACTAGATTTCCTGAAGCAAGTGGCTTTGCTGCTGCTCTTGACTACAGTGGTGGAAATTCAGCTTTAGGAATCGCAATATCCGTGTCTTGGCCCATGTTGTTCGGGTTTGAAGTAAGTGTTGTTAATCTGTTTAGGTCTAATAATGTTGTTTCTGCTCTTTGCTCAATCTACAGTTATTTTGCAGGAGTTGCTGAGAGAAAAGTATAATATATTTTTGCAGTCAGTTCTTGTAGATCTTAGAATTGGGAATTCTTAGCTCTATTTCTGTGCTGTTGAACTCTTAACTGAGATGCTTTTGCTTTTTCTCAAACAGGTGTAATTGCTGCATCTGTAAAATGCTTTGGTATCAGCAAGTGAAAAAGGTAGTATTGCTGTTATTGTGCTTGTTCTCTCAGTGAAAAACAGGTTGTCTGAAGACTTCTCAGAATGCTTGTCTGTGATTCAGGCTAGAAGCTTGTTTTCAAATTCTGCTTTTAGAATTTCTGCTCTGGGTATAATTTATCTGCTGCTTTTGCAGATGGGCCCTCCAAGCGTTGTGTAGGCAACAAATGCTATAGGAGAGTAACAAACTGCAGGTTTAATAGGAACTTTTTGTAATTAGTGGCATCTTCATGTTTTCAGGTTTTCTTTTATTTGAAAAAGCATACATGCAAGGGAATTCATACAACGTCCCTATGGGTTTCAGGCACAAGGAGAAATAGTTCAATGCAGATTTTTGTTCATCTTTGCAGGTTCTCAAGTTTGTGACCAGCCATCCATACTGCTTTCAGAGGAAGCCTTTTGCAGCTGTTGCTCATTCTATCCCTGAGTGTGTGCTGCCATTAAAAAACAAACAACAAAAAGCTTTGTATGCCAGAAGTTAATTATAAGAGTAATTTCCACTAAAAAGCATTTCTGTATCTCTTTGTTACTGCAGAGAAATTCACCAGGGTGTTGGTGGAGCAACAGCAGGATCGAGCCCGGCGGGAGCAAGAGAGGATTCGACTCTACTCAGCAGACCCTTTCGATCTTGAGGCGCAGGCCAAGATAGAAGAAGATATAAGGTAACAAGTCAGTCACACAGGCTCTGGAGGTCCTTAAGGAATTGTTTTCACAGGGAACTTCCATCCAGCCTACTGCTTTTTTCCCTAGAGGACACAAGAAAATGTATATAGATGTTGCTTTAAGATCGATATTTACTTGTGGAAAGATATGTAGGGCTACCTTTGCCTGTGGGAAGTTTGGGAGCTGGGAATCTACAGGCATATTCCATCCTTGTAGATAAATCCTGCACAGAGCATGAGCTGCACCAGTGCTGCCTGGAGGCTGCTGGGCCATGTGAAATCCATTAAGAGCACAGAAAGAAAGTGCTTAGCAAAAATGTTCTTGAGAGATGGTGTTCAGGTACCTCAGACATCTCTTAAAACTGAGAACTGGGCCTTTGCAGGTCTCTTAACCCAGTTCTTTGCACAGCAATGTGGTATCCTTTCTCACTTGTTAACTGTAGTTTTTATACTTCTGGCTAATTCCAGATTCTGAACCTCACTACTGTCAAAAGAGTCATTCTAGAGAAATGATGTTTCACTTGTTGACATTTGTTCTTCTTTTCTGTCTTACAAATATAATTGCACTGGGCTGAGCCTTGACTTCTTAGATGGACTGATAAATCCTTGAGTCAGAGAGTGGCTGGTGTGTTTTTCCTGATACAGAAAGGTCTGTCTTGTATGGACTTGTAGTTGGTCATGACCAAAATTCATTGTGATAAGAAAGTGAATTCTTGCATTATGACTCAGGGTATTGCTGCAGGATAAATGATTACCATTTATGCATTATATTTTTCTGCACTGCTATTTAGAGATAGTGAAATTCAGAGGTGCAGGAATACTTTCCTTGCCTCAGAGATGGAGTACTGGGAGGAGTGAAAGTGAGGTAATGAAGGTTGTGCAGCTGTGACAGAACAGTTTGGACATTTTACAGTCCCCAGATTTCACACACAGCCTTTCCAAGACATATTTCAATTTGTAGATGTTTTGTAGTGGAATCAATATCAAGCAGAGAGAGAGAGAGAAAGGGGATAATACTTTTAACAAGAAGGCTTAATCTGAAGAACAACCACTGCAGTAGATCCTATTTAAGCATAAATATTAAGAAACAGTGCTTTAAGCAACGGATTCTGATACTGCTTGATTTTTGTGTGTATTTGATGCCTGCCCTCTTAGCCCCAAAGAAAACCGTATCTACCTGTCTCATTCTGGGAAGGTGACTCTAGTCTACATAAAGGCAAGAGAAGAGTTTAGTTTAGTTTCCTGTTCCCTACTGAGGGGGGAAGCCGAAATTGTTTTAAAGTTAGAAGCCTGGGTTTTTTTTTGTTTGTTTGTTTTTTGTTTTGTTTTGTTTTTTCCTTCTTCCCTGGATAGATGAGCTATTTCAGATGCAGTCACTGCTGATCCCGTCACTCAAGATTACTGCAAGGCTAGCAACGGAGTTCTCGAGTGCGTCTCCTGTAGGCTTGTATTTGCAGCAAGGGCTTGTGATCATCATGTGTCCTCTGTGCACATTTGCTAATCTCCTTCTGTCCTCATGCGTGCAAGAGGCAAGATGCTAACGATGCACTGGAAGATTTTAACACTCAGCTGCTGTGTGGGTTTCTGCCATTGGAGCTACTGGCAACATCGTCATCGATTGCACTCGAAGTGACTAACAAACATGTGGTTTCTCTCACCTGTTCTCCTGGCCAGCCCTCTGATGCCAAGCAGGAGTCTGGGAGGTGCAAGGGTCTTGGATGCTGAATGCTGTAGTGCATTGTGAGGCCCTGGAAGGAATGGTGTTCCTCTCTCCTGGGAAGTGACCTGGTATCTCTAGATTAAGATGATCACTGCTAGCAATTCCTTGGCTAAAGCTGTGCTTAGCTAATGAAGAAGTCTGTGGTTTAAACAAGTTGTTTGTAACTTGATGAGTGGGATTACCAGAGCTGTCTGCAAGTCAGAAGGATGCTCATGAAATTACTGGTTTGCTGGAAAGATGTTTGTCTTTTCTTTCATTTTTTTTTTCTTTTGCCATTATCTCCTTTTAAATGTAGGCAACAAAATATTGAAGAAAATATGACAATAGCAATGGAGGAGGCTCCTGAGAGTTTTGGCCAGGTGGTCATGCTGTACATCAACTGCAAAGTCAACGGACACCCAGTGAAAGCCTTTGTGGACTCAGGTGAATTGCCTATATCTTAACTTCTTGCTCCATACCTTCCTTTGGCTTGTTGAGGGAGACGGTAAACATATATTTTCTTTCCGTAGTAGTGAATTGTGATATTAAAGGTTTCTTTTTGTTTGTTTGTTTTCTTTTAAAACATTTAATTAAAATCTGAGAGCATTCTGGATGCTTTGAAAGGCAAGCAGCAAATTGTTGAGATGCTTGGGGAAGCACTGCAGGTGAGTGATTGAACCCTTTGGGATCAAGGCTTTAGTTGAAATTTCTGGTATCTGCTGGTTGCAGTGCTGGAAAGGTCCCTTCCAAATGTGTCTTCAGTTTGCAGATGAGGTGGATTTTTGCTTGCCTTTAAAGCTGTTCTTTCCATCCACAACTTTAAAGGGAAAGTACTTGGGTTATTCCAGCTCAACAGCAATATATCCTTTACTGTCAGTGCTCATCTCTGGGCATACACATGGAGTAAATTAAAAGCAGGGGGATTTGTAACTCTTAATCCTCTTGTTGATAGGTGCCCAGATGACCATTATGAGCCAATCTTGTGCTGAAAGGTGCAACATCATGAGGCTGGTAGACCGGCGGTGGGCTGGCATTGCGAAGGGTGTGGGGACACAGAAGATCATTGGCAGAGTGCACTTAGGTAAGCCTAGACCTGCTCCTTGGGGCAGCTTTAGTGCCATTTTGACTGCCTCTAATTTAATACTGTGAATGATAGGAACTCCCACAGAGTAAAATAAAACTGCATTGGATGTATGTTCATTTGACTTGGGCCCAGTAATCTGGCTTCTGTCCAGTTTAATGCTTTTCTTAGCCCTTTATTATCTTAACCCTTTAGTTGAAGGGAGTTTTCAGCTCTTGCAGATTTTGGTTCTGCATGAAAAGTGTTAGCCTGTGGGGTAGTAACTTCTCTTCCTTGCCTTTCAGCTCAGGTTCAGATTGAAGGGGATTTCCTGGCATGTTCCTTCTCCATCCTTGAAGAGCAGCCCATGGACATGCTTCTAGGACTGGATATGCTAAAGAGGCATCAGGTAACAAGAGCTGTTTTGAAGCCGTTCCTGGCTCTTCCATGTCAGTCACTAAATGTGGCATAAATGCCATTCCTGTGCATTTCCTAGAATTTTGGAGTGAGAGTGGTGGGTTATTTTCCTGCATGGTGTCTGGCTGCTTTCTGAAGTTTTTTTGCTCTGAACAGGGATATTCAAAGCTTTGCAACAGAATGACTTGTTACAAATGAAGGTATCCGTGGGTCCTTGCCTACAGCTGAAGCTCTCAGTCTTCCTTTGTTTTAGTGTATGTGAACTGTTCCTATTGGAAGCAAATTGTTTAACCTGCTGTTTTTCCTTTTTCTTTTGGAATCAGCTAATTCTTACGCAGCCCTTGTGTCTTGGTGTTCTCCCCTAGTGCTCCATTGATCTCAAGAAGAACGTGCTGGTGATCGGCACCACCGGCTCGCAGACTACGTTCCTCCCAGAGGGCGAGCTCCCCGAGTGCGCCAGGCTGGCTTACGGAGCCGGCCGGGAGGACATGCGATCGGAGGAGATTGCTGACCAAGAGCTGGCAGAAGCAATACAGAAGTCTGTAGAGGAAGCAGGTACCCCCAGGGAACCCAGCTGGAATAATCCTTGCTGTAGTTTTCTTGCGCTGTGTCAAGATGTCTGTTAGACATCTGTTAGTGGATGTAATCTAATGCAGTGTCAGTGACTAAACAGTGCAGGGAACGATGCTTTCTTGCTCACGGCCTCTAATTGCACCTCTGTCCTGCAGCATAGCAGTACCTGTCAGCATGAAGGCATTTGGGGCTGCTTGCTGTTTCATTTGTGCTCTCTTTGCAACCTCCTACTACCTCTGGTCTCTTGGTCTTTGAAGATGTGGGCACAAATTAATGCTCTGGTGCCTATTCACCTGGTTCAAACTGTAGTGTTTGGGCAGGTATGCGAGTCAGCTAGGTGATATTTTAGTAACCGCAGAAGTACAGCATTGTAGCAACTTCTGTGACCTTGTTCTTAGCAGCTCCAGCCTATAAACACATGGGAACCTAAAGAGCAAGTATGAATCTCTGGTGGATAAGTAAATATCCATTTTTGGCAGCTATTTTGGCTTTCTGTGCACAGTGATCTGAAGGTGCATTCTGTAACCAGTTGCTTAAGAGCTGTGTACTTCGGTAAAATGTGTTTACTTGCCGTTTATGCCCACTTACTTGCTCTGGGACAATCTGAGTTCATGAGACTTTTTCAAAACATTCCTGTTTCAGCTTTTTTTTCTTAACATTCTCTAAAGAATGTGCTTGTGCCCCAGAAGATAAATTGCTGCTTTTATTGAAGATTACTTTTGCTCTAAATAGCATATTTCCTATTCATTCAGTAGAGGCAGCTGAATCCATATCTTAATGCATGCCATCCGCTGGGTATAGGCGCTCTACAAAAAGAATTTTCCCTCTCTGTTTTGTTCCTTTTGCCTCCAGAAACCATAGCAGAGTTAAGTGGAGATCCCAAATAGCTGAAAGCTGAGCTATTAACCAAGCTGTCTGAAGTGTGGATTTTCTTTTTAACTTTTTTTTTTTATATACTTCTGATTAAAGAAAATCTTCACTTTTGTAATTTCCATTCTTTCACTGGAATAGTGAATAGCTCACAAAGTGTGCTCCTTAGGCCTCCTTCAAAACTGATAGAAAGGTCACACTTTGTATGTATTTGTTTTAAAGGGAAGCTGAGTTTGGAGTTTTTCTCCTAGCTTTTCCTTTGAAAGCAGTAAGATGCTTTTTTTCCCCAGCAAATCCAAAAGTCTTTGCTGGGTTGTATGTAAGCTGACGGTTTTTCATTTTTTATTTTTATTGCTGTCTCTTAAGACACTAGTGAAAAACACTTGTCCATATTTAAAATTGAAGATTTGCTCAGATTTGCTTTTATAATGCACTTAAGTTTTTCTTTAATACTTGCTGTCTACAGTCTAGAAAATTTCAGTGACTTTAAGGAGAGGATGAGACTGTGCCCATTTGTCCCTTTGACTTGTTTTTCTTCCGCTCTTAAGACTAAGATTTCTAGGGCTGCAAAAACCTCCAGAAGGCAGCCTGCCTCTGTGGAAGCAGTTCAGTGACTCCTTGCATGTTTGACTTTCAAAGTCAAGTATGAAGGCTCTTTAACTCAAGCTGCAGCAAATACAGAAATGCAGTGTAAAACAGCTTTAACCTTGCTGCTGTCAGCTTTTGATACACCTAAGGGTCAAACTTGGTTACTTGAGCTAGAGAAAAATGTAGAGTAGTTCTCCCAGGCAAATTCTGAGCTTGATGCAGACAAGGCTGATTTCCTCCCCTATTCCTCCCTGCCTCCGGCAATATCTTGACATTTAAGATCATCTTTGGACACCATGGTTGGATTTGGTTGTCATCTGAAAGGGCTGAATAAAAAAACAAAAACCTCCTAGTCTGAAAAATGTAAGTCTTTACCACTGGAGAATTTGTGTAAAGTTCTTTCAAGTAATCAAAAAAAAAAAAAGGGCTAAAATGACTGGAGTCAAAGCTGCTTCTGTACCAGTGCAGTTGGAAAGGCAATGTGGCTTTTAATGCTAATCAGCAGTCTACTATTTTCTGTTGGTACTGAGCCCGAAAAGAATGTGAAAGATTCCAGTTTTGAACTAGAAAAAGCATTTTGTGTCTTCACCAAGTGCTTGTCAAATGCGAATGAACAAAACGAGATGAGGGTGGAGCTTGTTTAGGTTCACTGTATATAAATCCTAAAATATATCCCAAGCCCCTGGTGCACAGGCAGTTTTTAGCTATATCTTAAAATGTCCAAGTATTAACATGTATGCCCTCTTCCTCTCTTCCAAAACTCTTAGTTGCTGCTAGATGGCACCAAGAAAACCAAGTCAAAGAACAGGAAACAAGAACAGAGGCAGAAACAGAGAGTGGATATAGTGCAGCGTCAAGAGACTCGGCTCCCCACAAGACCTGTGTTCTTTTATAACAGCTTGAATTTTTGCAGCTTTCTAGTAGATGGTACAACAGAAATAATTGTGTACATCACTAGGCTATTAAAGTTCTCCTTTGAGTGCACCTGGATGTACTGTTGAGCCTTATTCAGCCACTGCGGCCCCCTTTAGCCCGGCTCCCAGGTTTTGTCAGCTGGCCTGCAGCTGTTTTGATGCCTGAGGAAAAGGCAGCTGAGCTGGGGGTGTCCCCGTATGTTTTGCTGTGTACAGTAAGAGCATTCTGCCCAATCCTGTGATCTACTAGATCTTCCACGTTTGCCTCATGTTTGAGAGGTGTGGGGTTTTTTTTGGTTTGTTTGTTTTAAAGCAACCAATTTGCAAACAGTTGGCATATTGGTAACAGCTCAGCGATGGTGGAAAAACTCCTAGAAGTGACAGGAAAAAACACTGAAGCTGGTGTGGCAGAAAGCATTTCAAAGCAACCTACCCCACACGTGTGTGTGTTTGTTTTGTTTTTTTTCTTTTAATCCAAAAAGCCTTGATACAAAGGGCACTGCACCTATTTACAACTCAAGTATTTTTCCTAGTATAGGGAGGAATTTATCCCCACCAGCGCCCTTTGCAGAGAAGAGTTCGTTCCCAGCGTTAGCTGAATTGATTTCCTTGAGGCCAGGATTCGGCTCCCATAGCTACCCTGTGAGAAGGATGACAGTGAGGATCATGCTGAGGAGCACTTGACAGTGTCAGCTACTTCTGCTGTCTAAATGACTATCATCCCTTGACACATTTGACTGATTAGACCCTTATTACAGAGACAGTGAAGGAAAGGACAAGTCTGTTCCCTCTCTAAAGGGTTGGATTTGCAGCAGAGAGCATGAGCATAGTATCACTGTGTCCAAAGAGGAAAAAGAAACCTCCTATTTTCATTTGGATCCTGTGTCTGAAGCCTTTTTGTCACCCTCGCGGAAGATGGGTGGTCTGGAAATGTACAGGATGATTCTGGCTTTTTAATACCTATATTTTGTCAAATTGTTATAGTTGCATAAAACAAGATATGCAGCCAGTAGAACGGATGGATGACTTCGTGCACCTACTACTATACTTTATACCAAAGGGTATCTGTCAGATGCCGTATCGCAGTGTATAATGCACCATCTTTATCTAACGAAGAATAAAAGAAATGAATGCCTGAGGCGGAAAGGCAGATTCCTTCCACAGTATTGAACACAGACAGACAAATCTAGCTGTACGTACGAGCATGGTTAGTCAGCTGTTCTCAGTAAGCCTGTATATCTGTTTTAAAAAAAATAAAAAATAAAATTTAAAAAGTAAGACTTAAGGTAAAACACTACTATTTTAAGACTACTTTAGAGTTTGGAGGCCTATGAGAAAGGAGAGAAGTGGTAAAAAATCCCACAGGGCAAAGAATTGGATAGCAAACGTTTGGCGAAAGTAAATCCTACACACTTTTATTAAAGTGCATGTGCTATTGCAGCAAAGGCCATACTAGTGTTTTAGTGAAAGCATGAGACCTGATAAATCTGCATAGACTTACCAGCAAGATAAGTTGACTTATTTTTTCCTGATAGCCAGTGTTTGGTGCTCTTGACAAAGATCTGTAATTCATCTGTCCTCCATGCAGAGAAGGAGACGATGAGTTGTGTTTGACTCCTAGCTGTTGCTCTGCTTGCTCTACTCTTGGGCAGCGATTTCTTTTGGGGATGTCTGACATCTTTCACCTCAGGCTCTTTTTCCTTCTGTCTGCAACAAGCTGAAGTCTACTTGTGTTCTCCTGCATACAGTGTCACAGGACAAGGCAGTAGTTTCTGGGAGCAGAACTGGAGGACTGTGATGTTGTCTTGGGTCTCATTTCTCTGCAATGCAGCTCCTGCTTGTTGCCTTCAGTATGGAGGACAAACTAGTATGGAGCTAGATGTGTGCCTTTTGCTGCACAGTATTAAACTGTTGTCCTTTTATGGAGTTTTTTTTTTTTATGTGCCAAATTGAACTTGATGACCTTTCCAGTGGCAAGCAGAGCTGTGATTTTTTTTTTTTTTTTTTTTTGTGAATGGGAAGAGCTCCTGCTGCCCAGGGTGCTCTTCACAGACAGCTGTGGGAGGAAGATGAGAAATTGCAGGACTATAACCATGCATGTTGTGTGTGCTTTGAATGCTAATGCAAATTTGCTTTATTTGTTTCCTAATCCAAACAGAACATCAGAAGCCTTGATGCATGTAGTGTGTGTTTACTGCAGCTGGAGTGGGCCACAGACCAGGTATTTATAGCTGTCAGTTTATAAGCTTTCACCACTATCTTCATGCTACCAGCAGCACAGCTGTCCTTTTTTTAAGTTATACTGGGGAGAAACCCACATGGTTTGAAATTATCAACTCATTCACTTAAGCATGTGGGAGAAAGATCTGCCTTGTTTGAGCAAATGCAACGAATTTATGTGAATTTCTTAGGAAAGTTGGAGCCCTTCCTCTATGGGCCTTCATGTCTTTTCTGCGCTCTCCAAGCATCACTTGTTTATCTGTAGAGCTTCTGGTCCTTAAACTGAAATTGTGTTGAGTGGAGATAGCAAATTTCTTCAAGTTGCTTGGCAGTTCAGGGCAGTCATGCACAAAATGGACGAGCAGGAGATGCTGCCAATAACCGTATGTCCTAAATGGACACTAAAGCAGGTCTGCGGAACCAAAACATCAATGTGCTGTTGCATGGAACTATTTATTGGAAACAGCATCCCAATTAATGCAGTGGAGACGGGTGTGTCACAAATCACACCCCTCCACCCCCAAGTCACCAATTATATGGGTTTTTATGTGACAAGCAACTGTAAAGACTTTAAAAGGTAGGGAAATGGTGGTGGTAGACTTTCTAATGGCTTTAATTTACTCATCAGATGCTGCTCAGCCTGTAATGGCTATATGGGCATAGTTAAACAATTTAACTAGTTAGTTTACGAAAAAATAGTAGTAAATTGTGTGCACAAGCTGCCATGCATAGCTATCTGATCTGAAGTAATCCAGGTAAGTCCTATGTTACTAATTCCTGTACTTGGAAAACCTTGCACTCTTTGTGGAGCATGTTAACCTGAACCTGTCTGAATTACATGAAAATCTGCTAGACAGCTGTCTTTCACTCTTAAAGTATATAGAATTGTTGGGGTCCTGTAGTTAAACTCTCCAAGATTGCCCACTTATATGGAAAGTGTTTCAACACAGGCTTTTCTCCAAGAGGCTACTTGACAGATAGTTTTTTTTTTTTTTTTTTTTCTACACAACAGCGAGCAACATTAACTTACAAATAGAGTGAGTGTCAAGTATTTTATATCAACGATTGCAGTTCAAGCTGGCATAATCTCATGAAGGATGTTTGTTGACCTCCAAATATCTTGCTTTGTAATCACTGCTTACCTTAAGGTATCACAGAAAAACACAAAACAATTGCTCCGACTCCTACTTTTCTTCGCTGTTGTTGTTGCATCTGCCCTGCTATTCAGGTGGAAAAAAAAATGATTTTCCTTGGCTTGTGTTCTCATTTTAGGCAAAGGCTATGACTAAAAGAAAACCTAAACTTATTTAAGCTTCAATAATGCACTGCGTAGCATCTGTGAAGCCTTCCTCTAAAAATACTATGTACTTGCATGCTGCTGGAATATCTTTTCTATATCCTGAAGTGAAGCACAGATCTTGCTCTCCTTCAAAAATGACTCGTAAAAATGAGATTCGGGGTTTTCATTAACATCTTCAATGATTCTAGATATATTTGCTCACTTTGAAGTTTATATTTCCTTTTGTGAGATCTCTAAGCACCTTGGAAGTGGCTTCCTCGTACCTTTTGCTGTCAGTAGTTAAATGTCTGCAGTAACTAAATGTAGTTACTGGCCTTATCCTTAGTTAAAAGCACTCTAGGCAGCCTGACAACTCTTAATCACTAATAATAAATGGAGCGGTGCTTTGCTGAATAACTTCCAAATGGACATGATGTGCCAAGATGACATGCAAACTACCCATTTAGCATATATTCCATAGATAGAAATACTTGGAAAAAGGGTGATCTCATACATCTTAACTGCTACTTTCTTTTTCTCTCTATACATAGAGAATAGTGACAAAGAAACTACCTCACTGGAAAAGCCCGCATTACCAGCTTCTGACGGGTTTCAAAATCCAGTCCAGTCTTCAGAACTAAGTTCCAAGATCTGTAATCCCACAAATCAATTACTTGATCGTTCCGTCTCTGCCCCTGCTTCAATTTGCTCACCCATATCTAGCCTCGCAGAGCCTACTGATCCTAGAGCCATGAAGTCTTTGGAGCCTTCAGGGGAATGCCAGGTATCCCCAGAAAAAGAACGTCCTCTCTTATTACGGCATCTTTCCAAAAATGCTTCTTTGCCAAATACCGATGGTTCTCTTCAGGCGGAGGAGGTAACCTGCTGCAGTCCAACTTGCCTTTCACAGAACACGCTCAAAGAAACATTTGGTGACAGTCTAAAGGAATGTAATGTTAAAGAACAAGGCCATGGCCAGGAGCCTCTTTTAGAAATAACACAAGGAAACAGCTTGGCTGACACTGCTGCTAAGCATGAGCAAAATAAAGAAGTACCAGAACAGAAGGAACAAAAGAACCAGCTTCCTGGAGATTATCAGATTTGCAAAGAACCAGTGAATGAACATCTGGAGAAACAAAATGAAACAACTGACCCAGAATGTCCTTGCAGTGTTGGTGGGGTTGGGAAACCTGCTGTGGAAGAGGAGAATTACAAAGACATCCATCTAGAAAACTCCCCTGCAGAAATTAGAGGAAATGGACTGGAGAAAGCAGGTGTCTCCTGCATGAAAGAGAGGATTCAAATGTTGGCGTCTTGTGACCATGGGCACGTGGAAATCTTCATGGAAATAGATGAGGCTGAGAAGTCTCTGGCTGGAGTGCACAGCTCAGCAACCAAGCAGGAATGGCAGGCTGAGAATGGGAGTGTATCTGATGTAAGCTTGGATCCTCCTTCTATGGAGGTGGAGTCACTGAAGTCTGACTCCTCCTTGAATGATCCAGTTTCCATTTGTGATGTGGTGAAGTCTGAGGACACCAATGAAATTTCTGCAAAGTATGAGTTGCCCAATTTAACCTCTGAAAATAGCTCTTTCCCCTCCAGCGTGCATCAGCTGGACACTGACCCAGAAGCATCCTCAGAAGAGTCATACTTCTCTCTCGCATCAGCCTTGAAAGAGCTTCACAAACTCTTGATTATCAATCGCAAAGGAGATTGTAAAATCCTTGCATCTGAAGAAGTTTCTCAGTTGAAAATGACTCACAAAGAACAAGCAAACCAGGAGGGGCTTCCTGAAGATAAGCATAAAGATGTAGATCCAGACAGCCAGGAACAAAGTTGCTCCTTCAGTAAGGAGAGCTCTGAAGGTAGAAATGCAGAGCAACAACTGGGGGAAGCGCACTGTGATTGTGGAGCAGAAAATGTTTGTGTCACGTGTATCAGTCGCACACAGTCAGTTGTCAGAAAAGATGTTACAGAGATGCAGAAGTTTTCAGGTAAGAGTGATCAGATCATGCTGAATTCTGTCATGACATCTGCTCACCAGCAACAGAGCTCTGAGCAGACAAATATTTTGGCAGAATGTGATAGGAACCAAACAAATTTGACTTCAGAGCCAAATGCATCTGTTTCTGCTAAACCTACTTTGACTAAAGATACGTCTGAAGATACTCAGAGCTTGCTTACAGGAGCACCTGGGAGAAGCAGCACCTCAGCTCCCAAAGGTCCATGGCCATCGTGGGGGCTTGAGAAACCACTGTTGCATCTACCTGCTGACCCTTCTGAACTCACCTCTGTTGCTTCTCCACCGCCCGCCTTCCCTGCGGCCGACATCAATCGGATCCTCTGCGCTGGTTTTACCATGCAGGAAGCTCTTGAAGCTTTGCAACAAGCAGATGGAAATGCAGACCTTGCTCTTCTCATTTTGCTGGCCAAGGGTATTGTTGTTCCTACGTAACAGCAGATGAAGTAGCTGACTTGGAGTGTCTTATACAAATTATAATACATCGTAACACACAAGCAGAATGTTGAGCCAGATTTTTTGAATTATTTGCAGCCAAAGTAACTTGTTTCTTCTGTTTTCACTTTTTAGATTTGGCTTTTTAAAAAGAAAGCAAATATCCTAGCATTGTGTGGACAGGATAGTTTTTAATTCATTTGATGCAAACTGGGTTAAAATTAATGTTTTTATTTAAGTGTACAAATTTAGAATAAGTTCCAAGGTTACAAATAAAAAGCAAAAGCCATTAAAAATCACTGCTGCTGCCCTGTCCAGCACAAAACTGCTTGCAAAGTGAATTGAATCCACGCATGAGTGCAGCTGGAGGCAGGACGAGAAGTGTGCACTGAGTGCAGGGTGATGCAGGTGCAGAAAGGAGCTTGTCCCAATGGGCTCTGGATCTGAACCATTTTTAGTTCTCCTATGCTTTATAACCCAATGTCCATCTGTGATGCTGACAATTACAGTAGCTCCTGAAGGTAGGTAGATGCTTACAGGTCTCACGCTGTATAAAGCTTTGAGTGAGGTGGAGGGTGGTTGGTTGTTTTGTCTGTTAAGCATGTATTTTTGATGTGCACTGAAAGCTGACGCCTTCTTCTGCCAAATTCCTTTGCGCTTTTGGGGCTGCATGTTAAAGTTTACAGTAGGGAGAAGAAGGGAAGGGATAGAACTTGGTGCTATCACAAATGAGAGACAGCAGCTTCTTTGAAGATGTGCTGGTGTTAGATGTCAGCATGGGGAAAGGAAAGAAGGGGATATTTTCCAGGTTTGTAGCCTTGCCCAAATCACATCCCCCCCAGTATGAATGAACAAACTCGCCCACCTAAGGCAAATATTTACTGATGAACTTGCTAAACAAACAGACTGTGTTACAGCTCTTGTCCTCCCCTGTCCATCCATCCCCCTCCTGCCCCTCAAAGACAAAGCTCAGTTTTAGAGGATGTATTCTCTAAGTGTTGAGTGGATGTGTCATTAGAGAAATGGAGGAGGGGAAAAACTGCTTTGCACTAGTTTATCTCAATGATTTGGGGATGAGCAGCCTCTCTGCTGTGCAAAGGCAAACTGCAGAGAGCCTTCAGTGGCTTGTGGGGTACCAGTTCAATCGCTCTTCAAGAGCGAGGGCTCAAATGGGGTTCTTGAAACAAATGCACTGCTGCAGCTTGCGGCTTCTGCATTGCACCCGTTGCGGCCTTCTGGGATGTCCTTGCTGAGAATCCCCCCTGAACAGGACCCTTCAAGGCTCTGCTGTAGGAAGCCTTTTCCAGGTGCTTTTTTTTTTTTTTTTTTTTAAGGGGGGTTGAGCTACTATCGGATGTTCTGCGCAGCCCCAAAATACTTCTGGGGCTGAGGAAGAGAGGGAAAGCATGTCTGAAACACAATACCAAATCTGAAGTAGGAACTTGACTTAATCCTACTTGTAAAACTTAAGTGGCTTTGTGTAAAATGTTCATCTTTTTGTGTTGAACTATACCTGAAGTGATGACTTAATAGCAGCTGAATGAAAATCCAATGTGTTTTGTTCCTGGTTTTCATTTATTAACATTTCATCAGGCCTGTTCCTGTGTTTCTTTTTTTTTTTTTTTTTCTCCCTGTTGCTTAGCAGATCTACATATGTGTATGCTAGGCTTTTTCACATGGGGGTGACATTTAAGACCACCACAAATTTGGTTTCATCTCCAAACCTGTAGGAGTTTCTGAGGTTGGTGAGCAGTGGTTTTCAGATTTTCGTAGGTGCTTGAGTAGCAATAGATCATCTGGAACATAAAACAGCTTTAAGGCATTCCCCTGTCAGAGCTTTCAATAAACTGTGACTGCACCACCAGGTCTTGGGGCTCCCAAACGCCCTTGGCTCGTATCCCACTCCTTGTTATGCCAGCAGTATGCATGTGTAGGAAGCAGTTTGTGTTATGGTTTTGGAACCCCTTGCCCTGAGCAACAGGGAGTATCATCAAGCTTAACTTGAGTTGCTGAGGCTGGACTACAGCTGCTTCCTCTCTGCCTTGCAGGTGGTAGGAGTTACGCTGGCTGAAACTTTTAAACATCCAAATCCATCCAAAGCCCCTTCTGTCAAGGGTGCAGGGTGATGCAAGAGTACAAACTCCTCGGAGCTCTTGCTAGTGGATTTAGGAAATAAGATATGCTAACAGACATAGCCAGCATCTCCTCCCGATTCATTCCGTGGGTCTCAGTGAAGTGGTCCTTGGAGCAAAGCCCCGTCGGGTACGTGGGGTCAGTGTGCTGAACACAACCGGCTGCGCAGCTGTCCTAGCAGGTATCTGCGAGCTGCACTTTTACCTTAGCCTGCAGGTTAATTTACTGCCAGGTATTTACAGCATCAGATGTTAGCCAGTCAATGTTATACCCTTTTCATAGTTACATGTAATGCTTTTAGAAGCAATTATTAATAGCTAGATGAAATACAGCTGCTTTACACCAAACTGATTGAAGTTTCTAGTTTTATGGCCACATTTACTTAGAGACTGCATATACAGAATTATGTAAAAGCTTTAGAGCATCAACCAGTTTGCTTCAATAGACAATTTTGTTCTTGTCAAATTTGATTTGTTTTTGGAATCTACCCTTTTGCCAAAGCTTTCCTGAAGTATTTATCAATACTGCCAGAATTTCCTAAGTAACTTTCTCTGAACTGCTTTAAACAGAAGCCTGACCCCTTCAGCTGATATTTTTTTCTTAAACATATCAATTTTATGAAGTTAGTCCAAGCCTGGTGACTTATATCTCAGTTTCACAGAGCCTTGCTTTGAGCGAAAGACTGTTAAATTAGGAGAAGATTTTGACTTTTCAGGATCAAGATTTAGTGAAGTCTGAGGAAGTTCAGGCAGTGGCATTCATGAAGTTAAAACACTATAGAAGTATATGTAGTGAACACTGAATCCTGACATGGATTCTGTAGCACATCCTTAGCACTCTATGTATAGGCTTTGCTCATGTTTACTCTCCCCAGGGCCTTTATCAGTCTTTGTTATGTGTTTGGAGATCTGCCACCACTTCCCCAGCCTCTGCACAGAGCCCTAGCAGTCTAGAGGGAGAAAAGAGGTCCCCTTAGGCTCCCATGCAGAGCTGGGACTGCACCTAGATACTGTGATACACAAGGTGTCTTGCTAGTGGTGCTCACTCGGAACCCACCTGGGAGACAATTCCCTAAGGAATAAATGTACCCTGGGCTAAAACAAAGATCTTTCTTTTGATCCTCCTCATTCATCATTCTTCCAATGTACTAACTGTTGCAGAGCTTAGCACAATGTTTCTTAGCATCTTCTGATGAAAAGTCTATTTCTAAAGCAACACACAGAAGCTGCTGCTTAAAGATGCCACTGCCTGTGGGGACCTTTCTGGGTCTCTACAGTTTGTTTCTGGATATTTCCTGAAGCTCCTATGATCATGTACCTTCCAGTTGGTTTCTAAAATGTACGCTTTTCCTTAAAAGATACTAAAGGGATCTTTTGAATTCTTGTTAAATGCATATTTATATAAATGGGACTCCAGGTAATTTTTAGAGGTGAAGAAAAGATACCTCTTTCTATAAAAGAAAAAAAAAGGATCCAATCTTTCTCTAAAAGAGAAAAAGGAACACCTGGAAGTTTTTGGACATTAAGCCTGACAAGAGGAAGAAATACCTCTTGCTGATGGTCTCTGGCATGTTTACTTCCTACTGAACAAAGCTGAGCTACACTGAATTGATGAATCTCCATCTTTTGGTAACATTCAGCCTTATATATAGACACTTGGTTCCCAAAACTGTTAGCCTTGTACCCCTAAATATGTTCCCTTCTTTCTGTCCTTGTGTCTCCCTCCTTCTCAAGTCCCTTGCTGTCTCCTTTCCTCAAAAGTAAGCAATATTTAAGTATACTTGCTGAATGCTTGACTTTCAGAGGAGTTTTCTTTAAAATGCTAGGCTATTCACGAACAACAGGAAGAACAGATCCTAGAGGTTTCTTCACCAGACTTGGACTTCTTGCCAAATGGCTCCCCTCTAGAATTCAAACAGAAATTTAAAGAGAAGACACTAGGTCTTTTGCCTGCCTCTCTGAGGCCACCATGGGACACATAATTGGCTTGGTGTATACTGTTCCCTTCTGAAGCATTCAAGAGATTTCCTGCACTCTCTAGATCTAGCTTAGCCTATAATCCAAATACAGAGCGGTTTGGGTTACTCTGACTGATGTTTTTTAGCTTAAGAGTTTTACAAACTCATTAAGGAACTTGAGGGAATCAATACTCAGGAATCCTAAAGCTGGTGTTGCGTTTGTGTCATTTACTCTTCTGGGCTGAACATACTGTGGTTGTCCTTGCAAATGGTTGATGGGAGGAGTGGTTGTGTCATGAGATAATGGGATGTGGTTCTGCCCAAAGTAATACACACTTGATTCTCTTTTTGATTTTGTTTTTTAATATCGGGGGACTGTTTCTCAACAAAATTGATGTGTAAAAAATTTGATATTTAAGAAAAATAAAAACTTTATGATAATGTTCCTTTTGATTGCTCTGTCTGTATTTCTGATGTCAATTTCCCTGCACTCAAATCCTCCTCTGGCTTTTTTTTCCAAGCCTAAGGGAGTTTTGTATCATAAATGTTGCCATTTCGAACATAATGAACAGAAATCTAAGCTTAAAACTAGTGTTGTTTGCAGGAGCTGAAAGCAGGAATGAGAAATGCATGAGTTTCTCTTCTACAGAGGTGGGAGTGTGTTAGACTACAATACAAAATGTAGCATTTAAATTAACCACAGCATTGTGTTTGCTGGAAAGATAACTGATCTGATATCTGAAAGATATCTAATCTGATAACAGATTAGAAATACTTTAGAAATACTTTAGTAATTTCTTGGTGTGAGGGTTTTTTATTTTTGGGTGGATTTTTTTTTGGGGGGTGGGGAGGAATGGGATGAGGAGGGACTAACCTTTACTTGTGACATAAAACCCAGGCATTTATATGCCTTAAAAGCTTGTGGCAGTTTGTTTCAATTAAAAATAACTTTTTAAAAAAATCCTATTCCCTTAGTTATTTATAGAACAGGTATAAAAACCGATGCAAAGAGCTGTCATTTTGTTCTTATTGCCTGAAACTTTTTTGAGCGCTCAGGCCTTGTCCATCAACATTACATGACTCTCTTGATACTGTATGCAAGTGCAAATCAACTGCAGTTATGGTTGCGTTTACATTTACAATTGTCCTAGTCTATCTGAACTGGGGTTCTTGGTGCTCTTTACATCTGCCAAAAGAGGTTCAAACTCTTAGAATTTAAAGCTTAGTGCAAGTGGTTTTTTGTTTATCTTTCATGGACCCCTTGGGTCTATAGGGGCAGCGCTAGGGTTGCCCTCACAGGTCCAGTGTTTAAATACCACAGCTTGAACTCACTGTGATTAGTCACACGAGTGTGGAAGCTGCACTGAAGCAAATGTTGCATTATATACTTCTTCACACCAGAACAGTCTGGCCAATAGTCAACAAAAGACACACGACTTAATTGACTCAAAAACTCAGCAATGACAGTGACAGTGGTCCACTGCCTCACTGCTTCTGCAGCCCCATGCTATTAGCATGTTCCTTGTGTCACTCTGCCTCCTCAGGCACCCTTTGAGCCAGCCGAGCACCAGCATGAGATTTGGAAAACCCTGATGCCCAGCCTGACTTGATTCAATTGAGCCTTGAGGCGTTTGTTTGCTTTGCTTCCTCTTTTTGTTGGTGATAGGTGAGGCAAAGGATCCCCTCAGAAGCATGCTGTGAAAATCACCTTGTTATTATGTGAAAATCACATAATTATTGCTGAGAGCAAGGCAGGCTAATTATAAGGTACTGTCATGGTTGTCAATATAAAGTTATGCGGACAAGGATGTGAAGAGTTGGTAGCTGAAATTCCTCACAACAGCAGCTGCCAAAGGAGCAACTAGTTCTGAATTAGCAAATCAAAATGGAAAATATTTCAAAAGCAGGCACTTCCTGGATGTGGAAGTACAGATGTGCTCCTAAGCCTGCAGGCACCCGCTTGCTAATGAGATGCAGGGTTTTCTATCTTCTCATCATGATCTTGAGCCTACAACCCCTTTTCTTATTCATGTTCTGATCCCCAGCTCACTAGAGGAGTTACTTCCACTCATTTTCATACTCCCCAGCAACAACAATTGTCACAATACATATATCCCCTCAGACCCGTTTCCTTTCTGTTATAATTATGCTGGTCTTCAACTTTTTCCTCTGAGTCTATCCTACTGCCTCCTGAAGCCTTTCACATGCCTTTCTAATATCCTTCCTGAGTGTTTTCAGACTTGTGTCCTATGACTAGTCTGGATAATAAGTTATGCATCTTAGGAGGACAGCATCTTGTACTTGGCACTCTTTGCTATAGGGAGATATGATCCACCTTAATGATTCATGGTCCTGCCTCACCATTCTGTTATGCAACGAGCTCATGATGGTTCCTGTTTTCAAAAGCAATATTCTTTGAACTAACCCTGGGCTGTACAACCACAGCAAAGAGTCTTCTCCGGCTTCAGAGACTGGGAAATCTCATGGGAAAGAGCCAGGAAGCAGGCTAGGAGAAGCGGGGAGTAGGAAAGTACATCCTGAGTATCTGTAGGGAGAATGGGAGCTGCCTTAATGCTGGAAGCGCGTGTTTCTGCAGGAATTTCCAGAGTAAATCTTTAATTATATGGTGGATGCTTTAAGGGATTATAATCAACTCACTGGGTGCGGTAAATGTCTGCAATGTTCCCTGCTGTGCTGTACTGCCTTCCACGGCATGGGAGTGCCAAGTGCCATAAGGCGGAGGTATGGAGAGGGGGGACGGAAAATTTGCAGAGTCACAGCCAGTAGCAGCTTTGTACTCATGTGGGGAGAGGGGCAAGGACTTGGGGTAAAATAGAGACTTGGGGCATTTAAAAAAACAGTGTATACTGTGTCTATTTTGATTTTAAATAATTTTAAAAAAGAGAGGCCTTACCTTCTTCCTCATTTCTTGAGCCGTTAATAGTCACGAGCGCTGACCCTTGTTGGAACGCACTTCTGCTGCTGCTGTTGTCACTGTGGGGAGCTGAGATGGGAAACGGAGTTTTAGGGTTGGCCTCTAGCTCCTTTCCCTTCTCTTCTCTTCCCTTCCCTTCCCTTCCCTTCCCTTCCCTTCCCTTCCCTTCCCTTCCCTTCCCTTCCCTTCGAGATTCTTCCGACAACTGCGGGAAAAAGACAGGTTTGGTCTGGCGCATTGGCTCTGTGCAAGCCCTCGCTCAGCTCATTCTGTCCCTGCTCAGACAGTATTTACAGAAAAATGGGTGCGAAGGTTTTTAGGAAGGCTACTGTCTTTTCCCTTTTAAACTGCTTTTACTTTCAGTTTCAGTTTCTGGTGTCAGGGTTGACTGTCAACAAGGATAACCAGCCAGCCCCAAGGGCCAGGCCCGGAGAAACACAAGCTGAAGGGCTGAGCGCTTTACCTGAATCTATTAATTGTTTTGCTGTTTATTTCTTTATTTACCCCTACCTAAGAGCGGATAGGCGTCAGCCCCATGCCCTAGCTGTGTGCTGTGATGGGCAATGGGACTTGTGTTTATTTTTCTTTATTTTACATGGGGTTTGTTTTGTTTTGGCTGAAAAGAGCAAAGTGATGGCATATCCCAAGCATCTACCTTGCCCCGTGTCCCCTCACAGCACCCACCAGCACCTCCATGATGCTCACCTCACTGCACATCCCTCCACAACCCCCAAACTACCTCACCTGCACCGCTCGCCCCAGATCCCCCACAGAACCCAGCAGCACCTCCACAGACCCTACCTTGCTCCACGTTCCCTCACAAGTCGCCACCTCCACGGCACCCACCTCAGCCCACATCCCCTCACAATGCCCAACACCCCCTCCACAGCATCCATCTCCCCTCCAGCCTCTGACGCCTCCTCGGACCCCAGCCCCACCATACACCAGATTCCCTCACACTCCACATCTCCTCATGCCCTACATCCCTCACATCCCAAATCCCCTCATGTTCTATGACCCTCCCATATCCTTTCCAGGCCCCCTTATGCCCCATGTCCCCCCACCATGTCCCCTCACACCCCAGCTCCCTCACCCCACATCCCCTCCTGCTCTATATCCCTCCCAATCCCTTCCTGTTCCCGCACATCCCCTCACAAAACCTGATGCTGCCTCCCTCACCCCCACCTTGCCCCACAGCCCCTCACAACACCCAGTGCCACCCAGCTCGCACCACAACCCCTCGCAACACCCAAAGCCACCTCCGTGACACCCATCTCACCTCATGCCCCAGGTCCCCTCATGTTTTATGACCCCCTCCTCCATACCTCTTCATGTCCCCTCATGCCCCGCCCCACATATCCCCTCATATCCCACGTCCCCCCGCCATGCACCCCACATCCCTTCATGTTCTATATCCCCCCAGTGCCGCCCCATCCCCCGGCCCCACGTCCCCTCCCGCTGCCGCTGCCGGGGCCGGGCCGGCGGGGGAGGCGGCCTGGCGCGTCCCCTCCCCGCTGACCTCAGTTCCTGGCGGAGCGCGGCGCCGTCACGAGCGCGGCGCGGCGGCCGCTCGCCTCAGCCGGTCCCG
>JAUBNY010000298.1:184523-228500 GCA_032275445.1 Crypturellus soui | reverse complement strand
CCCCCGCCAAGGCCGCCGCCAAGAAGCCCAAGACGGCGGCGGCGGGCGGCGCCATGGAGCCGGGCGAGGTGAAGGACCGCATCCTGGAGAACATCTCGCTCTCCGTCAAGAAGGTGGGTGAGGGGGCGCCGCGGAGGCCCCGGCCATGGCGGGCGCCGGGGGACATCCCCGGCCGGGCTCTGCGGCAGCTCCAGGGAGCTCGGTGGGACCCCGCGGTTCAGGCTGTGGCATGGAGGACATCCCCGGGGACACTCCCCGCTTAGGCTGTGGGGCACGGGACACCCCTGGGGGCACTACTGGGACTGTACCACCAAAGCCGTAGGACAGGGGACACCCCTGTGGACCTCCCTGCTGGGCCTGTGTGGTAGGGGACATCCCTAGTGACTCCTATGAGACTCCCTGCCCGGGTTGCGGAGCAGGAATATTCCTTGGCATTCCCTTCTCCATCAAAGCAGTGGGTCAGGGCATATCCCTGGGACCCCTGTGCCAGGGCTGCGGGTCAGGAGATAGCCCTAGGAACTGCTCTGGCACGGCTGTGGAGTGGAGGACATCCCTAGAGACCTCCCTGCAGGGGACAGCTGTGGAGTGGAGGACATCCCTAGGGACCTCCCTGCAGGGGACATCCCCTCTGTCTGATGCACAGTGTCACTGTCCAGGCACACCCTCCACTGCATCTTCTAGGACTGTGCGGCTGGTCCTTGTGGGTCCCCCTGTGACAGATGTTGGGGCTGGGGTTACTTGGGGTGCTCCATGCACCGGGAATGTGGGGTTGTGGACACCCTAGGGACACCCCCCCCACCACTTCCACTTGAGGTACAGGGTGAACGGACACCTTAAGGGACTCTTCTGGGAACGTTGGTTTGGGGATGGTACTAGGGATACCCTGTGCTGGGGATGCAAGGCTGGAGGCATCCTCAGGGCTCTTTCTGCTAGTGGCATAGGGCCAAGGACACCTCGTCACCTCTGCCGGGAGTGTGGACCCTGAGGCCATGGCTGGCCCCCGTGTGAGCCCTTGCTAAACTTGAGAAGGACCAGCCAACACAAGCCCTGTTTGAAGAGGTGAAAGGGTCTAGTTTCTGTTTGCATCACAAGTCTTGAGGAAAAGAAGGCTTTCAAGCCTCGCTGACATTTCTGCAGTTAACTGGGGTTTCCATTGCTTTGTGAAGTTCTCCTATGATTTTCAGTGTGTCCTGACATGGATCCATCCAGGAAGGCTTGTTGTAAGAAGCCTATCACGAGTCAGTTCCCTGGACTATTAAGAGAGGGATGGCCTGATCGCACCTCTGGGATGCAGAGGGAAGGACTTTTCCCACCCTTTCTCTCTTCCTCATCTCAGCTTGTCCTCTGGTCTCACACCTTGCCATCGTCTAGAAACTAAGGATGTGTACCTGGAAATCACTAGATGTTCAGCCTTCTCCCAGCTCTGCTATGATGCTCTACAGTGCTGAGCTATCTTGCCTCAGTTTCCCAATAAGGAGAAGGATGTGCTACTTCCCTGTCAGGATTTCTTGGATATAATTTATCTGGCTTCAGAAAATCCTTGGGGATTCTTGTTTGGAAATGCTGTAAAATCAACATTGGTGATTTTAATTATCATACTTGAGTGAGAATTGTCATCTACAGTCCTGCCAACACACCTCTACCTTGACCTGGATTCATCCCTGGGCACTGTGCTCTTTGGGCATGCAGCAAAGAAACCTGTGGCATTTCTTAGTCCTGCCTTGTTGGAACTTCTGCTTTGCTGTTCAGTTCAGAGTTGGAAGGATGAGGGGAATGTAGGAACCTACGTGACACTTCTAGCTGACAGACTAGTTTCTACCCACCCCAACGAAACCAAATTCAGCCACATAGTGAAAGCCCAACGCTGGCACACCCCTACTTTTACCCCTGTAGAGTTTTTCCTTTGGGACATTGCTCCCCTTCAGCTTTTTTTCTTTTTTTTTTCTCCCAGTCACTTTTTTTTTTCCCCCAGCAGTCCTCTATCTGATTTCAGCTCTCAAGTCCCTGAAGTTTGGGTTTTCTGGGTTAGTGAGAAGAGTAAGCGGGTAGTTTCAGGGAGCAACTACACCCTTCCACACCTTGTTGTAGCGCTGAGAAATCCTGGCCTCATTCTTCCTCCGCTTTCTACCTCTGGGTCTGTCTTGAGTAATAACTGCTAATCACTGGGCTTGTGTCATGAGGCACAGAGAGTTTTCCAAGTATCTCCTCTCTTGGCTTCCCAGCTGCAGAGGCTGCTTGTTTCGTTCTTCTGGTGTTACGGCAGGTTTGGTTTGTAGAGGTGAGGGTTCTGCCGCTGCAGTGTGGCGCATACCTCTCTGCACCACTCTGCAGCCAGGTGGTGATAAGTTTTCTTTTCTCAGCTTCAGACCTCTGAGAACAAGCCCTTGTGAGCCCTCAGTGGTCTGTGGGCCATGTGTCCAACATAATTTTGGAAGACAGACAGGACTAAAACCCACCGCAGGCATGTGGAAAAAGCAATAGTGATCTCTGGAAGAGAGATCTCTGGAAGAGATCACTATTTCAGGGTAAAATTGGTGAGTCTGCACAGTTCAACAGTGGAAGAAGCATTTCAGTCACCAAGCAAATCTCTGAAGCCTCAGTATATAGGCCTATTTCTTTCTTATTTTCTTCCCATGGAGAAATATAACAGGGATAGAGCATCAGCTAAAAAAATAGTAATGCATAATAATGCATAATAGTAATGCAAAAATAGTAATAGTAATATGTTTAGAGGGAGTAATTATAAACCTAAGGGTACCTTGAATTACCTAAGGATAATTCAAGAAACAGAAACACAGGTAGATTTGTGTGTGGAAAAAGAAATATTTTAAATTCCTTCTACAAATGCTCATAGGGTTTTTTTTTGTTTGTTTGTTTTATTCAGATGTGTGTTGCATCCTAGTGAGGTGGAACACATGCATCTAGCATGAGCAGGAGGTACAAAGGTCACTGCTTATGGCTAAAGACCATTAAATTGTGGAAGTAGCTAAGGAGTTTGGTGTTTGTGATGATGAGATGAGGTGGCCTGCCAAGAAAAGGCCATTCTACCATGTTTCTCTGTGCGATACTCAAGTGAAAGGCCTAACCTCTCTGAGAACTTCACCAGCATCTCTGCTGTGGAGGTGGAGGATCAGGTTCTCCACTATAGAGAGGCAGATTTAGAGACAACACATTGTCCCCTCTCCCTGGAGATGTGCCAAGTGGCTCTTGGTGACTTTGGGAGAAGTGTGGGGGCTCGATACTGGCAGATTGAGCCCCTGCTTTAATGGAAGTGCTGTTGACACACCTTTCCTTTCAATCCTTCCTGTGCTGGAGGCACGTGGGACTGTTCTCCATTTCAAATATGTGTTCAAGGGAATTGTGAGTATGGATTGATTTCTCATCTGTAGCTTGTCCTCCCCATCCTCCCCAGGAGATGCACGTTAATTATCAAGGAATTATATATTTTGCTCTGGTTATGCAAACAGTGGGATGATTTCTTCTTTTATGGCTCTATCTTTCCCCTTCTACTTGGGGTGTCCTAGCTGGCACCTACACCCAGCCTTCTGCTAAGAGATGCAAATTACTGTGGAAATTGATGCTCATCTCTTACTTTATAATGAATGGAGACTTGACAGAGATGGAAGGCTGGAAAAGAGATGAAATTTGGCTCCATGTGTGTTCACCCCTTTCTGTGTATCTCCTTAGTGGGGGTCGCAGACTCTTGTTCACTCGAGTACTTTCTGCCTTCTAGCAGATATTACTGTGAGTGGCAGCTGATTTTTGGAAATCTGGCTGGGTTTCTGGGTTTCCTGGACATTGCAGCAGGTTAAGGAGAGATTTATCACTATCCTGGCTGTAATTTAATGGTCAGGATGGCAAGTCCTTAAACAGTTCTCATCATTGCCAATTTTGGCAGCAAAACTGAGAATCATAAAGGAGACCTGAATCCATGATTTTGGGGGACTCTTCTCTGTTTTTCCAGCTTCCATGCTGACTCTCAAGGACACACATTCCCATAAACTCTAGAAGCTGATCCTTGGTGCCTGTAAACCAGGTGGAGTGATTTTGCCGATGCTGCAGGAGTTCTTGCCAGAAGGCCTGGCTCCATTTAGTTTATGCATGACTTTGGGAAAGTTTCCGCTTCTCCCCAGGCAGCGATGCCAGGGAATTATTGCTGTGCCTTTTCTGCCTTTCTCTGGAGCTGATTTGCAGCTCAGAACAAGCCTTTGTGGTGCACCCCAGCTCCCTGAGCTGCACCTTGCAGAATCTCCAGTTCTGCTGTACGACAAAGGAGAGTAGATCTGGAGATGCCTCTGTTCCCCCTAACACTGAGGAGAAGTAGGGAGGGCTGGAAGGTGGGCATCCTCTCAGCCGTTCGGATCAGGAAGGGCATCTCCAAGGTTAGCGTGGGTGGATTTATTTAGCCCGGCTGTCATGACTCTGAGGCAGAAGTTCTGGAAAAAAAAAACACTACAAAGTAGCAGCTTGTGCCCCTGGTTCCTGCTGAGGAGCACCTCACTGGCTGTGACACCACGGAGGTTTTATCTTTGCCAGGGTATTTCCTTTTGCTCATATTTGCTCCAGGCCACATCCTGCATCGCAGCAAGGCTTGTCCAGCAAGTATCAACATTGGTATGTTCACACTGCTCCCATTCACCATTCACTTCACCATGTACCAGATTTGCCAGCTGCCAAGAGCACAAAAACGGGTCAGGATCCCTTCTCTGGCAGGTGGGAGCATGATGACAGAATGATACCCTCTGCTTTGTGCTGGGGCTCCTTTGACACCAGCAGTGTAAGACCTGCTGGATTTGCAGCCTTTGCAGCTAGGCTAGCTATAACGCAGCACTTGGAAGCCAGAAACCCTTTGGTAACACTAGTAATAGTACTACAGAGATTGTGAGTCAGCCACAAGTGCACAGGGAGGCTTTGGGTGCCTGAAGGAGGACTGGAAACACGTGCAACATCGACCATCTGCATATTTTTATAGTTAAGGGTTTTGCCAGTGTGTGATGAGCAAACAACGCTGTTTGCAAAGAGCATAGCAGTTTATTTCTGTGGTTACTTGAGTATTTACCCGTTTGTCTCTCTCTTGAAGTTCCTAATACTGCATCCTGACGCAGGCCAGGTGATGTGACTGCATTTGGTCTGCAGTTGGGAAAAAGATACCGGATCCTGCCAGTACCTAAACTGATGTGGTCTCCTTATACCCAGAGGAGGTGTTTCTGAAAATCGGCTCTGGATCTACTGATGGTCAAAGCAAGGAACCAAGGATGGACAAAGCTACTGCGTCATACTGCTAACACAAAGCCTTTTGCTGGGAGAGAAGCTGGTTTAGGAGGCCAAATTGCAACTGTGACAGCAGGTCATGTATAAGGAGCTGCAAGCAGTGCTTCTGAGCCTCTCTGCTTCTGATTTCACCAGTTTCTCAAGCGTGATGTGGCTGTGGAGTGATTCCAGCTTTCTCCACTTACAGTGTCCTGGCGGAAGAGGAGCAACTAAAATAACCGCAGACCAAAGGAGTTGGTCTGCAAGGAGGGATTCAAAGGAATGAAGGAGAGTGGATAAGAGGCAACTATCTAGGAGAGCAGCACTGTTACAGAGACTCGCAGGGTACAGGCTCCTTGCATTTGCTTGTTTTATCACTTAGCAGCTTTCTTTGCCTCCTGTGAAATCTGTTTTTCTGTCGTGTGGAGCATGTGACCTTTCCGCTTGCCATCAGTGTCACAGGGATCCTGTTTCCCAGGACCACGTGCTGCACCGCAGCCTCTGCCATCTGCATGTGAGGAACGCGCCGGGCACAAGTGGGTCCCCTACAGCCATGCAGGCTCGCCTTGCTCTGCGGGCTGCAATTGTGTTGATGGAAACAGGCTGCTGCCTGGTACTTTGAAATGGGTGTCGAGAAAATCCTTTCCTCGGCTGATCCACACCCAGGCTCAGCCTAGTGTGAGGTTTGTTGCTCAGAAATAATGAACTTCAACTGAAGGAAAAACATGGAAAAGCCTACAAAATATGGGAGCTGACAAGCATATGTATTCCTGAAGAGAGAATCTTTCCTGGGTTAGATTACGCTCAGACAGGCAAATGTTTTGAAGCTCCGGGCACCTGAGTTTCCAGAGGTATTTTGTCTGCACTCGGCGTTTCAGCTTTCACCTAGTTCGGGGTCCTGGCATTGCACATCATGAAGACACTGTGATTTTCTCCTGGCTGTTCCTACACATGTGGTGGTGCCCTTGATGTGCTGAGTCTGCTGAGGTATTACATGCTCCATAAAAAAGGCAGGAAAGATGTGAGATGTGGGCAAAGCAGGCTGGATCCAGGATGGGAAGTTGAGAGCTGAGGTCAGGAGTGCCTGATGGGACTGCTTGCAGAACAAGGGAAATGAGCTTGGCACTGGAAAGCTGCTGGTAACGTGTCTACAGGCCAGTTTTGCTGAGGAGAGATGGAGACTCAGCTGGATTGTGGCCAGCCATGAATAGTGCATATAGGTCTGGAGCCAGTGTCTCAGTGAGGTTACAGAAATATGGGAGAGATTTCAAGCAAACACCACAAGAATGATCCACATTGGAAAACGGGCTTCCCGGCATGGCTGCCACAGCTCAGCTGACTCCACTTGTCATGTTGAACCCCTCACAGGAATCGCCTGCAATCAGAAAAGGGTATTTGCATCCAAGTGCTGAAAATCCCAGCAAACACAGACTCGAGCAGTGCTCCTTCCTTCTTGCTAATGACATTTTCAAGATCATATTTAAGCACAAAAGCATTTCCCAGCCTCAGCATTGCGGGTCCTCCCAACAGGTGTTCCTGGAGGAAGTCGGCATGGGAAGGGTGACCCTTTGCATGCTTTGTGTCTCCCGAGTACCCCATCTCTGCTCCTTTCCAGTGATCAGGCTCAGATGTTGGACTCCTGCAGTCCTACATCTAGAAGAGTGGGTCTTCTCCAGGGCTCAGGAAGCACCTGGATTTGTCTTTGAAGCCCAGCTGGTTGGGACATACGTTCTCCTTAGTTTTCAAGGCAGTAACAGCATTTTTTTTTTTTTTTTAATCGCAAAGGGATGCATCAGAACTAGTGCTCAAAACACAATGATTCCCTTCCTTTGGATCTTTGGATAATTGGTGGAAGAAACAGGGACAGAAAGGACAGGGCATCACGGATTGCTTTATGGCATCTCTTTTGGAACAGAAGCGATCTGCAGATGGGAGAGAGCTTTGTATTCCTTGGGAATTGTTGCAATTAGCAGGCTATAAAGTTGTGCAAGGAATATCCCTCCTTGTGTGGGCCACCATGGGGTGCGGTGTCTTCCTGCCAAAAGAAACCCACACTCCTGCAATCAACTTAACTGATACTCAACTGATAATAGCAGTTAAATCCCACCTTCTCTGCAATGGGATGATACACCCCGCCAGGAGAGCAGACTCTCCTGTTCCCACGCATTCAAACAAGCTCTCTGTTCCCTTTGGACAAACACCCTGCTGCTTTGCTGTCTTCTCAAGCAGGTATTTAATTTGCCCACTTAGACTCTTTGGGGTCAGGAGAAGTTTTAGTAACCGGTTTGGCAAAGACGGCTTTGTCCACGACTGGTGGTCAGGCCCTGTTCAGAACTGATGGGCTGCGGGATGGTCTCACCTTGAGAAATCTGCACCCGGTGAATGGCAGGGATGCCTTCAGGATGCTGATAGCGCTTATTTGGGTCACTGGTATGTCTAGAAATAGCCCCAGGTCAACACCGAGGAAAGCAGGCACTTGTAGGGCACTCTGCCCTACACAAGACCAGACTTCAACTGCTCACTTTGGCATCCACCTGGTTTTGGAGCATGAATGAGACAAGGAGGATTGCCCAGAAATGAATGTTCCTGATGCAATGCTGCACTCATGTAACTCTTTCTAACCTCTTTGCTTGCCTTCCTCCTGGTTCGGCCCTGATTGTCACACAGGTATTTTAGGGAGTTGCTTGGTGGATGCGTCACCTATGCCAAGGTGACAAAAGCTGGATGGCCACTTCCCAAACGGGTTGTATCTGCCATGTGGTGATTAGGGAGGACTGAGTTTCAACTCGTTCATCTGTGCTTTGTAGCTATTTGCTGGTATAGACACTACATAAAAATGCAGTTAGTTTAAGGTTGTGGGTATTACGTGATAAGCATAGCTCCAAGTGCGCTGTTGCTCTCTAGCGAACAGCCAAGTTACCAGCACAGCGTTGTTCAGCACAGGCACTTTGTGTTGTAATTACTGGCTGTTGGTACAAACTTGATGACTCTCCTTATTTTTCATTTGGTGAATAGGTCTAAATAGACTGGCTGCCAGGGCATCTCTGCATATATTCCTATTTTAGAAGCGATGCAAAGTCAAAACCAGATGTCTGTTTTGCACTTTCTTTCTGGTTCATTCTGTACTTCATCATCCTTGTCCTCCATGTGTGTTTCCACCCGTCTTTCTAAGCCCACAGTTGCTCCCTGTCAGCTTTCGCAAGCCATAGCCTTTCGTCACTCTCGTGGCTCCCAGCCCTGTGCGAGGAAGACTGCTCCATCAGGAGATCCTGAAGGCATCGTGCCTTGTTCAGGCTTGTTCTTCCCGAAATGTGGCAGCTCAGCAGGAATTCACCTGGCCTCTCATGGCATCATAGCTCATGCCAACCTTGCCTGGACATGCTGCGTGGCTAAGAGCTGGAAGATGTGCCAAAATGAAGGGCTAGGGATATGGTCAAGGACAAGGGTGAGGACCAGGAGACAAGGGGGCCTGTGCTAAAGACACAAGGGCTTGGAGCAAGGCAAACTGCACATGCAGTATCCTCTGCTCATGTTTTTTATCCTTTCTTATCCTTCCCTGCTGTTCTCTTGCAGGGGTTGCTTGTGCTCGATTGGGCTCAGGGCTGCAGGCTGTCAGTGGTGTTTTCCTTGGTATGATGCTGGCAAGGACATCAGCTCTTGTTGCATCCATATGCGGCAGCACGTTTCTGCGTGGGTTGGAGACGCTCTTTGATGAGCTTCCCCATGAGCGCTGTGAAAACCAGTTCATGAGCTGCAGTGATTCAGAGCAGCTGTGCCCATGGTGGGAGGAGCTGCTGAGCCTGCCTTGCTGCTCGCTCCCAGGGCCCCATGTGCCCAGCAGCAGCCTCATGCCTCCACACCCTACTTTTCCCCCCCAAAAAAGACTAGGCAAGGTTGCCTTTTCCAATAGCGTAGGTAGAATATGTAGTTATATGGATAGGTTGCCCTGCTCCACATTTGCCTTGTGGAGTTAGTCCAGGAATACACTTTTCTCAGAAATTTGATAGCCAAAGCTTGCCCAGATCCTTCAGAACAGGCCTTTTGGTGGCAAAGTCCCGTGTCAAGCAGAAAAGCTGCCCAGTATCCTATACCCATTGTTGCCAGGGTGGAGTTGACTTGTCATATAGGAGGCTGTGCCCCTTGCAGAGCAGCTAAAGGTGCAGCTCTAAAAATCCTGCCTAAGGAGACCTTCAAAACTTAGGTCCTTTCATAGGAAAAGACTTGACTTTTCTAGGGAGCACAGAAATGGTTCTTTCAGAAGTTTGCTGGTGCTTCTCAGTGTTCAGAGACATTGAGATGAGGCAACTTTCTGGTTTTGCTGACTGCTTGCAAAGGGGCATGTGATGAACTTCCCCTGACAGTAGGAGCGGAGCTCCCAGTGAAGCAGCAGGCCGCTCAGACCATGTCGCTACGCTGAGGAGTCGGAGAGGGTTGGAAGCTGGGAACTGGCTGCAGGGAGGGCTGTTACAAAGACTGAAATGATCTAAGTTATTTTGGGGAAGGAAGGAAAGAGAAAGAAGAACCACTTGTATTTGCTCATCTCTTGCACGCCTAAGCTCAGCGTCTGTAATGAGAAAATCCTCCTGTCAGTGGCCAAGACAGGCACAAGCGTTTTCTTCCAGCATGACCTTCCTGAGGAGTGTGCACGCATGGAGTGTGGCTCTGTGGTTCCTTGTTGGAAACTTGTGAAAGAAAGTCATGTTTTAAAAGAACATGTTTCTATTTCATTTTTCCTGCCCTCATTTCCAAATGCTGCAGAAAGCCGCCTCCTCAACTCAGGGATTGGAAGAGGACCAGCTGCACTTTACTCCCGCCTGCAGCGCTGGAAGAATCCAGCCTTTGCTCCAGCCAGTAGGCTGGCCAGGCATTTATTCTACAAACCACCTCATTCTAACCAGTCTGTGTTTTTTTCCTCCATCCGAGAGTATCCATCTCCTCCAACTGACAGGGCTCCTCCAGGCTCATAATCAGAAGTCCTCTGAGATCCCTGTCTCTATCCATCACTTGAGGGACATGACTCTGTTATGGCTTTGTTCCTTCCACCAGCTTTTAATCTAATCTTAAATGTTAACAAGCGAGGCTTGGAAAGGACATATAAGATCATGAAATTTGTATTCAGTTGATGTGTTTCTCATGGTCACTTACCTCCACCAGAGCAAAATAGTGTTGAGATTACATCCTGGGAGAGCAACCTGTGGAGCAAAGCATGTGTGAGGAGCTAGATAAATCTCCAAGCTCTGGGGACAAGAGAAGGGCCATGGGTAGCCAGAAGGGGAAACAGGATTTGGGTGTAAGGGGATTTCTAGAATTTCTAATGAGTGATATTTTGCAGAAACAGAAAAAAACAGTTCATGCTGTGTCAAGTCTCCAAGACTGAGTTTGTCAACAAATTGCAGGGCCAGCACTAACCTGTTGCAGCAACCTAAGTGTTGCAGCTGCAGAGGGGTTGAGGATGAGTCAGACTGTCCTGATTTTTTGAGAAAGCAGCAGCTCCGTGACATAAGGCCCTAGCAGCAATGTGGCCTCACTCCAGCAGAGAAAAATCACTCCAGACAAACTTGTCTCTCTTACTGTGAACTACTTTGCAATGGCTAAACTGCTGTGGGAGACCAACCAAAAATCCTGTTGTAGTGTTAGCCCTAAGGGAAAAGGCTAGGCAGCCCGTCTGCCCAGTGAATGGGGAAATTGCTTGTGCTGGTTGGTCTCTAAAACATGCATGAATCTCTGAGAGTGAAGTTCTCCCTGTGTGTCATTGCATTTAGAGTCCTATAAAAAACAGTTGATGCACGCTAAAGGTAACCTGTGTCACAAGTTAGCAAGCCGAGAGTTACAGATGCTGTTTTAAACACTGGTTGTGGGTGTGCAGGTGTCTCCAACTACCCCTTTGGTGTAGAGGGCTGTTTCAACATTTTTCTCTTCCATTTGTAGCTGCAGAGCTACTTTGCTGCCTGCGAAGATGAGACGCCAGCCATCAGGAACCATGACAAGGTCCTGCAGCGGCTCTGTGAACATCTGGACCATGCTCTGCTCTATGGGTGAGTGCAGCCCAACATGTTTTGAGCCCACAGGATTTCCCAGTGGACTCTCCAGTGCTTCTCACTGTGCTTGGCCTGCAGACATGTCTGTAGACTGTTGCTGTGGCTTGCCTAAGCATAGGGAAGCCATGTAAAGAATAATTGGGATGGGGATAAAGAAGCCTTAATCCTCTTCTGGGCCTCTTTTCTTCCAGGCTGCAAGATCTTTCCTCAGGCTACTGGGTACTGGTTGTTCACTTCACCCGCCGGGAAGCCATCAAACAGATAGAAGTGCTTCAGCATGTGGCCACCAACCTGGGGCGCAGTGAGTATTTGCGGATGCTACCTTTGATGACAAACACTGGCTTGGAGACATCCAGCAGAAGACCCAGGCAGGTCGTCCTGGACACACATTTGGGACCTGGGGCTCCAGACAGCCCTGAAGGTTTAGCAGGCAGCTCGGTGCTGGGTACAGCTCACCCTTTTTTTGGGCCAGCGAGACGAGTGTCTACATGATAACACAGAACTAAAGTGGAGGGCTGTCTTTCTGAAGCAATCACAGCAACCAACAATCACAGTTGCCACTTGCAAGCAAGATGTCCCTGAGTGTCTGCATTTGGGTGCTCAGATCTGCAGCTAGGAACTCGGCACTTCTCTGGATCTTAATAGACCTCAAACACAGCCTGAAGAAGCTGTGCTGAGCCTCTCCGCAGTGTGTCTCAGCCACTTCCAAGATTTCCATTGCATCTTAGAACTAGGTGCTGAGCAGGCAGAGACCTAGCCATGTTTCTGCTGCTGTGAAACCGAAGCCATCAGCTGAGGAGTGCTTTTGAGAAGGATTTCTGACAGATAGGATGGAGGGGCATTATATCTATCTCACCCCAGAACACCTTGCTGTAGCCATTTTTCTGCCTGATGCTTATTTTACCCTGCTACAAATTGCCAGCAGTAGATGCTTGGGACTCCAAGGCTGCTTTTGATACTGAACAATGCCCAGAGACCTGTTTCACTCTGCCAGATTGCCCCAACATCCTTCAGCTACCAAGTACTGGCAAGAGCGGAGCTGAGCCCAGGCCCCACCAATCACCTCTCCCTGTGCTAGCACTTTGTGTAATATCCCAAACTGCATCTGCACTGACTTAGGGTGATTCTCCCTCTGTCTTTTCTGGCTGCTGGTCCTGTTGAAAGTGCCACCAGGCTCCCATCATACTAAGGACACACTTACACAGCATCATACACCCTCTTATCCTACTCACACTCCAGACAATGAATCTGCCCTCTGGTGTTTTTCCCACAGGTTTTCCCAGCAGTCAGTTGCTCTCCTCAAATGAAAGCAAATCTTACTTTTTTTTTTTTTTTAATGAATTTGTGATTATTTCCAGGTTTACCTCTCTTCTCTGGAGATCTACAGATAAATCTCCCTGCTGCTTTGTTTTTAGGCCGGGCTTGGCTGTATCTAGCCCTTAATGAAAACTCCTTGGAGAGCTATTTAAGGCTGTTTCAGGAGAATCTAAACCTGCTGCACAAGTACTATGTCAAGTGAGTATCCCGGCTTATTCTTATTTGGATATGTGAACTTTGTAATCCCTCCTTTTCAGACGCCTGTTTTGCCAGTGGGGAACAAGCAGCTGATCAGAGTCTGATCTTTCCTTGTGGGTTTTGTAGAGGTCCTACATGGTCATTACAAGGGTCCCAGAAGTCGAGGCACTGTCCTATAAGGCGGCCTGCAAGAGTCTTTTCTATTCACTGCTTTTACTCCCAGCCCTACATGTACCTTTCATATTCTTCTGTGTTTTTCAAGAAGCTGCTGAGCTCTGGGGCTGTTTGCACCATGGCTTGGGACATGCCACCAAGACTGAGAAAACAGAATGGTGCTTGTAGCATTTTTTTCCCTTTTTCACTCCTCTAAAGCTCTTCTGTATTCTCTGTGTTGCAGAAATGCCCTGGTTTGCAGTCACGATCATCTGACCTTGTTCTTAACACTGGTGTCTGGGCTGGAGTTCATCCGCTTTGACCTGGATCTGGTGAGACGCAGTATATTTTTCTAGCTGTCTCAGAACTGTGGCAACTCGGTCTGACTCGCTCTGTGCCCTTTTATCCGCAGGATGCTCCTTACCTGGATCTGGCACCATACATGCCAGATTACTACAAACCTCAGTACCTGCTGGACTTTGAGGACCGCCTGCCCAGCTCAGTGCACGGCTCGGATAGCCTGTCCCTCAACTCCTTCAACTCGGTCACCTCCACCAACCTGGAATGGGATGACAGCGCCATTGCTCCATCCAGCGAAGGTAAGCAGCCTCAGGAGGCTGGGGATTTTTCTAACTGGGGTACAGTTAGAGCTGCAGAGTGAGCAGTGCACATTCCCACTCCCCACTACCCACTATTGTCTGAACTGGTGGCCAGACAAGAGGCAGAATGATGTGGCAAACGATGGGCCAGGGGAGAGGAGGAGAGCAAAGAGAGATCCATAAGTTGTCTTTGAACTGCACTTCCACAGCCAGCGGAAAGGAGAGGGCAGTGCTGCACTGTGATTTAAGCTGTAAACACCCTCTTGCATTGGAACGGGCTGCCCAGGGAAGTGGTGGAGACATCGTCCCTGGCAGTGTTCAAGAAACATGTAGAGGAGGCAGCAGGGGACACAGTTTAGCAGGATGGTGTTGAAGGGTTTACAGTTGGACTGTAAATGATCTTGAAGGTCTTTTCCAACCATAATGATTCTATGATTCTGTTTTACCTGAGACAGGAAAAGGAGGACATCCATCCTGAGACAGGGAGAGAAGGCCAGTTCATCAGGCCACATTTCCATGTGTTTTTGAAAGACTGGTGAAATTTTCCCATGGAACAAAAGCTGGGCCCGTATCTGAGTATGAACCCCATTTCAGTGCAGGCACACAGGTCTGCAGGGAACTTTTTTTAAGTGCTTGTTCTGCAGTTCAGGGCTCTGTATATGCTAGAGATAGAGGGGAATATTTTTCAAAGTCTTTCCTCCATGACTCCAATCTGAGAAGCAGGCTGCCAGTCCTCCCAGAGATGCTATTTTGTTGTCCATGCATCTTATCTTGAGCAGCCTTACAAGTTTTTGGACTTAAATCCTTATCTGTATCAGGTTTTCTATGTGCTGAGTGTTGTTCCTGATGGACTGAGAAGAAATCTGCCTTACATCTTCCCCCTTATCCCACTCCAGGCTGGAGCAGGGAGCTCCTGTAGCATGTTCACATGAAGAAACAGCCCTGCTGCTGCTGTTCTGAGTCCAGAATACATTTGGCCAGTTTCTTTTTGGTGGAAGTTGCAGTGAGGCAAGATCAGGAGGATCTGGGATAGATGCAGTAATGTGTTAATTTGATGCAGTGGATTCAGGACTGAGTCCACATACAAACAGGTTCCCCCCGAGACAAAGCTCTGACCCACCTGGAAGTAACAGACTGCCTTTCGTCATCAAAATTAACTGGTCATCCATCCATCCATCTTTGCAAGAGAGAAACTGTGGTCCTTAAAGACATTGAGAAGGAACAGACAGGGAGGTGAGAGACAGATGCAGGGTTGGGCATGAGCACCATTTCAGCACCTTGTAGCTGTGACACTCCGCACTGCTTTGGTCATCCATGGTGTCCACGCTCATGCTGCACCTGTGAAATGGTGCAGAGCTGTTTGCCATCCGAGAGGGAGCAGGGAGGTGGCGTGGTTGGCCAAGGTGCACAGAGCAGCAGCTGCTTGCTGATATTTCAAACTGTGATGGTCTCTTTATCTGCCCAAGCCTTGCCTGTTCCCTCCCTCTCCCAGCCAACTCTCAAATCCCTTGGCATGACCAGCCTGTTGGCAGCATCTTGGTAAGCTGGAGACAACACAAGGAGCCCATCCCTAAAGGTCAGGGGATGAAGCTCTTCAGTCCCCAGAGGCTTTGCAAAAACAGATGTTCCACTGCGTGTTGTTCCCCCTGTGGTTTATTTTCCTGTTCCTCCATGAGCAGAACATGTCCGGTGCCAGTACCTCTACCTGTCAGTATCAGTTGGGCAAGGGGTGTTGCTTGGGATGGTCTGCACTCTCCAACCTACCCAGAGGCTTTGAAGAAGGGCTGCAAGGAGTTCTGGAGCTAGAATCCGATTTCAGCATCACCGTTGGTTATCACCTGTGTCTTAGCTTCCCCATGTGTAGATGAGATATAGAAGTGCTGTCTCCAGCTGTGAGAGCAGGAAGGTGGCTGTGTCAGACTCCTGTAGAGAGAGGGCATTGCTGCCATTCTCCCCACTTGTATCAGGGGGTCTCCGCAGCCTCCCTGTGGCCTTTGGCTTCATAAACTATTTCACTGCCCAGCGTTTTGATAGGAGTGTCTTGCTACCCTGGGAATGTAGGTGGAGTTTAGGAATTTAAGCTCAGGGGACAAGTTTATCCCCTTAATCAGCCCCTAGCTTTACAAATATTAATGATTCAAATGTCACAGTAGCTGCGGGAGGTAAGTGTGAAGTGGGGAAGCTGAGGCACAGAGTACTGAAACTGCCTCCCAAAGGAGTTCCCTGATTAGATCAGTATTGGGGTTGGATACACAAGCATTGAATGACACCGCGTTTGCTTTCCAGCAACTCACTCATCCTTTGCTGATCCCGTTGTGGCTCCCACAACGCCGACATCCAGCAGTAATGAGCATCATGCAGCTGGTTCCCATTTGCATCCATGTTCCCTAACTATTTTCTCATGCGTTTCAGATACCAATGGAAGGTTGTTTCATTTCTCTCCCTAACTGTCTCCCTTCCCAGTCTCATCTCTCTCACACTCCCCTGTCGCCCTCCCTCCCCACTACTTGTGTTTCTAATCCTGAGTTTTATCCCTCGTTTTTGTAGATTATGATTTTGGAGATGTCTTTCCAGCAATGCAGTCCATGCCCAGCAGAGACTGGGAAGGTGGGACATACTCATGTGTTACAACCTTTTGGTTTTCTCTCTGCATTGCTGCTATCCTGAAGCTTGCTGCATGCTCCTCACTTCATTTCTTAACCAGTATACACCACATTGCGCTGGAATTCGGCAAGGCAGAAAAGAGACAAAAAGATCCCCCTAACCGGGAGCTCATGCATCTCATCTCTAATGAGACCACATGCACAATTTTTACTGATATTTCAAGTGCGGTTCAGCTATGACTGGCTTTTAGAGCCAAGTGCACATGCCTACGTTAGAGGAATTTGTCCTTCTTCCTCCATGGGAAGCTTTACTCCTACACCCATATCTTTGCAAAATCTAGACACAGCCTTCAGTTTGAATTCAGGTCAGCCAGGTGATGCTGAGCCATACCACCTAAATATTTGGGGAAATTCTGCCTGAATTCCATGCGGATGGTTCCTAGGCTCTAACATGCTCCTTTTCATCTTCTTTCTTACCTCACGGACGGAGCTATCTTGTTGTCACAGTACAGCATGAGTAGCCAGCCTGTCACCAGCTGCACCCTCTGTACTGCCATCACGGGCAAACACTGCAAAGCTCGAACTGCTCTTCCACCACGGCTGCCAGAGTACTCGCTCTCCCAATCCACCTGGGAAGGGCCGGGATGCAGCAGCCTGACGTGTCTCAGCAGCTGCTCTTCCCTGCAATGAGGACAAGGGCCACTGACCTCCCTGGTACCGATTTCACATGTCAGGCAGAAGACTCAGGTTGTCTCTGAGCTCCTAATGGAATAGGTGATAGTGGGCAGCATGGATGTATTCCTTGCCATTTATCCATAGTCGTTTTGTTTGGAAGGGGATTCACTGCCTACCGAGTGGTTTCTCGCTGGTTTTGGAAATGAATGGTGTTGGAGAAGAGAAGGACGGGGCTAACCTTCCTTTAAGCTCGAATTTGTGGGCAGATAACACTGAGCATGACTCCTACAGCCCTTTTCTGATGCTCATTTTCTCTGTAAAGACTAACACAGTCCAGGCGTGTTGTGCTAGGACCTGCCTGCGAGCTCTGCGTCCTCCCCGGCATGTGCTGTGTGAGCGGAGCTGAGGGGCCGGCTGTGCCATGCACTCCGCAGGCAGCGCCGCTCCGCGTCCGTCTCTGTCACCACCCTTCTAGGCAAGCAAGCGTCTTCATAGGAGCAGGGAGCGTGGAGCGACGTGGAGCTCCCTGTCCGGACGTAGTGTCCCTGCAGCTCTGCCAGTCCTGAGCCTTCCAACTTTGTCCCTCCATTTTGGGGAATGGGACAACAGATTTCTGATAGTCTGTGCGGCCGCTCAGGGTAAAACAGTGCTCGTCTCCCTGCCTCCCATGCTGTGGGGGACCCCTGGGATGGGATCTTGGCCCCAAGCCTTTGGTGTATATAAAGAATTGAGACCCAAGGGAGGATGAGTGCCAAGGAGGCTCTCAAGCCACTCTTCCTGGGAGGTGTAGCTCTTTCCATCAAGCTTTCCCTGTTGTCTCACCAAGGAGCACTGTGGCCCCGAGATCTAGTGATTCCTGTGTGGGGATGCTGCCTCTCTCTTCTGGGGATGCTGTCTTTCTCTCTTTTAATCCACACGCAGGCTCCTGGGCGACTGAGCTTTTGTTTCCAGGCTTTTCCTTAATCACAGTGGGTGCAAGATGTAGAGCGATGCCGTTTGCCTGCCAGCCTCTTTGTCTCCCTCACAAAGAGCACAGGGTCTGCAGGAGTCCCTGGAAGTGGGACAGCAGTGCTCTGCAAGCCGTCCTATGGCCATGTAGTACCTGGCCTGAGTCCTCAGCGTGTAGCTTTGCTTGATTTAACATCCAGCTCTTCCTCCAGGGGTTCTGGGGCTTGCAGCAACGTCAGATGTTGACCTCACTTCTCTGCTCTTGACTTTGCCAGATGGAGACCTCACGGATACGCTCAGCTGCCCACGCTCCACTGCCTCGGAGGCCAATGGCAGCAAGGCCTCTGTGAAGAGCCCCACACAGCGCTACAACCCCTTCAACGAGGAGAAAGCCAACGTGCCGTCCTCCACCGAGACCACACCAGTGCACACAGCTTCCCAGGAGAAGGCTGAAGCCACCCCTGAAGGAACTGACCAGTCTGAGAGCTGCACAGAGCTGGAGGTTATCAGGTAGGGACTGAGCTGCCTGGGTGGCATCAATCTCTTAGCCCAACAGTCTGTATTGGAGAGCTGAAAGGGAGCCGTAGGCTTTTAGTTTTAATATTTCTCCACTTGGTGGCAGATTTGCAGCAATCTTGGCTCTCAGATCTTCTCTCCCTTCTTTCCTGTTGTTTGTCAAAATGCTATGGCTAAATGAGTTGATGGAGATATGCCCACAGCTGTTGGCCTGCATCAGACTCCTTGCAGCCTCGGGAGTTCCTGAACCCAGACCCAAAGCGCAAAACTCTGTCTGCACCCCAAAGACAGCCCAGGAGCACTGGGTTTTGCCCTTGCACCCTGTTTTCTCCTGGCAGCCCAGAGGCACCACAGAGTGCTCTCTGCCCTGCTCTCTGCAGAAGAGGGAGCATCCTGCTCGCTTCCTAATGGGAGCAGTGTGGTGCCAAGGGACCTTGCAGCAGATCAGTGCCATGGCAGTTGATTGTCCAAACACTTCACTCACAGGCCGATTTTCCTGGTAAGCTGTTCTGCTGGAGTGGGCTCCACGCTGCATCTCCCTCTTCTGGCAGCTGGAGATATGGCATTGCCCCATCCTATTCCCTCTCCAGGAAAACAACTTCCTTCTCAGCATCCTGCTCTCAAACAGTAATGTCTCCCATGCCCATTTTGCTCCTTATCCCTTTGGGGATCTTCTTTGCAGCCAAAGGAGAGTCAAGCTGATACATCCAGTGTAAGACACCTCTTTACTCTTCTAGATGGGTGGAAACTGTCTCCATGCTCTGTGGGATTTTTTTTTTCTGCCTTTAAAATGGTTGACACAGAGCCTGGCAAATCCTTGCTCTAGAGAAGTGGCATCAAATAATGCTTCTGACTCCTCTGTGCTAGGGATAACCCCACAAGAAGATTGTTGGGGCAGGATGGGCCCCCCTTTTTGTATTGCAAAAATCTAAGCAAGGAAAGATGAGTGATGTTTATGTTGGTGTCTGTGCAGGTTAGCTAAGAGGAAGAAAGTGGGCAAGAAGAAGAAAGTGAAGCCAGAGGAACCAGTGAATATCCCTGCAGCCGGAGTACCTGAGTCCAACACCCAGCAGGCTGGTGGAGATAGTGGGGTAAACAGGCTGAATGACAGAGATGACCCACACGGAGTCGATGATCCTTCTCCTCCAGGTGAACCAAGCCCAACCAGGCCGGAAGACAGCACTGAGCGCTCTGCCCTTGGCCAAATGGCCTTGCGCATCCCCGAGATGAAGGACACGTCCATGGAGAGCGTGGGGCAGCCGCTGAGCAAGGTGATGGACAGGTTGAATGGGCAGCTGGATCCAGGTGGCTGGAATGCCCCGCTTGAGCACCCCGGGCAGTCCTTTCGGACCGGCACGCCAGGGGAGACTCCAGATGGATCGTCCTCTGGCGACCTTAGTGAGGGGATTTCGGCCCCCATGGACTTCTACCGCTTTACCGTTGAGAGTCCAAACACTTCTGCATCAGGTGGTGGCTACCATGACTCTCCAGGGCCTGGCCAACCGCCACATGTTTCTGGTAGCCTTGAGGCTCCTGAACAAGAAGAAAGTGGAGAGAGAGAGGGAAAAGCAGTTGGAGCAGTAGAAGACTCTAGAAGGGTAACTGATGAACTCCAAGTTGTCCAGATAGAAACCACCAACCCAGAGGCTGTCTGTGAGCTGAAGAAAGAGCAACCCAGTCCTTCCCTGAGCAGCGCCGAGGACTCTGGTGTGGAGGAAGGTCAGGGCAGTCCTTCAGAGCTGACTCACCCCTCTGAGTTCAGGTGAGGCTGTCTTAGATTACCTCAGTTCATGGAGGCCTTGTGGAGCACAGAGAGCATCTGCCAAACAAAAGTTTTCCCTTAATCCTAAGTTTGGTGGACAAAGCCCATCCTTTTCCAGGGTGAAGATGATGCTCAAGGGTTGATAGTCAGGAGAAGGTCTTATGGTCCTGCATGTGCCCAAGCATGTACAGGTTCAATAAGGACAGGATTACACTTCCTGGGTTCTCCTCTGCCACATGTTTCTCTGTCCTGTATTTCAGCTTGCTGTTTTCTGTCTTCACAGGGTAGATAACAATCATCTCCTACTACTGATGATCCATGTCTTTCGGGAGAATGAGGAGCAGCTATTCAGGGTAAGGCAGTGACACCAGGGCAGGTGCCCCAAGCTGTTCTCCAAGAGCATCTCGGGTTGTGTGCCTGCTTCAGCCATGGCCAAAAGGCTCTTCTTTCCTCTCTCAGATGATCCGAATGAGCACCGGGCACATGGAGGGGAACCTTCAGCTCATCTACGTCCTGCTGACAGATTGCTATGTGTATCTGATCCGGAAAGGTATCCCTTCCCAATGGCCTCTGGGCTTGTCTGGACCACTGTAACAACCTGCAGAACCCTTGTTTAGCAAGGGTTTAAATCCTTGGAGGGCTGGAAAGCCAAGAAGAGAAAAGGTTGCCTGATCTCTAGCTTGCAGCCTGGATTTGGGCAGTGTTGGGCTGCTTTGCCCCCGTTCACGTAGCTCTTTGTGTCTGTGCCAGGGGCAGCAGAGAAACCATACATGGTGGAGGAGGCCGTTTCCTATAACGAGCTGGACTACATTTCGGTGAGTGCTGCCTTGGAGCAGCCAGGTGGAAGGTCAGCAGTCCCGGGAGGGGCAGGAGGCAGAAATGGGTGTTGGAGGGGTCAGGCCTCACCTCTGTGGTTGCAGAAGGATCCCAAGCCTCACCATGATATCATGGGGGCTTTCTGTAAAGTTTGGCAAAACTTTGTCCCACTTCCTTAAGCTGTCTTGTGTGTGGCGCAGGTTGGGCTGGATCAGCAAACAGTGACCCTGGTGTGCACCAATCGGAGGAAACAGTTCTTGCTCGACACAGCAGACATCGCCCTCACCGAGTAAGCAGGGACCGTGTGGAAAAAGGCAGCACTTGCGTGCAGGCACATGGGCCCTCTATCAACACCGGGGACTCCCAGCGTGATTTGGGAAAGGCAGGAACTCAAGTGATAGCCCCGCACTGTCCTGCTGCCAACGAGGGTTTGAGGTTTGCTTTGAGGCCACCCACCAAACTCTACGGACAGCTGGAAATGCTTTGAGCAGTGTTAAAATGTGAAACTTGGCCTGTGCTGCGAAGGCTCCCCTGGAAATATACTGTGGTCCCCAGTGTCTTCCCTCATGGCTGGCAGCCCCAGACCACTGAGCTGTGTGTGCCTTGTGTGCTTTGTGATGAGCAGGCATGAGGTCTTGAGTTTCAAGGTCCCAGGTCTTGAGTTTCAAGGTCCTACAGCAAGTTCCCAGGTCCATTGTTATGCTGTCAGCTCAAGAAGGTGACCTGTACCTCTGGAGGGCCTATAAAGGTCGCAGTGCCATGTGTTGGACATGTGCGTCTGTCTCCCAGAATGCTTTTTTGGTTCACAGCTCACCCAAGTCCTTCCTGGAGATCAGACTTTGCAGTCCGCTTTGATCTGGGGTTATTTTTTAGACCTTTCCCTCTAAAAAGTAGATCCCCAGGGCAGAGCCCCACATCGGGAGGAAACCTTTTTGGCACTCCATCTCTCCTGGTGCCGCGTCAGGCCGTGGCCTCACCGGAGATTTCTGTCTTCTTCTCAGGTTCTTCCTTGTCTCCTTGAAGTCAGCCATGATCAAAGGGTGCCGGGAGCCCCCTTACCCCAGTATCCTCACAGACGCCACCATGGAGAAACTGGCTCTGGCTAAGTTTGTGGCCCAGGAGTCCAAGTGCGAGGTGAGCTGCGCTGCTTCAACCATCACTAAATGTGGCAGAGGCTCGTAGGAGAACCCCCCCATTCACTTCCCTGCCCATTTGTTGCAGGCTTGCGACGTGGTCGTGCGTTTCTATGGCCTGGTCCATTGGGAGGACCCCCTGGACGAGGCGTTGGGACCCACTCCCAACAGCTGCTCCTCTGCCGAAAACACCATCACGAAGGATGGCATCCTGCACTACAAGGCAGGGACCTCATACCTGGGCAAGGAGCAGTGGAAGACCTGCTTCGTGGTGCTCAGGTGGGACTGGGAGCCGCAGGGCTGCAGGATGGGCATAGCGGAAGGTCCTGGGGCTTGGAGAGGCCACCTGGGAAGCTGAGGTGGAGCCCCCAGTCTTGGCCAATGGCCGCAGGATCACAGCCCCACGGAGGGCAGGCTGTGGGGGGATGTTTGCATGGTCGCCAGGCCTGGGCTGATTCTGTTTACTGATCGTGTCTCTCATTTTCCCTAACTGCAGCAACGGGATCTTGTACCAGTACCCGGACCGCACAGACGTTACCCCTCTGCTCTCCATCAACATGGGGTGAGTGGTGGGAGGCGGCAGCCTTCAAACTTGGGAGAGTTCATTGGGATCTGGGGATCAGAGCTCCTCCAGATGTTTTGGGGCTGGTGGTGCCCTAGTCCATGCTGCAGGGGCTTTGTATGTGGGAGGCTGGGGAACAATAATTCCCTTCTCACTCCTGGCTGGGCATTGATGCGCATTTGATTTGACTGCAAGCCTGTTGTGGAGGTGAGGTGGTTTCCTCCCAGATTCTGCATGCCAACCAAGCCAACCTTCTGGTAGGGGATTGGCCTCTGAGGGGCCACAAGTCCTCCTCCAAGACCTACCCTGGGAGATCATTGCAAACCCACAATGTCCGACTCCCGTTCTACCACTACGTGCAGAGCTGAGGCTGCTCTTGGAGCATCCACATAGGGTGTTGGGAATCTGCTTCCGGCACCAAAGGCAGATGGAAGCCCGTGACGGGGGGAAGCAGAGAGCGATGCAAAACACAGGGATGGCAGATGGAGGCAGGGGATGGTCTGTCCTGTTGTCCTCTGCTGATCTCCACCCTTCTCCTCTCTCCCAGAGGTGAGCAATGCGGGGGATGCCGGCGCTCCAACACCACTGACCGGCCCCACTCCTTCCAGGTGATCCTGACGGACCGACCCTCATTGGAGCTGAGCGCTGACAACGAGGCCGACATGGCAGACTGGATGCAGTACTTCTGCCAGGCCGTCTCCAAAGGGGTGAGCACCCTTCTTTGCCTGGAGCCTGCCTTGGGGCTCAGCTTTTCCACGGTCCTTTTGGTTATAGGATGGGGAGTCGCAGAGAACGAGCTCCCCAAATCAAGAGAAGACAGTATGGAGCTGCAGGAAGGAGCCAGGAGTGATGATTGAGAGTATGGGACATCCACAGAAAGGGGCTCCTTCATGCTTCTTCCTCCTTGCCACCCACACAGGTAATCCCCCAAGGTGTTGCCCCCACGCCTTGTGTCCCCTGCTGCCTTGTGCTGACGGACGAGAAGGCCTTCACCTGCCACGAGGACTGCCAGACAAGCTTCTTCCGCTCCCTGGGCACTGTGGAGCTGACGGATATCACCACCGTCTCCACAGAGGTTGGCAAGGAGTACTGTATCCTAGTAAGTGTGGTGCAATGGGGTGGAGCCTGGCTGGTCCCATCCTAGGATCGGGCTGCTCTACTTACCACTTTGGGCTTCTCCCTTGATTTTTAGGAGTTTGCTCAGGACCGCAAGCAGTTCCTGCCCCCCTGGGTCCTCTATTTTAGTTGCACTACAGAACTAGAGAGGTTCCTCTCGGCACTGAACACGGCATGGAAAAACATTTACCAGGTGAGCATGTGAGATGGCATCACTCTTCTACCAGAGCTGCAGGGCAAACACAACCAGGGCACTTTGCCTCCTTGTACAGAAGTGGGGCCGACCCAACCATCCAGCCTTCCTGTAGAGAGCAGGGAGATGAAAAGCTCCTCTGTGTCTGTATAACTACGGCAGACAGTTTGGCCAAGGATATTCTTACCACTGCTCAACCACCAGAGCTGAAGTGCAGAGGGGATTGAAGGTTGAACTGAGGGGGAAAGATCAGATGAAGACCAGGGGAAGGTTCCCAGAGTGAGTGCTAGAAATGAACCCCAGGACTGATAACACAAGGGACTTTCATGGCTATTTGAGGTGGTTTTGTAATGAAAGGGAGAAGAAAGTGGAGTTTGTGACTTGTCTGTCATCCATGTTTCAGGTAGATCTTTTGCACAAGGCCATCCTGGATGCCACCGTAAAGAAGAAATGCGAAGACGCTCAGAGTCTCATTGACTCCGCTTGGCAGCGCAGTGATAGCTTGTGCCGTGGACGAGCTGAGCGGGACCCATGGTGTTAACTCCAGTGGGGGAAGGATGCCTGACAGGACAACAGCCCGGCTGCATTGGGAGAGCGAGCGAGAGCGTGGGAGTGAGCATGCTGCCCGTTGCTGCAGGAGGCCCGACACCCCAATCCTCCCTCCCTCGCACAGTACCTGCCAGGAATGCGCCCACAGACAGGGTGCCCGGCCGCACAGGTGCTTCCCGTGGCTGGAGACAAGGCCGCTTTGGTTGTACAGACTCTCCAATGGCAGCCAGCTGCCTCTGGACACGTCAAGGAGAGACATCCTGCGAGTGAGGAGGGTAGGCTGGGGTTTGGGGGCCTCCCCTTGGTTTCAAGGCAGGAGCACAGATGGACCCATGCGCCCTGTGCCAGAATAGACTTGCTGTTCGTTTATGATCAAGGTCTCTGATGGGACAAGACCAGAAGCCTCCAAATGGCTACCACGCATGTTTTACCCTCGCTAACAGAATCACCAAGTCCAGCACCTCCTTTGCCTCTACCTCCCCGTGCACGGGAGGAGCCTCACAGCCCTTCAGCCAGTTCAACATGGCCCAAAGCCGTGGAAAGCAAGAGGGAACCTAAGGGCTGTCATGCAGGGCCACGAGCTGAGCCCCGTCACTCTGGGCTCCCTCCATCGCTCGCGAGGGCAGGATGGGCCGTGAGAGCTATCGGGGTGCAGAGCCCTTCCTGCAGCCCGGCCGGCTCTGGCCCTCAGCACGCTGGGGCATGGCTGGAGCTTCTAGAAAGGACCTGGAGACTTTCTGTAATAAATGTTCACGGGGCCTTTTTTCTTGCGGGAGGGGGAGAAAACTTATGTGACCGAATGTATATGTATATACATCTGCTTCCTTCCCCCCACCCTCAAATAAATATTCATTGATAACTCAGATCTGGCCATCCAAATTTCCGCCCTGGGGTTGGGAGATGTGTTTGCTCCTTGTTTTGTGATATCCTAGCTGTTTGGGGGATTTTTGGAGGACAAAATGCTCGGGGATGACTGTGGAGGCCAAAAGCTGCTGGAAGCTCCAGGAGTTTTGCCGTGTGGAGAGGCACGTTGGTAGCTTTGATTATCCCTGCCACTTTTCTCCCCGACGCTGGGAGCTATTCCCAGTCTAGACGAGTTAATGACAGCGCATGAGAGGACCTCGCCTTCCCTGTCGGCACCAACTCCTGGAATTGGCCCTGGGGAAGCATCTGACTACAGCCAGGGCCGGTGGCCGACACCAGCTCTCACCCGTAAGAGCCTTTGCTGCTGGCTCGGGAGGTTCCCTGTGCATTTGAGTTTGTGCTGGAGCATTTGCAGTCCTAAGAGAGAATTTGGGAGCGCCAAAGCACCTCCCTTCAGCATCCTGGTGAGCACGAAACCACAGTTGGGAATTTTTCTGGAGGAGAACGGGACAGTTTGTTTTCTTTTCCACCAGTCTGCGTCCAGAAGGGTCTTGTTTCTCCCAGGAGCAGAAAAGTGGTGGCCCTAAAAATAGGAATAGGGAAGGAGGGCGGAGGGACAGCACCCACTGCTGCCTTTTGGCCTAGGAGGATCCGATTTCAAAGCCCTTGAAAAGCAGAGCCCAGGGTGACTAGGTGATGCAGGGGCAAACCGCTCTGCCACCCTCCAAAAAGGCAGGAGCTGGTTTAAGGACTGCAGCCCCCCTTCACCAGCCACAAGTGTGCCGTGACAACCTCCTTCTTTCACAGCTCTCTGGAGGGTGCGGGGAGACAGCTGCTTTGGGAGCTCAGCTGTTCCCAACCAGAGCGCTGCCACCTCCACACAGCCGGGCAATGATTTACCAGCCAGCGGCTGCTGGGGCTGCCTCCGACTCACAGACCTTTGAGCCGGCCTCGCCGGCCATCTAAGATGTTTTCCCTCAGCTCCTGGCTGCCGGCACTGCCCGGTGTGGCCTGGGGCTGGGCGCTGCTGGATGGGCTCCTGCAAGGTGAGAGCCCGGGGAGGGCGGCCAGGCTGGATGACCCCGGGCGCCACCGACCCTCCACCCACCTCCTTCCTGCTCCGCAGGGCTGGTGGGTGCCTGTGCTGCCTCGGTGCTCTGCAACCTGCTGAAGGTACATCTCTACGTCCAGTGTGCCAAGTAAGGGAGTGTCTCCTCTGGATGTCACTGGGGCAGTGCCCAGGCATTTGCATGCTCCTCTTCCTCCCTCCCCGTCTGAGGTTTCGATTCTCCCTCCCTGCCCGCAGTGATCCGGAGCGGCAGGCGGACAAGGAGGCGCTGCGGGCGCAGCGGTGGCTGCTGGATGCCCTGCACGTGCCCCTCCTGACGGCCGCACTGGCTGCCGCCGGCTCCCGCGTGGCAGCGCTGGTAGCCCTGGAGTTTTCCCTGCGGGCCGCTTCTGCCTTGCTCTCCCATGGCAAGGTGAGCAGCACCAACAGCTGAGGATGGGGAAAACAGAGGAAGGGGGTAGGGGGACACCCAGTTTTCTTTGGGCGCCCTGTCTCCCGCAGGGTGGTCCCACCAGCCAGCTCTACCTGCTGTGCCAGTACTCGCTGGGCTGTGGTATCCGCTGCGGTCTGGGCTTCCTGCTCGACGGGGCACCGCACGCCACCTGCAACCTGCTGCTGGCCGCGGGGCTGGCGGGACTGCTGGCGGTCGGCGCCCGGCGCCTGGCGCATCACGTCTGCACCCTCTACGAGCTGCACAGCCGTGCTCGCTACTGCGGCGTCTGCATTGCCCTGCTGGCCAGTGGCCACAGCGTCCCCCGCCTGCTGCAGCGGGCACTGGCTGTGGCCTTTGCAGTGGCCGACCCGGCTGCTGTGGCTCTGCTTAATGGGGACTTCTTGGGGCCGGCAGAGGCCGCGCGTTTCTGGACACCACTCACCATCTGCTATGCACTGCTGGTAGTTTACATGCAAGGTGAGCGGTGGGGAGGCGTGGGGGTTCGGGGTGGAAAATATGATTTTGGGGGGTGTCTCGGCTTATGGAGAGTGGTCAGCGGCTTCCTGCAGGGCTACAGTGGTGGAAGAGGCCGGGTGGGTTGTCCCCACCAGGTTAGAGGTTCCCCCGTAGGTCTCCTGGGGGTGTCCCTAGGAGGGCGTAGGATGCCGCTGGGTGCTCGCCAGTGACACGGTCACTGCTGTGCTCGCTGGCAGAGGAGCAGAAACAGGGCCAGTCTGCCTACCAAACAGTCTTGGTGAGGATGGGCAGCCTCTTCATCCTCCTGCTCACCGTGGGCCGCTGGACAGACATCCTTGGCGTCCTGGTGTCCCTGGTGGGCGAGTTCTGGTGCCTCCTGCGGGCCGGCGTCATGCTGGACATCTGCCGGCACCAGGTGAGAGACGGGCCCTCGAGGAGGCCCTGCTCTCTCGGCAGCCCTGATGCCAGGGTGAGGGGCTGCCTTTCCACCTCTCTCCTCCGCAGGATTTGGCCCAGCAGCAGGGAGACCTTTCGGTATCGCCAGAGGCCTCTTTGTGTCGGTCTGCCTGGGATTCGGCCTGTCAAGAGCCAGAGAGCAATAGCAAGGACTGAACGTGGGGTTCCCAGTGTTTCCCAATGTGGGAGCTCTGAAAACATAGAGAATAAAGGTGTTTCGAGCAAAAGGCCCTTGTTCCCTGTGGGAAGGGGACACCTGAATGGACAGACGGCTGGGCCCACTCATCCTGAACGTGTCGGGGCTGCTGCTGGTTTGAATCTCCTCCAGGGCCTCCTGAAGGGCCCAGGAGGCACCTCTGGAGAACGCGTGGGTCATCCCAAGGGACACCTGGCACCCTGCGGGGGCACATGGGGCATCCTGAGAGCCTATGGGACCCCTTGGATCCATGGCCACCCTGGTGGGGGTGCAGGAAGCACCCTTGGACCTGGGGGGGCACTCGGGGATGTATGGGGCAAGCTGGGGTGTAAGGGACCAGCGGGGCAGCCTTTGGGCCATGGGGTGCCCTGGGGGTGCATGGGACACCCCTGGGAGCAGGGGGCAGCCGGGGCTGCATGGTGATCCACACAGCACCCTGAGAGCACAAGGGGTGCCCCGGGAGCAGGGGGCACCCCATGACCCATGAGAGGGGGCTCCTGGGAGCTCATGGGGCACCCTTGGGGCCATGGGGTGCCCTAAGGCACATGGAGCCCTGGGCCCGCGGTTCCCCCCGCGCCAGGAAGCGGCGGCCGTGGGGCAGCCGGGGAGGAAGGAGGGAGGAGGAAGGAAGGAAGGAAAGGAGGAGGAGGAGGGGAGGGGAGGAAGGGGCGGTAATGCGGGGCGGCTCTGCCCCCCCCCGCCCCGTGCGCCCGCCGCCAGCCGCACCCGCAGGTAGCGACGGGAACCCGGCTGGGGCTCCCCTGGGTAAAGGGACAGGGACAGATGGGCAGGGGGCAGGAGAGGAGCCCCGGGCAGAGGACCCACCAGGGAACAGGGGCCACTGCGGGTAGGGGACAGGGAACCCCCAGGGTAGGGGTGGGGGACTCAGCAGGGGAGGGAATAGGGAACCCCCAGGTAGCGGGTAGGGGAGCCCCTAGGTGGGGGGCAAGAGATAAGGGACTTTCCGAGAGGGGACAGGGGACCCAGGATGGGACAAGGGTCCCCACAGGGGCCCCTCCAACTGGGGCAGGGGGGACGGGGACGTGGGGCAGGGACCACCCCGCAGCACCCCAGCCCCGTGCGCCCGTCCCAGTCACGTCCCCCCAGCACTGGGGCCAGCGGGTGCCACGATGGGGACTCCGGGAGCAGCCATGTCCCATCCCAGCCCTCCCCAGCACAAAGCCGAGCATGCTGAGCACATGGTTCCCATTAACTTTTTTTTTTTTTTGTGTTTTTTTTTTTTTCCTCCCGCTGCAGCGTGGGGCTCACCCGGCGCCGTGGCGCCTTCCAGGGAGCAGGACAGCAGCTGCTCGCCGGGATTGGAGGAGCTGGGTGAAGCTGGCGGGACGCAGGGTGCCTGCCAGGGCTGTTTGTTTTTTCTTCCCCGCCCAGCTTGGAGGCTGAAGTTTTCCCAAGCTGGGACATCCGTGTGGGATAGCCAGGTTGAAGCTGGCGTGGCTCTAGGTGCCTCGCTTTCCCTTCGGAGCAGGGTGGAGATTTCCAAGGACATACAGCTGCCAGCAGCTCAGGATTGGTGCTGGGTGCCTTTACCCGGCAGAGGTTTGGGGAAGGTTTTGCTCCTTTTTCTAAGTTTTCTCAGGTGTGGCCCCACGTCCTGGCTTCAAAGATGCTGCCAGGAAAAGCAGAGAAGCGAATTGCTTCATCCATCTACATCACCCTGGTGCCACCACGGAGGGATCCAGCCGGCACATGGCAAACGCAGCCCCAGGTGCGCCCGGCTCCCCGAGAGGCTCCGAGATCTCCAGGTGGACGGAGGGCCCGGATGCTCCTGGAGGGCGACGTGCTGGCGCCGGGCACCACGGCCTCGCCTGCCACAGGTGAGGGCCGCTTTGGAGCAGCTGGTAAGCGGATGCAGCAGCACCAACGCTCCCGCACGCGGCAGCGGAGGGTGCCCGGCTGCTTTCTGGAGGTGCTGGGAAAAGCTCTTCCCAAATTCCGGTGGCCGAGTCCCTTTGGTGCTGGCTGCCTGGCTCCAGTGCCTCATTCGTGCTCTTTGCTCCCCCACTGCCTGGACGGCCTTTGCTTTCTGGGCAGGTCCGCGAGCGCCACTGCCTGCGGGACACGGGAGCGGTTATCACCGTGCCAGGCCCTTCCCGCCGTCACCAGCTGGGATCTCTTTGTGCCTTTTCCTCCAGGATTTGCCAGCACGGAGCCAAGGCCGGTGCTGGTGCTACACGAGGCGCCGCGGGCGCTGTGCGCGGAGACACCGGTGCTGTGGCAGTCGAGCGCGGCTGTGCCGCGCACCCTGCAGGTGGGGCATGGGCAGCGTTCCAGGGTGCCAGGCAGCTGGGCCTCCCTCCTTCCATTGCTGGTGCCGCTGCTGACACTGGCACCTGCCCGAGCGGGCTGTTGCTCCCCCCCGCAGGCTCCTTCTGCCCTAGCTGCTGAAGCAGGGCCACCACTGCAGCGTGATGCGAACAAGCTCGTGGAGAGGGATTTCTCCCAAGGTAAGAGGGATGTGAAGTCAGAGGCCAAGTGCCTCGTGACAGCAATGTGTTCCTGTCCAGAGGTCTCCAAGCGCTGCCCCTCTCTCCTCTGTCCTTGCAGACATCTGTGCCTTCTGCCACAAAGGTGTCAGCCGTGCCGAGGCAGCCGTTGAGGCCATGGGCAAGCAGTACCACGCCGGGTGCTTCACGTGCAGGACGTGCCAGCGGCCCCTGGCTGCCCAGCGCTACTACCAGAGGGACGGGCGCCCCTCCTGCGATGCCTGCTACAAGGTACTGGCTCGAGGGCAGGCAGTGGGTCCAGGAGAAAAAGCTGCCGCGGGCTCTGGGATGGCTTGAGGGGCAGCGGAGGGAACATGCTCTCCACTCGGGCTGGTCTCACCCCTCTAGGCCACGCTGGAGAAATGTGCCAAGTGCCAGGCGCCCATTGTGGAGCACGTGGTGCACGCTCTGGGCAAGGGCTACCACCCCGGCTGCTTCGTGTGCGCTGCCTGCGGCCGGGCGTTGCGCAACGAGAGCTTCGCGGTGGGCGAGGGCGACGAGCCCTACTGCGTGGACGACTTCTACAGGTGGCTGGTGGCGGCGGTGGCTCCGTGCGGGAGCCCCAGCCGAGCCACTCACCCATGTTCCCGGCGCGCAGGAGGTACGCGGCCGTGTGCGGGGCCTGTGGGCAGCCCATCGTCCCCCATGAGGGCAGGGACACCTACAAGATTGAGTGCCTGGGGCGCTGCTTCCATGAGAGCTGCTACTGCTGTGAGGTACGGCCAGGCAGCAGTGCCAGCAACAGCCCAAGCTCGCGGCCCTTGGCTGCCATTTATCCTGCTTGCCCAGAAGCTGCGGCAACACCGGGTGCAATCGCTGGCAGCACCAATTGCTCCGAGCTCCTCAAGTTTCCTATCTTTTCCCTCCATCTCTCAGCACTCCGGGGGAGACCAGCCCAAATCCATCCTCATTGGCAGGGCTCTGTTCACGCTCAGTTCCAATGGAGCTCCCAGTTCTCCCTTTTCCCTCTTTTTATTCCCCTGCAGCGCTGCCAGATCCCTCTGTCGGCAGAGCCAACGGAGAACGGGTGCTACCCACTGGGCGACAGCCTGCTCTGCAAATCCTGCCACGTGGTTCAGCGGGATGAGTCATCCTGCTGAGACTGGGAGCCAGCACTGCTGCATTCCCAGCCCCCAGGGGCAGGATCGTCTGGGAAAAGCGGACAAGGACGTCCTTTGCCTTCCCAACTGCTGCTTGGGTGCTCTGATTCCTCAAATTCACTTTCTCCTACATGGGAGATCTTCGCACAAAGTCCAGGAGCGTAGCGGTGGCAGACAGCCTGAGCCTTGTGGGTTTACCTTTTTTATCCTTTTCCAAGGCCAGGGTGGTTTTCTTGGGTGTTTTTCTTTCTTTTTGGTGCTCTTTTGGAGTTTCTTTGAACCACTGAGTTTCTCTCTGCAGCAACAAAGCTGGCAAGGAGTTAAATAAAAGCCTGAGTTTAAAAGACTGCTTCCTTCTGCCACTCACTTCCTGTATTCCAAATTCATAAATACAAGTGAAAAATAGGAGCACGGGGTAAAAGGAGTCAGTTGGAGCCCACACCAGGCAGCAGGAGGGTGGCGGGTCCAAGCCTGTGGCCGTCATGTGGGCAGCTCTGGTTGTGCAGATGTTCGCGGTACTGCAGGGACACAGCCCATACGGGATACAGGAGCGCTGCAGTCCCCACCACAAGCAGGACTCCAGGGAATGTCGCTCGGAGGTGTCTCTCCACCCCAGCAAGGAGGATTCTCCTCCCTTCCTGCTTTCTGCACTGGGGCGAGGCAGCTGTGCCTTTCCTTTGTGCCTGGCTCCAACAGGCTGGGAATCGTCTGGGATCATTTCAGCAGAGCCGGCAGAGGGCAGCCGGAGCACAACGTCCCTCGCTCGGTCAGACACCAACTCCAGGGAAATTCAGCTCTTCTAGACGAGACAGCGAGTCAGTAACAGTGACAGGAGAGACTCATACCGTCAGCCTGATTTCTGTTTTTTTATCCCTAATACCTGAACTCAGCTGCAAGTTTTTTTTTTTCTTTTCCCTCTCATTCCAAGTCATGGCATGACTTTGAGAGGAAGAAAAGGAAGCATCAGACTTGGGCTACCACCTGGTCCCCGTGTGGTCGGCATCCACGCAACCTGCAGGCCAGGCGTGTTTCCCGAGTTTATTCTTCAAGGCTTTTGCAAACAGCAAACGGAGAAATGGGGGTTTCCTTTTAAGAGAAAGTGCCTATGAAAACAAAACAAAAAAGCATCAGAAGGAAAAGGCAGGAGGAGCTGATATGAATGTTTCACTGACAAAGGGAACCAGTAACACAGGCAGCAAAGCTCTGCATCATGCTGCATAATGTGTATCCAGGGTACGCTGCATTTGTTAATGAGAGGGTTAATGCTCAGCAGAACAGCGCCAGACTCCAGTGGGTGAGTTGATTAATCACACAGGCCTTAAAACTATTTCCTGCTGTCTTTTCCCACCTATAGAGTATATTACTCATGTTTGTAATGTGCTTATTCGGCCTTCAGTCAAGTACTAACCATAAACTAGACCTAAATGGGTTGTTCATGTTAAAATTGTGTTTTTTTCTGGAACTGGGACTGTCATACAAGCAGGTGACTCTGGGTACGGCTGGGGACAGGTCACCTGCTGGCAACATCCCATGGCAGCGAGGGCGCCTACTCTCACCTGCCAAAGCACAGGCTACCTCTCACGGTGCAGGGGAAGCCAGGATGCACAGAAGGACACCTGGAAAAAAAAAAAAAAAAAAAGAGAGAGAAAACAAGAAAAACAAACAAACAAACAAACAAAAAAAAAAACAGGTATTTGGCCAGTTATGTTTTCCCTTCACAAACCTAACATGCTCCCACACAAGCCTAACCCTAACAAGAAGAAGGAGCTGAGATGGTCCGTGAAGAGGGGACTGCTGAGCTTGCAGGGACAAGGGCAGGTCTGTTGTTGCTGGGGCTGCTGGATGGGGGGACGATGCTGCAGGGGAAGGGAATAAGGCAAGACACAGCCTGGGAATTCAGCAGCGCCCCCCAAGGGACATGGTGCGGCCCTCTCTCAGCACCGATGTGCCCAGGTCAGATTGCAAAAATACCAAAAACATAAAAAGTATTCCCAGAGCAAGATGAGGCTCCCCAAGACCACCCTGGTGTAAAAGCAGCTTCAGGTCTGGCTTGTCCCTTCCAGCAGACACGGGCAAAGAGGCTTCCAAGCCTCCGAAAAGCACTGTCTGGGCCCTGTCCTTCCCCTGGCTGCTGCAATAACCTTGTTTTTTTTAGCAATGCCTTTTGGCAGCCTCTTCGGGAGCAGAGAGGGCGCTGCGAGGGAGGCTGGCTCCTCTCCAAGGAGAAGCAAATGCAAATATTTCTGCAGTTCAGTCTGGGTGTGGCTGGTGGATGAAATTTCCCCGGGCTTTCCCTGCAAGGCAGCTGCTCTCCAGCACCGGTGCTGAACTGGAGCCTGCTGCCGCCCGCTTCGCTACAGCAGCGCTGGTTACAGCCACGGCTGTGAGAGATCTGTATAAGATACTGCATGTAAAAGACTTTGGCCATAAAGGGGCTGAAACTACTTACCCAGCTCCGATCGGCTGCAGGAAACACAGAAACAAAGCAGTGAGCCAGGCAAACAGGGAGAGACAAAACCGGATTCCTGGCGTTCCTTCCCGCTTTCATCACCCTGCGAGGTGCCGCGGGCAAAGGAAAGCTGTGGGAAGAGTCTCTGCTGGCCGAGAAGAAAAACTCCAGAAAAGCAGTGGCAAAACGGCCCCCCATGACCGTTTTCAGGGAGGGGAATCAGACGGAAAGAGACTGGGTGAGAAAGGGGAAAGCGCTGCCAGTTGGAATGTATGAGGACGGCAACGACGGACACATTACAGTCCCTTGGAAGCTGGATTAAAAATCAACAGAGCAACCCAAGCCCCCACATCTGCAGTTTTGGTGCTTTATTTAGAGCACAACCTGGATGTACGAAAGAAAGGCTGTTCTTCTCCTGCTCGATGTTTTCACCGCAAAAAGAGGACATCATCCGTGCTGAAACGTGTTTAGAGGAGCACTCTGGAGCAGGAGATTGCTGCCTCGAGAACCCGGTGCTGTGATTTATTTTTAAAGCAGACTGTGTTTGCAATAGATGGGACTAAATTGATGCAGTTTTGTTATGCAAGCACATTACCAAACTGTAAATTATACGCTGAGTTATTAAAAAAAAATCGAAAATAGATGCATAGCACATGGTCTGCAACTGACATTTAATATCCCAGCTTTTCCCAAACCCTTTAACTTCCTCACTCCAGCAGTCATCCCAGCAGCCTTGATCTCCTACCTACAAAGTCCTGGTTTTCGCTCATATCTGCTGTGTTTGACCAGTTTACCTAGGTATTTTGTAGAGGATATAGATTTGGGCCTGCAGCTTTAACATTCCCCCCTGCACCCACCCACCCACCCACCCACAAAAAAAAAAAAAAATAAGGCACTAGGAAATGTATTTCTCACACAGATGATTTACTTTGCAATCTTAAACTGGTTTACTGACCTCGGGGATTACCACTGAGAACACTGAGGGGGAAGGGCACATATTCCCTCCAAATATATCCCTCTCAGTGCTACTAACTTTCCCCGTGGTCCCAGCTGGGGGGAATAAATCTTTAATCTCCTTTGCATCCCCCACGGATGGCCTCATCCCAAGGCAAAATCTTCCCATCTCACTCGGCTTCATCTCTATGGCAGGCTCTTCCCACCCCTCCACACCCACCGTGATCCCAGCATTTTAAGAGCATCACGTAGCCGTCGTTTTGCGGCTGCCAAATAAATAAATAAACAGGAATGTGTTTGTGTGGCAGAGGTCCCGGGCCGCCCCTCCAGGGACGGCAGCGGCACCGGCTCCGCCGCGCGCAGCGGCCGCCCGCGGTACTTTCCCCCTTTCCACCGCCCGCTTCACAAAATGGCCGCCCGGCGCGGCGACAAAATGGCGCCCGGGCGGCAGGGCCGGGAAGCGCAGGCCGAGAGTGGATGGCGGCGGGGCCGTGGGAGACGCATGGCGAAGACTCCCATTTTCTTTCTTTCTTTCCTTCCTTCCTCCCCGCCTTAAACATAGGGAGACGAAAATGCTCCCTCCCCGTCCCCCCGCGGGCGGAGCCCCCGCACACCCCCTCGGCGCTTTTTTTTTTTTTTTTTTTTTTTTCCTCCCCTTATAGCTCGAAGGGGCTTAACCCAAATCGCCTTCCCTTCCCCCCGGAGGTGGGTTTATTTATTTATTTATTTGCCGCTTCGCCGCTTTTCGTCCCGCGCGGAGGGCTGGGAGGCGGTCACCGGCTTCCCCTCAGCTCGTGGAAAACTCCCAGGCGCGATTTACAGATAAAATAATAAAAAGCTCCCCCACCCCACATTAATTTTTATTCGCAGAGCTGGAGGCTCGAAGCGGAGTGCTGAGGAAGTTCCTCTGTGTTTAATTAAAAGCTTGTATTTTGCAGGATCAGATTTTAATTCCATGCACCCCTCTGCTTTTCGTGTACCACATACTTAAGTCTTAAATGTCCTTTCCCTTTCTCTATGCCACAGCTTCTTACAGCCTAAAGCATCGCCCTTTTGTATTAAAAACGTGTCAGATTTGCTTTTTTTTTCTTTTCCACAGATGGATGTGCTTTTATTTCTGCATAATGCACACACACAGATGCATCTCCTTCTTCAGGGTCTGCTTGGAGAATATAAAGCCACACACTGAAAACAACATGGTTTAATGATACATAATCACTTCAATTTTGGCCCATATATGCTTGATTTTATATATTATATATATGTGCGTGTATATATATATTACCTTTGCATTCCTCCGCTGTTTTTCTATTACAACATATCCTAAAATCAAGAAAGAAAGAAAAAAAAAAGCCGTCGCCAAAATTAATAGCAATAATAATAAAACTTTTTTTTTTTTAACCAGTCCAGGGAGTCCAGGGTGGCAGTTTGTGCCTGACACGCGCAAACCTTCGTTCCACAGCGCTGAAGATTTCCCTTGGATTATTTTGGGAGGATGTTTTAGTCAAAAGAGCAGGGGGAGGGGAAAAAAAAAAAAGCCAATCATAGAACAGAGGAAAAAAAAATGCTCGAGTAACTGAAGCTGCAAATGCAAATAGCGCGATCAGACAGTTCATTGTAACGAAAAGAACAAATTAGCTGCAGCTAAACGGCAGGGCTTTTCTGTACATCTAGGAGGAGGGATCCGCTCCTTCTACTCCACAATCTACTGCTCCAAACACACATTTTTTTTTTCTTTTTGGGTGCTTGTGAGTTTTATTCGGAGCCGAGGCTGCAGAACCCAGCCGAGCCAACGGCCGCTTGTGGGCACCCTTTTGGCTTTTTGATTACTATTTTTTCCCTCACCCCTGCACGACAGAGCCCCTTTATTGTATGCGCGCGCTCTCCGCCTTTTTCTTTTCTTTTCTTTTTTTTTTTTCTTTCCCTGTGGGGATTAATAATAAGTAAATAACTGCAGGTTTTCGCCGCTCGCTCTCCGCGCAGCTCGGCGGCACCTTCCAGAAGTTTCCGCAGCGGGAGGAAACGGCGCGCGCGGCGGGCGGGGGAGGGGCGCGGGGAGCGGCCATTGCGGCGCCTTTGCCGCAGCGCGGGCGGGCGGGGCTGCCGCCGCGGGAGGAGGGTGACGGCGCCTCTTCCTCCCCGCCTCGTTCAGCCACTTGCTGAGGTTCCTCGTCTCGCTTTTTCCTCTCCGTCCCGGTCCCTTCCCGCCCCCATCCAGGTTTCCCTCATCTTCACAGAGAGTGGGTGCTGGGAGGTGTTTGTAACGCTCCCCCCCCCTCCCCCCCATCCTTTTCCCTTCTCTAACTAAATTAAAAGCAGAAATGGCTCCTGATGGAGATGGATGAGGCCGGGCTGGCAGCGACGGGGATCACGGCAGGACTGACCTTTCCCAGGCACTGGGAGGGAGCGCCCCCTGCCCCCCCGCCATAGTCCCGCTTGGGATTCATTTTAAGTAGTAGCGTTATTTTTCATCTTCCATTTTTCCTCAAACAATAGCACACTTTTTTTTTTTTTTTTTTTTTTTTTAAACTCTGTGTGTGTGTTTTGAATTGCGTCTTAAAATTGCCCAGCTGGAAACAAGCCTTGATTAGCGCTGGAACAATAGCTCCATTTTTATTAATAAGGGGAAGGATTTACAATCCTCCAGCACCTTCCTTGGAAGGTTTTCAAAAGCCTTTATGCAAGGCAGGCACAAATCTAAGCTTTCGCAGCCCTGCCTGCGAGGCGGGTAAGTTATTATTATTTTTTTTTTTCACATTGCCGCTGCAAGAAAAAAAAATCACATCCAGCTTGAAGTCGGTGGCGAAACCTCTGTTCTTCAAGTGCTAGAAATAAAAATGCCGGAGCTGGTGGCTTTTAAGGCTGCAAAGGGATGTATGAGGGGGGAAAGAGGTTGGTAAAGGACTATCTGAAAGCGGCAACCTAAATCGGTTCAATTTCATTCTGTCCCAGGGATAGAGCTGTTATTTCTTAGCCTACAGAAAAAAATATTCCTTTCTCTTCCCTGCTAGCGTGAGGATGGGTGTTGGGGGGACTAAACATCTGCTTATTTATTTTATTCATTACTTCCCCCCCCCCCCCCCCTTTTTGGTAGTCCCCAAGTGACCTCTTTTAGTGCTGGCTCTGCTGTGGTTTGACCACAGCTTTGCATTAAAGCCGGCTGCTAGCGCTAATGGGTTCCTGTGCGAGCCAGCTCGACCCTGCTTGCGAGGGGGACGAAGCCCACCTACCTAATGCTCTGCTTTGAGTAAACTCTACAATCTCTCATTTATTTTCAAATGCATCTCTTCTCTGTAAAATGCAGGGGGATTTTACAATATTACAAGTTAAAAAGCTTTTTTATTATTATTTTTTTCCTCCAAGGGAAATACAAGATTGTGCAACTCCCACTCGGCAGCAGATACCTTCCTCGTAAGTACTGTAGAAGCGCTGTGATCCTGAAGACATCTGGGCAGTCGGCTCGGGCCGTGCCGGGGCGTGCGAGCCACACTGGCTGCTTGTGTAAGTGTATGTTGTACACGGGCCACAGAAACCCACAGCGTTTCTGTGGTTACTTCTGGCCGGATAACATGAGTAGGTCCCAGGGCTTCCCCTTCCCACCACTTAGCATTTCACAAAAGAACAGTCTGGTGCTTCTGGAAAAAGAAAAAAAAAAAGGTTCTGCTTTGTGGCCATAAAAAAAAAAAAAAAAAAAAGTGCTGTGCATTAGTCAATTTTGAAGGAAGCTGGTTTGCCAGGCCCGTCTGCACAGTGCATGCGTGCGTGAGATATTAACTATTAGCTTTATTTGCGAAGCCCGCTAATGTGTTCTGGTCGCTGCTCCAGAAGTCCTGCCAAAGCTCCCCCTGTTCTGCTGAGCCCGAGCTACTGGCCTTGGTATAACATTGTGCACGTGCAAAAACTGCTAGTCCACCTTGTCATCCCCTTCTGTGCTTTTTATTTTTCCAGTGCCTGTGTCATTGCCAGGTGTGGGAATGCAGAGATCGTAACAACAAAAACGAAGAACAGATCAGCTGTTTTCTATGGTCAGTTCCCACTGACCTGGTGCCTTTTGTTCTCGCCTATGCTGGCTTTTACTCTGAGCCCAACTGACTGTTTCTTGCAGGAAGGCTGAGCTGGGATACCTGGGATACTAAAACAATCCTTTTTTCAACCCTTCAGGTTGTGTTGCCTTCCCTGTGGCCATGTAATGGAGCTGCACAATTAAACTGGTGTGACGAAGGGCAGCTGCCTCCCCAAAAAAGCCTTCCAGAGTTGTTTGTGCTCCTGAATTGCTGCGTAGGCAGGAAACGTACAATGGAGTTGTCAGTGCTGCGCTGCGTGTGGCATGTTGACACACGCGTACCGTACATACACACGTACACACACCACGCGTGCACGGTGGGGAGAACGAGACCCTCCAGGGCCTAACAGCATGGGGCCCGACAAGCAGACAGACCCATATGCAGTAGTGGACCCATATGCAATAACTCCTTGTTTTGTTGAGGCAAGTGCTATGACCCGACACCAGAGGCAGCATGGCAACAAGCTAAATGGTGCCCACGAACACTGCGAGTTCCACTAAATGTTATTTGTTTCCTGCTCACTTGCTCCTGCAAGATGCTATTGCTTTCTCACTCCATCCGTCCAGCCTGCGCTTCCTTGCCAGGCTCCAGTGAAACCTTTCCTTATTTCGTTTGCACAAGATGGTAATAAAAAGCACCTGGTTCTGGGCTCTCTGAGGTCACACCTGACAGACTTGTAGTGCTGAGGCTCTGCTGTCGCTAGCGCTGAGAGTGAAAGTGGCAGAGGTTTCTCTTCAGCCTCTTTTAATGAGGTTTTTGACATCGGTGCCACATGGATGCCTCTGGCTGACCAGCTGGGGGGCCAGCAAGGCAGGCTCTTTGCAGCAGTGATTTGTGCTACAGCAATGGCTTAATGCTTTTCTGGCCAAACTTTGCTAAGGGTGAGTATGAGGTGTCCAGGCCAGGTTTCATGCAGCCTTAGAGAGCTGAGGAGGGATGGTCTGCGGCATGGCTGAAGCTTGCCAGTGGCTTGATGTGCCTGAGGGCTCATCTGCACTTGAATTAAAGCAGTGTGGACAGAGAAATTAATTTTAGACTCTTGTTAGGGATATATTTGTTTTGAGATAAATCTTGTGTCCCTCGGGGGCCTTTGCTGGGACTCAGGTACCGCGGTCCAGCAAAACTGGATGTTTGGGACGTTTCCCGGTTTGGCAGACTCTGTGGGACTCGGGATTATTTCTCTTTGGCAGTTTGGGGCAAACGAACAAGAATTACCTTGTGATCACTGAACTTTTACCACCTCGTGCTTTGGACTGAAGAGTTACTAAAACTATATCCATGAGGTTTCCAAGCCAAACAAAATCTGAAATTCTGGTGTCAAAGAGCAGGCCAGCGATAGAAACCTCTGCTCATCTTCCAGAAGGGGGAAGCCACAGGTTCTCATGCTTTTCTATTATCCCGAAGAGGTAAAAAGGCATAAAACAGCCTCATAATCTGCCAAGTTAATGGCTGGGAAATGAGAAGCTGTTCTCCTGTACTGTGTCACTGGAGAGGTTTTCAGATGTGTGTCGTCTCCATGCACAAGTATCTTATATAAATAACATATAAATATTTTCAATGTAAAACAGATTCCAGTGGTTTCTCGTCTGTGTGGAAACTACCTGCAAGCCTGCTGGCCACAGCAGCCCTGTGATAAAAAAAACAGTGAGCTTGGCTGGGAATGGCATCTGAATTCAGTTTTGTGAATAACCATTTCTAGGTGGTGAAGGGAATCTTCTCAACATGTGTTATCTCATCTGGATGATTTGGAGCACTTACCCTCAAAAGGAATAAACTGAAATCAATAGCTTTACTAGTTCAAAGTTATTTTGACTAGTTCAAAATTATTATTCTTTATGTTGTTCAGGATGTAGATCCAGGCTTTGTGTTCAAAGGGATATCAGTGTAATAGCTGGTAACATCCTATACTCTCTGTCTTGGCAACACATGAGCCCAAATATAAAAATGCACTAATTCTTTCTGGGGGGAGGGAGAAAAAAAAAAAAAAAGAGATCTACTGCATAAAACATAATGGATAAGCAATAAAATTAGTCCAGTAATGCAGGCTAGTTCAGGCTAGCTTAAAAATCAGATAAAAGCTGCACTGGGAATGTGATATTCAACTGCCATGTTAATAAATACAGTCAATGAGCAGGAAAGGCACGTAAATGAATTTTATGTGGGCAAGGCAGTAGATGGGGCTGGGAGACTCAAACAAAGAAAAGCTCTGAGGGTTTCTAGTGATGCTTGAGAGCTCTTGTCCACATGATATACTGCTTTTTTTTCCATAAAAAAAAACGGAGAAAGCTGGATGCTGGTGGGGATAACTATCATGTGCCCCTAATGTGGCTGCTTGTGTCTCATGTGCTTGAGCCTCCAGTGCGTGGCGAATGTCTCAGGCTATGGGGAAAGGCAAAACGCCTCCTTTCCGCCCGTTCCTGCAGCATCGCTGTCAACTCAGAATGCAATAGGATGTTACAGCCTTGGCAAATGTCGCTCTGGCTGCTGTCCTTGTTTGGTATCTAAAATAGTCTATTCTAAAGATGTCTCAGTGGCACATGGCAGCCAGCTCCACCACTTGGAGTGACTTGGGTTTGTGTATGAACTTGCCTTTCAGAGCATTGCCTGCTTGCTCAGCGACATGCCCTCCTCTCATCCATATTTTCTTCTAGATGGGAGACTGGCTCTGGCTGTTCCCTTTGCTGTTTGCACTGCGCCTGAGTATGTTTTCTGATTATCTGGCATTTTTTTCTTCTTCAAACCTGAGGGCTGCTAAGTTTATTAGCTCCTTATATGGCAGCACTGTTTTCTCACGCCTTTAATTGCTCACTTTTGATCTTTCCTGTTCTCGCTTCATTTCTTTCCAGGCTGACCCACTAGTGTTCAAGCTGAGATGGGTTTATCACCCACTCCCCCCTTAATATAGGGCCTGTTGTTTTAATCCTTTCCGAGTGCTGATACGAAACGTGTGCAGTTGTTTTAACTGGATGCTGGACCCGTGGCTCCTGGAGGTGGCTGGGTTTCAGTGGTGCTGCCCAAGTGCAGTCCCGTGCTGCCAATGGGAAGGTTCATCCAACGCAGAGTCCTACAAGTCTCAGCATGGTCCAGTGCTCAGTTTCGTGTTTTGGCCTGGGGTCCGCCTGCTGCTGTTGCAGCCCGCGTTGGTGCATATGGAGCCTTTCAAGAAGTAATTTCAATCGTTCCTTTTGTCAACAGACTCAACGGCTTTGTCCGCGATGGCTTCTTATCTGCGGACATTCCTCCCGGCTGGGCTTGTGACAGCAGTGACCCTGTGAAAAGCTTCTTGGAAGAACCTGGGAGGCTGGAGGCCGTTTTTTTTTTTTTTTCTCTCTCTTTTTTTCTCACGTCCCTTGGAGGTGCTTCCCCAGCAGGGAGGAATATCTGGAAATGCTGTGGCAGCAAACGCACTCGCCCGGAGAGGGGAAAGCTGGCACCATGCTCAGGAGAGCCGTCGGATGCACTGTTCGGCACGGGAGCTCTGTCCTTCCTCCCTCCCGCTTGTGGAGGCCGTTAAAGTGCTGGGCCAACGGTTGCTGCTCTTTGGGCTTTCAGTTTACAGCAGAAACCAAAGCCCATTTCCGTGGAAAAGAACGCACAGTGGAAAGCGCTGTTGGAGTGTGTTGGCAGCGAGTCTGCTTATGTGCACGTGGCTTAATCACGTGCTTTAAATAACAGATGTATGCGCCTTTTTTTTTTTTTAATTGGTAGATCTCAAATAATCCAGCGATGCGACCTGACATCTATCATCACTGGAGAAACTGAAGCACAGAGATGCAGAGGAATCACCTTGCAGCCACTCAGAACAGGGACAGAGCTGGGGATTAAGGCTTGGGTCTCTCAAGGCCAGAGCTGATGTGCATCAGATCTGATTAATTTAAGAGATTTGCACGTGCGTTAAGTGATGATTTTCGATAGCTAGCGAGATTGACTTGTTGCCAAAATGTCGAAACCAGCCTGGGCAAGGTCCTGCTGAACTGGATGGTGGGAAAACATTGCAAGGAAATAAGTTGTCACAGTGGAAATAATTTTTATCTGCCGTATTTTGTTTTCACATTTTGTTTTCTTTACATAGAACAAATGGCAACCTCAAAGCAGAAGATGTCTGAGTTTCACTGCCGTGGTATCTCACCTTGGCTTATAAAGCAGCTTCTCCGGCCAGGGCGCTGGAGCGATAGGACGGCAGCCTTGGTGAAGTACCCGAATTCACCAGAAACCTCCTTTCATAACCCAAATCTTTGGAGTGATTTGCCGAGGAGCCAGCACCATTCGTCAACCTTCATCACCGCAGCACGTGGGCCGGCAGCCGGAGCGGCCAGACTGGCCCACGGTTGTGAATCGCTCTGACCTTTGGAGCCATTAAAAGGAGCTCTGTGCTCCGCGCTGGGCCCCTGCGGGCCTTGAGATCAATATTTCACCGCTGCTCGTTGTGGCCTCGAGGCTGCCGCTGGCGCACAGCCTGGTGGAGCGCGACACGGCGCGGCCCAGCCTCTCTCGTCGGCTCTGAGGAAGCTGTCGCCGTCCCGCAGGGACCCTGGGAGTGCCGGGGGGGTGTCTGAGCGTTCCCAGTTCATCCCCTCCCCCGCGCCACACACACGTTTCTGTCAGCGCAGCCCCCTGCCTGCATGCAGCGCTGCTGCCTCCCCGCACAGGCGCGCGCGGGACCCGATCTGCGTGTGTCTGGGTGTTGTGCGCGTGTCCGCGCGGCGGGTGCGTGTCCGTGTCCGCCCGTGGTGCGCGGGGCGTTACGCGCTCGCGCTCCTCCTCCGCCCGCTCGCGCGCGCGCACTGCGCCTGCGCAGGGGGGGCCCCCGTGTGGCGCCGCGAGAGGCGCGGGAGGGGGAGGGGGGAGCGGAGCGGCCACAGGAGCGAGAGCGCGAAGCGGGGGGAGGGAGGGAGGAGAAGCGGGGCGGGGGGGGGGAGCCGCCGCGCTGCCGCTGACGGAGGAGGAGGAGGAAGCGGGAGCGAGCGAGCGAGCGACGAG
>JAUBNY010000298.1:158836-184266 GCA_032275445.1 Crypturellus soui | reverse complement strand
CCGGCGCGGCGGGCTTGCCCCGCGCCGCGCAGCATGGTGCGAGAAACCAGGCACCTCTGGGTGGGCAACTTGCCGGAGAACGTGCGCGAGGAGAAGATCATCGAGCACTTCAAGCGGTGAGTGTGGCCGGCAGGGAGGAGGGTCGCTGCGGGACCCCTTCCCTTATTTTATTTTATGTTATGTTATGTTATTCTATTTTATTCTATTTTATTCTATTTTATTCTATTTTGATTTTTTTTCTGCTCCTCTAAAAAATAAACTAGAAGGACGCGGCGGTGGCGTGTGCGGAACGGGCTGTAAATAAGCCGCGCGGCAATGGCGAAGCGGCGCCAGCGCCAGGGAGGGAGGGAAGGACGGAGCGGCGGCTGGAAGGGGCTGCAGGCGCCGAAAAATGCGTTAAAGATCTATTAAAAACCAGAAATTGTGGAGCAGCAGCTGGTGCGGAGAGGGAGATGGGCTTTCCGCGTGCATCGGGTTAGTTTTGTTTGCGCAGGGGTTCGCGCCGTGCCTTGGGAGCGGGCTGCCTCGGAGGCTCGCTGGCCATTTTGCTCCTCCATTATATATATATTTTTAACGTTTCTCTCCAGTGGCTGATTGGAGCTTTTTCTCCTTTTCCCTTCTTTTTCTTTCTTTCCTTTCCCCCCCATCTCCCTGTGGTATTTGGTTTCCTTCCTCTCGAGCTGAAATCCAGAGCCCCTGTGCTGCGAGGGGGTCCCTCTCGGGGCCGCGGCTGTGGTGGGAGCCCAGGCGCTGGGAAAGGCGAGCGTAGAAACAAACCCCCGGGAGAGAAAAGCGCCTCCCCGGGCTCCATCCCGCGTGAATAATAATACTAAGAATAATAAATAAATAAATAAAATCATCCCAGCGAGGTAACAAGTTCCCGTGGACCCAAAGGGCTCCCGGAGCTGCCTTGAACCTGCCACATGATGGGGCGTCCTTAACACATGAGTCACCATGGGAAAAGCAACTGTGGGGGTGGGGAAAGAAGGAGCCACGAGCTTGGCTCGGTGTCGGCAGACTGCGTTCGCCCCTATATATAATGTGTGTTTCTACGTATATTTATGTGTGTTGGCTACATGAGGCGGGCGCGGAGAGGCGGTTCTGCCCCGGCGGCGGCGGTGAATGACTCCAAAATGGCGGCGGGGCCCCGCTGGATGCGGGGGTGGGTGGGAGAGAGGGTTTCAAGGGAGAAAAAAGTAAAACCAACAGAAAAGCACCAAACGCACCCAAAACGGCGCCGAGGAGCTGACCGCCTCGGCGCAGGCATTGGATGAGACGCGAGGCGCTCGGCAGAGAGCGGGAAGCCGGCGCCGTTGGGGTCTCGCGGTGCCTCCGCTTCGGCCGAGGCGCGTGTTGAAGCGAGGAGGAGGAGGAGGATAAAAAGTTGCTGTCGTGCTGCCACTTGGGGATGGAGGGAGGAAAAGGGCCTTTTTTTTTTTTTTTAACCTGCTGTTCAGTTTTGCTTCTGTGAATTTTGATGGACAGCTGGGGAAGAAAACACTGCTAGGAAATACACGTTTATTCTATAATTTCAGCCCCCAGAAACAAAACAACAAAAAAGTTTGAACCGGTGCATTTGCAGCACCTGCACGTGATTTAATGTGAGTAAACACCACCAAAATGCGCCCTGGCCTCTCTGTTCCCTCCAAGGCCGAAACATCAAAACATTTGTGCATGGACACAAGTATAAATTTGGAATAAAGCCACCTCCTTAGTGCTTCCATCACTCCAAATGCTCCAATTTTGCCCCAGATTGTGCAGGGGCATCCATTGAAGGGGGCCTGGGCTCGCCGGATGGCGCTACTGTATGTGGACAGTGGACAATAGCACGAGCGTTTCTTTGTATGCTGGGTCCTCGGGAGGGGGAAGGGACGAGTTACACAATAAATACGCGGCTGGCTCGCTTCCCTCGTGGCGGGAACGGAACGGGGTCGGGACTGCGCCGGGAACGGCGGCCGCGTGGACAAGCCCCGTGCGGCCCTTGGAAAGGACCCTTCTTCCGTCGGGGAGTGAAAGTCTTGTTTTTTTTTTTCCAGAATTGGCTGCTCATGGCTAAGCTGAGTTCCCACCCATCCCCCAGCTGCAGAGGAGGAGGGTAGAGCCGCGCAGGGAGTGCCAGCCGCACGGCCACGGCGCAGGAGCCGTCCAGGGAGCACCCGGCTCCCAGCCGCAGTGTCGGCCCCGGAGCGGCCGTGCAGCCCTGCTGGGTTGTGGTGTCGTTTGCCGTGTCAAACCCCAGTGCAAACGGCCTCTTCCTTGCGCCTTCCTCACTAGGAGCGAACTGAAAAGACGCGGGCATGTGGGTTCTGAAGGAGAAAAATTCAAGGAAGTCTCCTGAAAACGTAAAACCCACGTACTTGATATCACCATGTTTCACCCCAAATTCACCAGTTACAGTGGGAACCTTGCTTGGTTTTTCAGTCTTTCAGTTAATCCTTTTTTAGGGAAAGAATTAAGATGAAAGAAATGTTTTATAGAAGCGTGGTCTTTTTGTCAAAATATTTCCCGTCTTGTTTTGGCATAAATTGGAATAGCTTCCATGGTCAATATTTCCCTCTCATTTGAGAGGAGAATCTCAAGGTTAGTCGTAAAAACAGCACTGACTTAATACGAGCAGCATTTTTTTTTTCCCTGAAAATCTTTTTTTTTTCTTTTTTTTTTTTCTTTTTTTTTTTCCCTCCACGTGTTGCCTTGGTGCTAAAACAGGTTGCAAGGGGCTGGTTTCACGTGCTTATTTAAATATAGAAACTGTCGTGGACTTTCTGTTTTGTTTTCATATGCCTTGTGAAATTGAAGATATATTTTTCCTTTCAAAAAAAATCCCCCCAAACTCGAACTTTGCTGTGTTTTGCTTGAGTTTTTAAGGTTGGAGGGCTGCAGAAATTGTCGCCGAGTGAAACGGTGGCAGCAATAATTTGGGTCTCCCCAGTTAACGCTGTCCTGGCTGGAAAAAGAGTCGTTCCCTGTTCCCAAAGCAGATGCTCAGCAGCTTTGCAGGATGAGCCACCTCCATATAGCAACCATTGTCCCCAGCACAAGTGCTGCCCTTCCATGGTTTTTATTTTCTTCTTCCATATGTTTTTCCTCTAGTTGTCTGAAAGAACTAGGCTTCACCTCTTTATGGGTGTTTTAACGGGCAGGAGGAGTAAAAGCTTCTTAATTAAAAGAACCATTAAGATGTATAGAGCAGCAAGCAAGCACAGGGATTGTCTTCAGCAAGGGGATGTGTTCCTTTAAAATATATATAAATTGCAGATAGGAGCAATCTCAAAGAAGATAAACAGCTCTAAATGTTACTTCAGGATTTCTGTAAAAATTGTGTTTTGGTTTTGGCTGCAATGCATTCTGATCTCTGGTCTGAGATGTGTGCAGCACCTTCCATAGAAGTGGTTTACGTTTTAAATACGACTGCGCTGGAGAGTCTGTGGAAAAAGGTCGTAATGGAGAGTCCCTGTTTGTTTTTAGTAACTTTTAAATAACATTTGCACTATTTGCAACAAAACATTTCGTCTGTCGTTTGGTAGCTTAAATTCAGGCCAGGAACATAAAATCTCTGTGCTTTCTGCTTCCTGCGTCAGCACTGAGGACAAAGATTGAGTATTCAGATTTTGGTCAGCAGTCTTAAGAGCCCGTGCGTGAGACAGGACGATTGCCTAGGGTATCTGGCTGTAAGCCCCAGGAAAAATAAAAATCATCTTCATGAGTATTTAGGATTGTAGGCACATAGACCCATTTTCTAACTTTTCTTTCCCCAGTGAGAGTGGTTCTTTCTGTGCCTTTGCACAGAGCTGGGCTTGAGATGTAAGTAAAGAGTGGTCAAGTTTTTTTAGTAAAATTTTCAAATGTGTCCTGGGACTTTTATTGCTTGCAGGGCTGTGCTGGTAGCAGTGGGTGTTTCAGTGGAGTGGCTCTTTGGTCAGGCAGCAGTGCTGTGTCCAGCAGTGCCTCCTCACTGATCCTCCTTTAATAAACCTGTTACAGGTATCGATTCGTATGAACTCCACAATACCAACATCCACCTCTTTGGTTTCACGTGGATGTTACAGAGCAGTTTTGTCTGCACCTGCCTCCTCCTTTCCCCTTCTGAGTCATTTTGAGGAAGGCTCTTAAACAGTTCTAAGATTCATGAATCCTCGGACTGCTCCAGAATTTGTTCCTTGTGTGTACTTGAGGTTGCAAGCTTGTTGACGCCAAGCTGGCCAGGGAAATGCCTATATATTAAATTCAAAGCAACTTAATGAAAAGCCGCAAAGAGCACAGATTTTGACTAAACTTCCATTAAGTGTTTTCCTCTTCTTCAACTTGTACGAAAGATAAGTTGATGTCACTTGGTTTCAGAATTCTCTAATGTGGGGGGCAGATCTGGATGCGCGTTATAGCATCATTTCTTCTCTGAAGTTTCTTCTGAGTTCCCAGTTGCGCCTAGTTATGATTTGATGAGACTGACTTCTGTTATTGTTGCAAGACTACTCCAAAGTTAAGTTGGTTCTTGGTACGTCCTGTCCTTAATCTGATTTTTTTTGATACAGCAATAGTGTTAATGCCATTTCCTAGGTATTGCTGCGGGTGCGTCTCAGTCCTTTCAAAGCTAAGCGCTCGCTAAGGGCAGTCCTGCTGGAGGTGTTTGTCAAGCAGATGTTTGTTGGGGTTGAATAGTTGTAAATGGAATCTGGACCAATGGGAAGTGCTTGATTCCATTTGGAATGCATCCTTTTAAAGGATAAAACCAGATGTGGGAGTTGAGAACTTAACCAGTCATTGCAAGACTTACCAGGGATATTTAATCCATTCATCATATTAAAACAGTTAAAGTTTTCAAGTTGTTTGGCAGTGGTCTTGTTGACTGTTATATTTTTTCCCTTGCTTTTCTTAGGACTGAAAGTCACGCCAAGTTCCCTGGCAGATGACCTTGTTGCCGTCTTAAGGCGTGTCCAAAATTAGGTCCTGTGCTGAGGGCGTTAGCCAGTCTTAGAAGAAGCCTTGGCCAGCATTTTGCCCAAAAGAAAGTTAAATATCCAAATGAATGGAGGGCAGGTTCCAGTTCTTAGAGTCAGTGAGTCAGGGTAATCCTGGGCCTCCTTGAGTTTTGTTTTCATGACCTAATGTCTTGCAACTGCTGACTGTCCTCCTGTTGCAGTGATTTCACAGCAGCATTAGCTTACCATTGTGAGGAGAAGATGCTTTTTGTGCCTGGAGATGCACCTGAGAAATAATACCAAAACAAGGCAGACTGCGAATTGCAATAGCAGGCAGCAATCAAACTGGGGGTGTTACCCCTTGTAGGCTACTTAAGTCAAGGTTTTGCTGGCAGTGCTTCTGTCAGCTGCTGGATTACTGGGGGAGCAGATGTATTCCAGATAGATGGCGAGAAGCGAGCATTTGGGAGATAGGTTGTGTGGGATTTTTCTTAAGCTCAGTGGTTTTACTAAGGTCCGAGAACACCCTGAAACTGAAGATTGCAAAGGAGGCTGTTCTTAAACAATGAGCTAAAGAATAAACTAGAAAATATGATTACTGTCCACAATAAGATTGCAAGTTGAGTTGCCTCTTCGGTATGCCAATTTAGAAATCCCCTGGGAAGGACATGAGTCTGACAATGGAAATTTAAACTGCATGCCTGGCCTTGTGGCTTACCCTCAGCTGAGTCCTTATGGTGTAGTGAAGGTTATTGAAATAGTTAATGAAGAGCAGGGCAAAGCTGAGCTAATGAGTCACTGGTTCCTTGCCCAGTGGTTCAGGTACTCTAGAGGTAGCGCAGGAGGTTGTTCCTTTCCAGGTGCCTGGAGAGAGCAGGTGAGCAGCGTGAGCTATGGCCTCCTTGAGGCTGAGAAAATATGTCTAAATCTGGTCTGCAGTAATATTTTCAAATGTGATGATGATTTCCATATACAAATAGAGCACAACGCCTGCTAAAGTTTCTTTATTTTGGTAGTTATTGTTTAGCCTACTACACTGAATACTTGTCTCAGCAATCGAATAATGTGAAGACAACAGCCCTTAATGAAAGAATAAGCTTCTTTTATCTTCCCTTTTAAATTGAACTTAGCAGTTTAAAATTTAAAGCAGTTTTTGGCACACCTAGATATGAAACTTCCAAATCTGATCAAAGTGCACTGACCGGACTCTGATTAAAAACATAGAAAAGCCAAGGCAATCCCAAACCCCTGTAGAAGAAGCATGAATCGATGATCTGCATCACTGCCTGCTCAGTTTGGAATGGCTTGCTCTTGCAGATAGAGAAATCTGCCTTGTTTGTGTGGTCCTTTTGTGTATCTTTTAATCCAAACATAATAGCAAAACCAAAGCACCACAATGTTTCTTGCCTGTGCTGTTGCTGCTGGTGCAGAGGCCTCGCCCAGTCATGAACAGCGACGGCTACCGGAGCATGTGTGGAGGCTCATTGAACTGTGTCCTCTTTAGACTTAACTGTGGCAGCTGTGGGGGTCCTATAATAGTTAATACGGCCAAAAATAAATCACTAAGTTGTGCATTTAAGGTAAGCTTCTTCAGAGGAAGAGTTATCTGGTCTTGTTAATATCCTTTTCCGATGCTGGGATTCAAGCTTGTCTGCGTTCAGCTCAGCTGGGCAAAACCTCATCTTGATGTTGCAGCAGCAGCAGAGCAAAAGCTGTCGCAGCCCAAACAACTGGAGAAACTTCCAGCATCTCCACTGTGGAGAAACTGCCTAGAGCACGTATTCGCCACCGACAAAGTACTTGAGTAGGTGCCTCTCTCGCTGGGCCGTTGTCAGCAACGGGATGTTGGTTTCCTTGAACCGACAACTGGCCTCTGTAGAGTATTGTGCTGCTGGTTGGTTTAGTCACAGCAAACAGCACTTTCTCTAAGGTGATGGTGGTGTTGAGTCCTGATCTAAGGAGAAAAAAATATTTGTACGTCTGTATTTGGGTGACTGGCTGGTATGGCAGTATTGGAGCAGTTGGCCAGCAGATTTAGCTTAAATATAGTTCTTTGTCAAGGAGTCTGAATTGGCTGGAAATACGCAGCTTTTTTCTCGGTGATATTTTTTTTTTTTTTCTTTTTTTTTCCCTTCTCTGTTAAGATAGCAACATTTTTAGTAGTAGGTGAAGGTTGGTGACTTAAGTGTGACTCTGAGCTCTCGGTTCCATAGCTGCTTTCCAGTAGAAATTCCAGGCAATCATTTGATCTCTTTCCCCACGACAGACAGTTTGGAGCTGCTGTAAACATTACAGCAGATTTGCAGTCTAGTAGACCAGAGAGGAAATGGCAATAGGAAGAGTTACTGGACTCCCAGTGTGACAGGGCTGTGCACAAGATTTTTTGGTGTAATGATTTTCAGCTGCTGCAAGCACATGCCCTCACATCTTGCAGTTTAAGTAAGTTTCTCAAGGGAGAAAAGACACAGTCACTTGAATGGTCGAAGTTCTAGTTTCTTCTGAAATTCCCTCTTCCTGAAAATGCAGAAAAGCAGAATATAAAGTTTGTGCTTCTCTAGAGAAGTATGAGCCAATGAGCACCAAGACTCATAAAGCCTTAAGATGATACATATTTAAAGTACTTTACAGCATGGCAGGGAGACCATAATGTTATGACTCTGCATTTTCTTCCATCTGCTACCGAGTGCATGAAAAAAAACAGAGCTTGGAGAAGTAAAGCTGGGATGGGGAATTACCCTTTCATGTAAGAATAAAAAACTTGATTAATCAAGAGATTCTGCTACGGTTATGATGCAGTATGCTCTTAAAATTGAATCTGAACAAATCCTCAAATCAGTCACTCAGTAGACTGTTAGTGTTTAGAAAGTACTTAGTGTGATCCATCACCACTAGGACTTTTTCTATGACCAGTTGCACCACCACAAAGGAGCATAATTTATTTTTATTCCCACCTGCTCCGGAAGCAGGATTGGTGCAATCTCGCTGTACGTACGTGTCCTTCCTCATCGCTTCTGAAGCCATTGGCTTGGTTCAGCTAAACTTGCGGGTAAGGGGCTTGCAGTTTCAAGGATGTGACACATTCCTGGGCGTCTCGTGCAAACAGGCAGACTAATAGAGGAGAGACCTGATTAGCGGCCCCATGGAGAGAAAAGCTGCAGCAGGAGTGCAGCCCTTATTAGACATTAAAGAATCCACATGGGAGAGAAGTGTTCCTGACCGTGGGAAAAGCTTCAGTGGGAACTGGCATTTATTGGACGCCAGAGAATTTGACTTCGAGACGTGCATCCATAAGAAATGAGTGTTCATTATTTCTGCTTACAAAGCCACTTTTTTTTTTTTAATGTGTATACCAATAAACCAAGGGATGGATGCTTATACTTTTTCTTAATTGTGCAGAGATGACTGCTAGTAAAAGTTCCTTAACAGCAGAGCTTCTGTCTCTTTGCTGAGTCGCCAAAACAGCTGTATGAATAAGAAACTTGGATTGTTCAACTATATTTGCATAGTATTTGCCTGTACAGTTCTACATTAAGCCCTTAAAATACAGTAAAAAAATGCCTTCTCAGCTGTGCAGTATCACCATGTTCTGATGCAACCCTGAATTTAACTGACGTTGCAGATGAGGGAGCTGCTGACTTGGGCAACAGTACTAAGTGCTAGATATTGCCCAAAGAACTGAGGGTGAGTGGGGGTTTTATGCAGGTAGTTTCATGGAATTCTGAAGTTCAAGACCTGGGTTCAGCTTCCCCATAGACCTCTGGTCTATGTTAAGGCATTCCCAAAGTGTTCCATGATTTTCCAGGCGAGAAGAAGTTCTCACTTTCCTGCCTGCTCTCCCTCCCACATCTTCTCCAGTGGAACATAATTTAATTTGTTTATTAATGTCTCAACCATAGCAAAATGGTGACATTGGCAATACTGCTGCAGATCAGTTGTATTAATTTGGAATATATCCTAACTTGGAACACCAAGCTGCAAATCGGGAGGTAAATGTTTATTTCGGCACAGAGTTATCTACAAGGACTGATCTGTTGAGTGTGTTGCTCTTTAATAACAGAGGTATCGGCTGGATCAGTGAATGTGCCGATGCTGGCTTTTTAGTTCCCCACTCTGTCATCTCTTGCAAAGGGATTACGAGTGGAGACAAAACCCAAGCTGTTGTTGCGTATGATAGAAGCACGTGCTGTATCTCATTAACAAAACCCTTGTTTGTGGTCAGAGCTGGGAGATTTCCCACAAAGCGCTGGCTGAGGCTGATGCGAGCTGGGAAATGTAAGAGTGAATGGGACTCCACCAACAGCTAGGTTTGTGGGGGCAGGAGAGAACTAAAAAAGCACTAGGAAAACTGTGCTAAAGGTTCAGCATAGGCGTATGAGAGGTCTCACTTTACTTTGCAACCTGGTTGGTGATTCTTATTCCTGAATTTTCAGCATACCCCACAGGTCTTTATGGCTTGGAGGAGCAGCAGGGCAAATGCCCCCAAAAGCTTTTTCTTGAAGGGTTGAAGGGCTGGTAAAGATCACTCTGAACACGTGTTAAAGTGTCCGAGATTGCAGTCTGGAAGAGCAGGGGAGCTTGGTAATTAGGGCATGTTTCTGAATCATTGCTGTCACAAGGTCTGTTCTTGGGACGAGCCTGGAAACCAGGGCTCCGTGTGACCTGAAGAGCTCTTAGTTTGCACAGTTTAATGTTGCAAAGGGAAAGGTTTTCATGGCATTAACGAAAACTGTCCCCTCTGCTCATGACAGCTCACTGGCGTGGAAAGAGCAATTTTATGTGGAGAAAGGTAGAATTAGAGAGGCGTTTAAATTGTTTTATTTTTAGCCATCTTTAAAGCAGCTGGAGATAAGGAGAGCCAATACCATGCATTGAATTTTCCCTAGAGACTGCTGGAGATGCTCTGTATGTCGCTGGCGGCCCTTGTGCTGGTACCCTTGGCCGTGATCTGATGCCCTTGGGAATTGGCACAAAGACGTCGGCTTCAGTAGGACCGGGTTTTCCATAACAAGAGCTCTCACCATCCGTCCAGGTAGCACCTGCGTTTGGGTCTTCCTGGAGTCCAGCTGGGGCTGTCAACCCCAGTCAGTGCCTGGCTTTGCCAATAAGCAGTTGAGGTATCGTTTCCCGAATGAAGATCTGCTCCAGGTTTGTTTTGAGTGGCAGCTTTACGAGGACAAGCAATTACAGTGCATCATGTGACAGCTCCTCAGATGGTTGTTAAAGCTGAAGTGTTGTTTTCCAGAACTGTGGAATTCAGGAATGCAGTTTTGTATCTCTGTTGAGATAATGTTTCGATTAACTTGTGTTATTTTCCTCCCATCCTTGCTCCCTTTAAGAACTAAAAGGGTCCCAGACTATATAAATATTTTTTTCTAGGCAAGGCAGTTAAGTAGCTAGAGTGCAAATGAAGCATGAAACATGGCAGCATGCAATATCTGCTGTCAGGCAATGTTATAGCTGTTTTATATTGTGTATTTTTATATTTTCTTGAGATTAGCAAATGCCGGGGGAGAAAAAAAAGAAAGTGGAATGGTAAAGAAGCCTCTATAGTAGTATTTGTGCATCTTGCGTTACCCTGTGACTGGAGGTCCAATTTGGGCAAAGGGAAGCACAGGACTAGAATAGTCCCCAGCATGGAAGATGTGGACTGGTTGGTAGTTATAGATATGGAGAAGAGACTCAGACATCTGGATAAGTATTATTTCAGCTCATGTTATTTTGTTATGAAGTAGCAGCAAAATAAGAGGAATGTGATTGGTCATGAAAGGCTTCAAACTGTGCTGTGCTGAATACCACGGGCCATGGCTTGTGCTACATATAAAATAATCAGGGAAGAAGGATTCTGCGTGTTGCACACATGCTGAAAAGCAGCTGTGCGCTTCAAAGGGCTGCAGATAGCCGCGGTGAACTCCAGTGAATTCAAAATATTCTGGTGTCGGGCTGTATCAGAGCGTCCTGGCAGATCATATTCTTAATGAGCGATGCAGAGGCAAACACAGAATCCTATGAACTGCTTCTGCTCTGGTGACGCGCCTTGCATTTAATAGTGTTCGGAGTGAAGTGTTAGCCAACTCCTCGTGAAATTATGAAGATGTTTTTGTAAACCAGGATGTAACTGACCTGTAAAATTCAGTAAGAGCAGAAATGGGTAGGAAGGATTTCACCAAAGGTGGCAAAAGTGCAGTCCAAGAAATAAGGAGGTAATGTAATTTAAAGTGTAATTCAAGGAAAAATGGAGAGTTTAAGTCAAGAAAACTATGCTTCTCTTCCTGCTTTTCAAGCAAAGTTTTCCTATTTTATATGTATAAGCTAATAAAGATCCTAATGAGTTTCTAAAATAACGAAGCCATGTGGAAACATTTGCATGCTGAATATTTGCTGGCCAATATTCTCCTAGTCCCTCCTTTGTTTGAAATGGTTTTGCTTGGTAGAAACAAGCCAGGGAACTGAGCAGTTAGAGGAAACCCCCAGCCCCAGCAGAATGGGAGAGCGAGGAGCGGAGGTGCGCATCCGCGGCCCCAGTCCGCGCCAGGAATGTTGGTGCTGAGAGGTGGCTCCTCGACGCTGCCCTGGGAGGAGGCAGGAGAGCGGCCCCATGTTGGCGGCCGTTCCCAGCCCGGCCGCAACGTTTACCACATGGGAGGAAGGGCCAAGCAGGAGGATGGACTGCAGAGAGGGCGGAACACGCAGAGCGGCTGTGCCAGGAGCTTGGGGACGTTTCAGCTGCCTGGTCGTGCAGATGCTTTTCAGTAGCGTTTACGTGCTGGATTCCTTTCCTCGCGCTGGAAAGCTGCGTTAATGTAGCTTCGACACAGCAGGGCTCGCCTAGTGACTCTTTGAAAGGGCCACCACATTGCTGCTTATGGCTTGGTGTTAAAATCATGCTCTTGTGCTTCATCCTCTGCTTCTGGCTGAACTGTGCACTCTGAAATACAGCCTCAGCCACCTCTGTTATGATACAAAACAGGGTTGGAGCTAATGATTAATCAGCATGAGTTTACCTGGGCAGAGGCATTAAAAAGCCTGGGTTTCCTTAGGACCAGTAGGTTTGGAGCTTGGTGAACACAGCTCTTTGTTTTCTGCTCCGTGTGTCGGGGATAGTGAAATGCAGCCCTCTTGGAAACGGCTGACGTGTAGGTATAAAGATACGGAGAAATGTTTGGAAGAGCTGCTCTGCGATCCTTCCCAAGGGTCACGGTGGTGTCTGCTGTTGTCCTTTTGTCCCCTCTTCCCAGCCCTGCGGATCTGCGCAAAGGTCGCGTGGTGCAGAGTCCTCTGCTGCTCCCGTGATCGCCGCTGCCTCCATCTTGCTTTAAGCGGTGACCTGCGCAAGGAACCGCCGCTCCTGCCTCCCCAGGCCCTGCAGAGAGTCTCTCTTTCTTCCCTCACCCTGTGTAACATCTAAACCTGCTGCAGTAACACGGCTGTGCGGCAGCAGTGCAGCTCTCCCCTCCTCTCCCGCCGGGCTGGGCAGTGCGGTGCAGAGCGGCGCGGTGCAGTTGTCCTTCGAGGGTGCCTGCCAACACAGGAGCAGCTGGGAGCAGAGCCGCCAGCGGGAGGGCGGAGTGGAGCGCTGCACAGATTAATCTTCGCCGTGGGGGACTAAAGGATCTGTAATCATAGCACGCCGAGCACATTGAGGCACGGAAAATGCAAACCTTCCTGTTTCAGCAGCTGTCCTTGAATGCTTAGGGCTCTCTCCTCTTCTGTTTTCTTTTTTTTTCTTTTTTTTCCTCCCTCCTTCCCCTGCCGTGTTCCTTTTCTCCTCCTCCTTCCAGCAAAGACGATTGTCACAGATTATCCCTGGGGCTCATCAAGGGCAAGGTGCAGCAGACCACAGCACAGCAGACATTGAAATATCTGGACAGCGGACAGATTAAAATGCACCAGATCTGGATGATTTAGGCCTATGGTTGCAGTAGAGTATGGAACCGTAGTAGCCTCTGACATCCATTCCTGATTGGGAGGAGAAAAAAAAAGAAAAAAAAAAAAGGAAAATCACAGTTTTCTACTGTATGTCTTAGCCTCCTGACAATTCAGGAAATGTTTTTTTCTTTTACTTTCAGCACAAGTCAGTATACATCAGACCATTTTGAAAATTTTGCTATAAAACTTTGAAAAATCAGTATTTGAAAATGCAGAGGGTTATATGTGTAACAGTGTTTTCTGTTGGCAGCAAATACAAATTGCAATCTCCTAGATTTTACCACAGCCTATTTTTTTTCCCTAAAATGAAAATGGCAAGTAAGTGATGGCTGTGAGCATGCCGTTTTCGATATAGAATTTGAGCTCCATCTGAAAGATTTGTGCTTGTACTGGTGGATGGGTTTGGTGCATAGAGAGCATATTATGCTGTTCTGTAATCCTGCACTTTGTGGGCAGCAGGAGCTTGAGTGGCTAAACATTTTAACATATTCTAGCTCTTAAATAATTGGGTTCGGTCAGTACAGCACTTCAAATCATGCCTACTCATTACGGTTTCACAATGAGGAAATAAAAGAATTACAGGATAGCGAGTGGGAACGGTCGTGCAGAGGCCTCGGTGCTGACGCAGCTGCAGGCAGCCCTGCTCTGGATGGAGCAGCTGTGGCGGTTGCAGTCGGAAACCAGGAACCTGCAGTCAGTTGCAGGAGAGAGGCTAGATCTTCCGGGGTGCCCTAAGGCAGTTGCTAGAAATGGAGTGTGTGTAAACAGCAAAGAAAAAGGAAGGACCAATCACTTCTCTAACTGGGATATTTAGAATAAAAACTCAATGGAAGTTGAAGCACTTGATCCTAGGGCAATTGTCTCCTTTTTTTGTGTGTCATTAGAGAACCACTACCAAAATAAATGTTGATGGGACGTAGGCGGAGCTAGCTTGCGTACCTGCATTATTTTCATTACTGTCACATTTCTTCTGGTGGTCCCTCTCATTGACCATCTCCTTTCCATTATCCTTCACCCTTCTTGCTCTCCTGTTTCTCCTATTGTGCCTCTGTTATGTGAAGATGCTGCTGTGCACCTGTGAGTAAGAAAGGCAACCGGTTCTGCTCACGAGGCCTCCAGACAGCACTGCAGCCTCTACCCACCTTTGCCTTCTTACGTCTGTCAAAGAGCTTTTTTTTTTTTTTTGCCCATGTTTATGCAGCTACTCCTTGATGACTACTGGCCTGTGTTTGTATAAAATAGAGAAAAATGAAATCTAAAGCTAAACTAAACCCTATATAAAGTATAGTAGGTCAAATCAGGAGGAGAGGCCTGCAGTGAGGGAGGCGGCGTTTCACACCGTAGCTCAGAATTAGTCATACAAAAACACTGATGACATTTTGAGGCATATTGAAGTCGTGCATAAAATAGTGTCCAGTGCAGGATCTGAAATAATTTACTCCTCTGATTTGCAAGTGTATGAGCTTGCAAACTTTCTTGTCTGTATTGCTGAAAACAGCATTGCTTGCTTAAGGTCACTTGAATTTGTTTCAGCATTGTGTTACCTTTGCGAATCGTCAGAAAATGATTTGTAAAAGTTCTTTATGAAATTGATAAATATTTTTTTCCTCCCCTCTCCCCCAATTGTATTTTTCATTTTGCTCAATCAGTAGATTCCAAAATAACTTGTCTAATCCTCCTGTCTGAGAGGAATGATTGCAGTGCGATCTCTAGGCTGTTTTAGAAGGTTGCTGAGTTGATATTTGACATTTTGCCTTTTTTTTTTCTGTATAAGTTTATCTGGCCTTTTGTAACCATCTTGGCGCGGTGCTTTGTTGTGTGTGAACATATTCAGTGTTCCTTCTTTATTTATTTATTTTTTTTGGTGGAGACATTTACTCACCCGTAAGTGACTATTACTTAACTCCATAACATGCATTAAGTAGGGCGGCAGCACATTCCTGTGTGTGGCTTGTCCCTGATCAGGCAGGTAGAGGTTGAACTCTGGTCCAAGGTACATTTATAGGTCACACTAAAAACACAGAACGAGGCTGCTATGAATGAATGGGGAATGAGGAGTTGCGTGAAGACCGTTGTTTAGTGCTGAATGGATTAAATATAGAACTTGTTGTCACACGGTTTTAATTGTCTTGCTTGCCAGATTAAAAATTAGAGGTGCTGTTCTAATTGCAAATACCTTTCTATTTTGTTAGCTACTGTTGCTCTGTTATTATAAAAGCGATTTCATGGTAGGCTAACCAAAAGAGAGGACTTTTGTGAGTACTTCTGGCAAGTGCAAATGGCCATTTCCCCTTCTTGAAAGCACCTCGCCCAAACTCTGCTGTGTTTTGATTTTGAGAAAGGTTTTCATATCATTTAGAAAGAAGAAATGATTTGAATAATTTGTTACAATACAGTCTTTTTCTTCTGTCATTAATATATGTGCTTTGTTTTGCCTTTTTTTCCCAGATATGGACGTGTTGAAAGTGTCAAAATCCTCCCTAAAAGGGGGTCAGAAGGTGGAGTGGCAGCATTTGTGGATTTTGTGGACATCAAAAGTGCGCAGAAGGCACACAACTCTGTCAACAAAATGGGAGATAGAGACCTACGGACGGATTATAACGAACCAGGAACCATTCCCAGCGCTGCTCGGGGATTGGATGATACAGTTTCCATAGCATCTCGTAGTAGAGAGGTTTCTGGGTTCAGAGGAGGTGGTGGGGGGCCCACTTACGGCCCCCCACCATCGCTTCATGCACGGGAAGGACGTTATGAGCGGAGACTTGATGGGTAAGTTCCAAGGTTTCTCTAGGCAGGTATTTTGTATTTGATATGGTGAGAAACACAAACTCATATATAGGGCCCCCAGATGGATTTAAAATTTTGGGAATTATCTATGTTTCCTATTTTGGGTTGGAAACGGAAGTGATTTCTATCCCAGTGGCTGGTACCTTGTGGATCCATAGAGGATGTTTTCTGCAGCTGGTTGGATATCTACACTTGAAATGAGGTGGTTTTAAGATGGAAGATTTCCTTGGCCAGCACCGATATTGGAGTTACTCTTTTCTAGAAGTAATGATTCCATTTCTTGGATAATATTAAGGCCTTATTCGGATGTATCCCTACTGCCAGATGGAGCTATATTGCTACAACATGTGTTGAAGTTCTCTGTGGAGTATCTGTGGAATACTAGAACCTAAAATGCTGTGAAAGCTTCATGCCTAGTTCTCAGTTCTCGCTATACGCAGTTTATATGTTAATTGGATTGTCACCTAAAATTTCTAGTAGCCTTTAATGATGCGGTCCTTTGGATCTACAGACAACATTTAGCCATGGGAATACGCTTGGATGGAGAAGACCGAAGGCAGCTTTTGATGTTTCCATTTTGGATCTACATCATTTCCAAGGGATTGGGATTATTCTTTCTGATGGTATTGGCAAAAAAGAGATGATGGACGTTACTAAATTTTGGAAATTATAGTTTTTTTCTAAAAATGCTGGGATAAGAACTACTGCCTTGAATTTATTGGATGTTATACAGTCAAGACGTCAGTAGCCATGGGGAGTGGATTACTATCTAGTCTCTTAAAAAGCTCTTTGCTGCTCCGCATTAAACGTACTTTAGTTTTAAGGACGTGGTGCTAATAATCAGTTTGTGGATACATCAATCAGAAATGACTGGGCTGGATGGTTACAAAGGCGGATAGAGGATGCCTGCTGGCCGGCAGTGATGAATTCCCTCATGCCGTGGGTGAACTTCTACCAGCTGCTTGATTCAGACATAGGGCTGGAAATTAAAATAATGGATCTATTTCAGTGCCTACTGTCTCAAGAAAGAAGTCTGGGGGCTTCAGATCTGTGCTTTCAGTCTGAGACTGTTGCTTCCAGTGGAATTTTTTTTTTGTCTTGCCACTAAGATTTTTTTTTTTCTTGTTGATTCATCTAAAATATGATTTGACACCCCTGAGCATTAAGAAGGTGGATTACCCCTGTAAGAGGGGCCAAAATTGGGGAAGTTATGTTCACAATTCTCTCCCTAGATTTAATTGGGAATATAGGTCGTGTTTCCACACTTGGAAAAGGTTGGTATGTCCTGCCCTGTGTATATTAGCCCCTCTCCTAACCCAAGTCAAACCCTTTCTTTCCACTAACTCCAGTAGTACTTAGTACTAATAGATAAATCAAAAAAAAAAGCACTGTAGCCATTAGATTTTCAACTCTGCTAGCTTATCTGTCTGTCTTCTGCGTCCTTTCTATGGATAAGGACTTCATTCTTTTATGCAGCTATAGCAGTAATGCTCTAGAAAATACTGCTTTTTCTCTTAACCTCAATTGTCACTGATTAACACGTTATAGGATGTTAAATGCAATCATTTATGAAACTGTTGATCTTTTTTCTTCAAAAGGGAGGTGGGGGCAAACCTCTATGCTAGATACGCAAATATCTTTAAAAATGCTATTGTTGCAAGCAACAGATAATAAAAGTAAAGAGCAACAATGACTTTTAAAGAGGTATATATGTTACTGAAATTCGCTGTTGCACTGGTTAGGTTATTTTTTCATATATAATTTGGAAAAAAAATGCAGGCAAACCATGAGTTAGCTCTTTATAAAGTGTAAAAAAGGAGCTATAATTTTAACAACAAGGGTTATATTTAGAATATTAAAGATGTAATGAATTGTTGGAGAAGTTACTGAAGGAACTTCTTGAGATATTAATCAAAAAAGATTCAAGTCCAAATTTCAGTTTATAAAGGATATCTGAAATATTGCTGCCACTTTAAATAGAAGACAGACTTGCAATGCAGAAGAGGAGTAACTATAGAGCAGAATTAGGTTATTAGGATTCAGGAGGTTGAAGTGACTAATAATTGGACCTGAAGGAAATATCTGAGAAAGATGATGAAAAGGTTGAAACGTCCTTCGTAAGAGGGATAATTAATTTTTAAATTAACTTTGGGCACCCTGACATATTTAGAATTTTGCAAGTATATTTTTTTAAGCCTTCAGAATATCATTCCTGATCTTCTGTTTTGTAGATGTAATTTAGACATACCATCCCGGTACTTGTCTAAATGTAGACTACTAAACTATTTGTAATGTTCTTTTAACTTCACCTGTCAGTTTTACTGTATCTGTATTTGAGAGATCACACTAACATCCTTAGAGCATATCCTTAACTGACATGCAAAATGTTATAAATGCTAAAGCAAAATGGCTCTTAGCAACTTTAAATGAGTGTGCTTACAAGCATAGAAGAGGCAAATTATATAATTGCAGGAAGAGTAATAGTTTCAGTAAATCTATTGAGAAGTTAAATTATATTTTTTGTGTAGAGATTTGAGTATCTTTCGGGGGCTGCACCCTTTTTGGTAGTTATAAATACTTGCAAGTTAAGTAGACTGACCCTAGTCATCAAAATATGCCTTTGGATATGCAGCTTTCCCAAGAATTTAGCATAGCAGTCTGATAAAAGCAAAATTATTTATAAGAGGGTAAAATATTTTAAAACAACAGCACCAAGAACCTCCCCCTAATTTTTCTGAGCTTCTGTGTGGGTAGTATTACTCCTTTTGAAAGCAGCTTCTTATCTCTGGGTTTGCTTTGCACTGAGGCTTTCATGGCTATAGCCCAATTTGAGATGCCATTTTTGCCAAAAAATAATGATAAGATATGCAAAGATGTGCAGCAGCAATTATCAAATTCAAGGAGAAAAAATCTGAAATAGCAAAAATGCAGAAAAATGCAATTGCTTTGTTTAAAAATGTGGGTGGTTTTTGTCTCCCTACTATAAAAGAAGATAAAATATTCAAAACAAAACACAACCACCCAAACTTAAATTAGGGTTCTGCTCTGGAAAGCAATATATTTTCCTGTGCAAGATGCTGGTCATGAAAGCCCAAATATGTGATTAAAAATGATTGCTCAGCTTTATTTTAAATGAATATAACTTTGGAGTCAAGTATAATGTTTAAGTTTGTCAGTGTTTGCTTGATAGGTTATTGCTCTTCAGTGGGGAATCAGTTGCAAAATTAAATTCAGTGCTGAAGTGAATGTTTGCATGATTTGCTTTTAGTTTTGCTTGCCCCTTTCTGATTGATGAAATGTTTTTCCCCCCTCCTGAATGCAGGGCTTCAGATAACAGGGAGCGTGCTTATGAACATAGTGCCTATGGACACCATGAACGGGGGACGGGAGGATTTGATCGGACACGACATTACGAGCAGGATTACTATAGAGATCCTCGAGAGCGGACTTTGCAGCATGGGCTCTATTACACTTCTCGGAGTCGAAGTCCAAACCGTTTTGATGCTCACGACCCCCGTTACGAACCTAGGGCCCGGGAGCAGTTTACATTGCCCAGTGTGGTACACAGGGATATCTACAGGGATGATATTACACGGGAGGTACGAGGCAGAAGACCAGAACGGAATTACCAGCACAGCAGGAGTCGGTCGCCGCATTCGTCGCAGTCGAGGACGCAGTCTCCTCAGAGGCTGGCCAGCCAGGCGTCCAGACCCACGCGGTCCCCGAGTGGCAGCGGGTCCAGGAGTAGATCCTCGAGTAGTGATTCAATCAGCAGCAGCAGCAGTACCAGCAGTGACAGGTAGGTCCCCTCGGCTTGCGCTGAGAGCTCTGTTGCTCAACGTAGTGCAGCGGTGGCAGTCGTTGCAGCAGGGCCCTGTGGCGCGGTGGCACCGGCCGCTGTTCCAAGGCCACAGGGAGGAACCACAGCCAGGGCCCTCAGAATAGAAGGCGTTTTTGTGGCAAGGTGTTATTCGTTGAGGTAGAAATAAACCACAATGGAATGTGTGAAGACTTGACTTGGTTTGCACAAAGCAAATCCAAGGGGAACGTTGTTGCCATTGTTAATTATTTTCCATGGTGACTACCTGCAGCATCTCTGGGCTGCCTGCTGCAAAAATGGGGATGTGCAAATCCAAGACCTTGCTGTAATGCTGCCTGCTGCCACCCTGCCCAGTTGGGGAATGGGACAAATAGTTTATTTGCTCAGATTACAGCATAAGCAAATTATGAAGTCCAACTGCCTTTTGTAGTACACATTTTAAAATACCTTGGGAAGTGATGAAGACATTTAAGAGACTGGTATGTTGTCTTCCTCCTCTTTTTTCCTTGCTTCCTTACAGCAAAAATTAGAGTTGGAAGAATAATTTGTAAAAATGTGAACATGCATTTCCTAGTGTCATGTCCATATCTTAGTTATGTAATAGCTCCAATATTTCTGCTATTTTTGTGTTGATTTGTAAGCTACATATGGGAAAAAAACTACTAGGGCTCATTAGGTAGTGAATTTCTTTAGCAATTTCAATACTCCTGTCAAACCACTCAGTTGTGTTTTTAATAGCAAACCTACTCTAAAGGTGGAAACTAAGGAGTTATTGTGCCTGTGAAAATACTATGCTCTATTTGGTGAAGAGCTCTGTTCTCAAGAAAGGTTTCTAGAGTTGGAAACATTTCCATTTCCTAACAGTTGTTTTTTAAAGCCAAAACTAGTCTTTAAATAAGTATATTGCTGTAATAAATATTGAGTGTTTGATTATCACTTTGAATGAGATTTGGACACTGGTAACTGTCTCATCAAAATAATTATTCTCATAAAATCTTGATTGCTGGATCTTGGACCACAAGGGCTAGTTGGGTTGATGTTGAGGGGAGGGTACAGAGACCAAGGCTGGGAAACTGGTTTCTTCTCTTTTTTTTTTTCTTCTCACACATGTCTAAAGAATTTTGCAGGTATTCGCTTCCTTCTTTCAATTATTGTTTTCTTCTCCCAGACTTAGAAATCCAGTTCCTCTCTTGGTTGGAGAGCTGGTGAAAAGATGGACACCTCTAGAGCGTTTGAGAGGACTCAGATTGCTTTAAATACTGGTTTATTTCTAAGACCTCTCTTTCAGTGGAACCTTAAGAGATTAAGACAACCTATTGTCAAAAGATTTAACTTTTTAAAAGTTAAAATGTGGCAAAGCTTATAAAACTTCTGAGACTTTTAGAGGTCTCTAAGAAAGGTAGCAAAGACAAAATGTAAGACAGCCTGGTTAAAATTTAAGATTTTAAAAACCTCTAGCAATAAAATGTATCTACTCCTTGGAAAAAAAAAAAAAAGAAGCTTAGAAAACTTGTACTATTGATAGAATATCATTCTTGAGATGTCAAGTTGAGATAAAATACTGTTCTGAACTAAATACGTGCTGGAGCAGAGTTTAAGGTTTAATCAGAAGATAAGCAATGTTTTCTGTGCTTTTTGTATCTCATTTTTTTGTCAATTTCTAGATCTTGGAAGGAAAATTGGATGATACTCTGGAAGGAGTAGGGAAATAAACATTTTTTTCTTATTAATACAGTAAACTCATATTCAATAGAGCAAGTAATAGAATGTAATGGATAATATCTTCAGTTTTCAAGGATCAGAAAAGTTTTTTTACATGTCTATAATCTGTGATTCAGACAGTAATAAACAGTTTACTATATTTTTACCTCATAAAGCAAAATTTTCCCTGGCCTTGGTGTGTTTTAAAAGTAGACTTTTTCTTTTTTTTTTGTGCACTTTGAATTCGGTGATGGAAATACCCATAATTGCTTGTTTAGTAAATTCTGAACAAAGTGGAAGCTTTATGTATATGGGTGTGTATGAAAACTTTATATTTAGTTCCTTATTTGTGCATCTATTTAACCTTATTTTAGAGTAAAAGCTACAATTTAATAGCTATGCAGTGTTCGTAGTAACGTATGTGCTTGAGCTGCCGCTCTGAGTTGAGGAGTGCAAGTGTGTGGTTTCTGCATTTTTTCCAATTAATTTATTATTCTGTGTGAGAGAGGAGCAGGAACACTCAGGGACAGGTTGTGACAAGGTAAAAACGAAAGCTCACGAACAGCCTCTTGCCCTGTGGGAGCTGCTGGCTGGTGTTGATGTACAAAGCAGCCACTGGTGTGCAGGAAGCTTTCATGTACCCAGACCAGGCAGAAATTTGTTTGCATGGCCCTACCCTGTACTGTAATATATCTTGGTTCTGCCATCTGTGGAATTATTTACCAATTCTGTATCTGTTTTTCATGTTTTGAATGATATTTATCTGGAATAACTAACGCCTGAACTTGTGCTGCAGAACCTTTATTGCCGCCGAGAAGCGGCTTGAGAGAAATTGTCTGTTTGGCACCATTCTGTAGGTGCTGGGAAAAAATGAGAAAGTTGATAAATGAAAAATGTTGGCTTTATTCTTTGTGTTGTGGCTTTCAAAGAGCTGGGTAAGCTAGATACGACTTTCATTAAATGGAGAATTTTTTTTCTGGACAATAATGTGTGGAATGATTCTCAGCAGATTGTTTTAGAAAACGAACAAAGCCTTCATTTCAAAAAGGTTGGTGGTTTGTTGCACTTGATCTCAGCCAAGCTTCATTTAAAATGTATATTCAGTTGCCTTTATAGGGGATTTGTAATGGGAACTGCGAAAGAGTAATGTAGAAGATAAGACCAAAAAGAACACAGTGAACATAAACCATATTCTCTGAAGCAGAGCTTTAAATCTTTTTTGATATGTGAACCACTTAGGAAGAAGAAAAGAAGAAAGAATGTAGGTGTAGGTCTTTCTAGAAATCTCAACTGCTTAGATTGTTGTGTAGTGTTATTTGTGTAGCACTATTTCTGTTTGTCCCCTTTTGTGGCCTCTCAGGAGTTGTCTGCAGGGGTCAGATGTATTAAAAACCATCTATGGAGAGTCACTTCTTCAAATGTTGCAGCAAGAGTGACCCATACAGATTTGAGGATTGAGGTTGGCATTTCAGCGTTTTCTCACAGGAGGCTTGTCGTGGTGCTCCTGGTTCATTATGTTATGGAGAAGAGGGCTTGGGAGTTTCTTTTTCCTCCTTGAAGGAGGGGGAAAAAAGGGGGGGAATTGTAATTGCATTTATTGTTACCAGAAGTTTCAATTTTTACATTCTATTGTGCACCATAAATGGCATATTAGCAAGACTATTTTTTGTTCTGTGTCATGGAAGAAACAGACTCTGCATGAAACTATGTAATCCCATAGGAAGTAAAACAGATTTTGTTTGTGTCCTGCCCAACCTACTGAAAACATACAACTCCTTCCTGCCCCCCGCCTTTTTTTGGTAAAAATTGATCTTTTCTAGGCTGCTTGTAGAGGTGTTGTAATGAGCTATAAAAAAAATGTTCTGTGCATTTTTTTTTTCGTTTTTGTCATGTCAAGTGGCTTTGCACATGTATTACTGTTCCATGTGTTAGTGATTATTTTTAAAGCTTTGCTGCAGCAGAATGTTGAATCACATGGCATTGAGAGCAGGGGAACATTTTGCTCCTAAAAGATGGGCATATGTTGAAGTACCTTCTTGAAATGGGATTTAGACGTCTTTACAAAAACCCTGGCAAAAGTATTTCATTTCCTATAGGTGGAAGGGCTTTTTTTGTGACATGTCAAAGTGTGGATTCTGCATGTGTGTGTGTTGTTTACAGACAAGTGACTTTTTCCTTTTAAGAGTGCTTATTCAGTTGTCTGAGATCAAGTATGTTGTAGGATACTGATTTACTAGTTAGCTGGATAATTAGTTGTACTCTAATGAAAACAGTGGCTTTGATAGAATTATAAAAGCAAATTCAGCATAGATTGAAATTAACTTTTTGCAGGATCTAGGAGGATCTGGTAGTTCTTGTAGTGCTGAAATAAAGCTATGGTAAAAAATCGGACATGTAGAAGTCTAAAATTGACTGTTTTGGTAACTGACATGCTGTTGTGCTCAAACTATAATCACAAATGGACAGTTTTTAATAGAAAAATTTGATTTATAAAATTCATTTTAGATTTATCTGTGAGTAAATCCTTTCTAGATCAACAAATGAGTTGCCGAAGGAGTTATATGCTTGTCTTATTTAGGTGTCTTAATATTGACATAAACTGAAGGAAAATATTGCCAAGAGAATTTTAATGATTGGAGAAAAGCAGGTTCAGCAAAATCTTCCAGTTTATTTTGTTGGAGGTTTCTTTAGTGTGTTTAAACAACTGAAGTGAAAGTAGAAAATAATGATTTCAGTTTCATTACATAATGCAGACCTTTCCCTACCACTGTCTTCATCTCTTTTTTTTTTTTTTTTTTTTCCCGCTCAGTTTGTCTGTCAGCAAGTGATGAATCACTGACTTCAAATGGGATTTGGGGTTTCTGACTGAGCTGAGAGATCCTTGTGCTGGGGAAGAGTTAAAAAAATAGCGAAGAACTAGGTTAAATGTAGCTTTGTAATACCGTGAGGTAGGCTTTGTTAACATTGAATAATTCCATATACATTTTGCACTGAAAATGTCATGTAGGGATCCCCTGAATAGTTTTAATTTCTCTCTACATGACAAAAGGTTACCCAGCTTTAATGCTGAGCATTGTTCCTGTTTGTATGGGAAAGCGAACAGGGCTAGGGAAAAAATGCCGAGAGTAGGAAGCCTCCTTTTCAGTTACTGGGAAGGCACTGGCAAATCCTGGTTAAGAGTCAGGTGAAACATCTAGTCTTTACCTTTTGTTCACATAAAGCCATGTGGTGCTTTGATCTTTTTCTCTGTAGAGGGAAAGGTGAATTACGGAAAGGAAAATTTAAAAATCCAACTAGCTCAAAAGAGATTTTTTTTTTCTTTCCTCTGCGTTACCCACTGTCTAGCATTTTCACTTTGTTCCTTCTTATTCCTGTTCGTGTGTGTCTGAGCCTGTGCTGCAGTAGTTCATCTAAATATAACCTAGACCATCCTCTTTAAAAAATGTTACCCCTGGGAGTAGATCGAGTTTCTTGAAATTGAGTACAGGCAGGGAAAAAAAAATCTTTAGACAGAGAGGAGATATTTTTGCTCTGAGGAGATGAAAATACAAAAGCCAGCAAGCCCTCCCTCCCCTTCCTGCCTTTAAAAAAGAAAGAAAAAGGTTTTCAAAAGGGCTACATGTGAATTACGTATGTGCATGTTTGTGATTTATATAGAATGATCCCTAAGATCCCTGCAGAAAAATACAGGGTATACTTTTTCTCTTAATATCTAAGGTCTCCTTGCAGTTGGAGACTGAATTTTGCGTGCCCCCCCCTTCGGGAGAAAAAAACCCCAGCAAAGGCTGAATTTAGTCATTTCACTTTATGAGGAAAATATTTCTCCCCTTCTGAAATAACACAGAGAAGTGTTGACCGAGAGGCCGGGGGAGGTGCAGCGCTGCATTACCTCATCCGTATACTCTTAGTGTCATCTATTAGAAATGTGCCTTGCATAAGAGTTTTTCTTTCATTTTTTTTTTTTTTTTAAATCTCTCTCTGAAAATCTGCCGCTGCGGGTTGCCTGATATCCCTCCAGTGGCATCGCAGGCGTTATAATGGTGGCAGCGCAACAGCACGGCCGCCCTGCTCGGCTGAATTGGGAAAATCGGGAAATAAAATGATGTTTTTCCTTTGGAAGTCTGTGGGGCGTGGGGAATAACCTCACCGTGGGTCGTGGTTTAAAGCTCAGCTCAGCTTCAACGCGGGCCGGGGGAGCAGCGTGCGGGGGGAGGACACGGCCGCCGCCGCCCTGCGCGAGCAGCCGCCGCCTCAGCCCGGGGGGGGGGGGGGGGGGGGGC
>JAUBNY010000298.1:113006-158736 GCA_032275445.1 Crypturellus soui | reverse complement strand
AGGGCCCCGCCCCGGGGCGGAGCCTCGCAGCGCGCCGCCCCCCGCGCCCGCGGGCAGCCCTCGCGGGCGCTGCGCGCTCTCTGCGCGCTCCGCCACCCGCTGACAAAGCGCGGGCGAACGGGGACTTTCAGCTGCGCTGTCGCCTCAGACACGGCACCGCTGCGGTCTAAAGCAGCCTGGTTGTCCATTCACCACGCTGCCAGCAGCTCTCTTTTGCCCCCCCCACCCCCCCTCACCTGCTTTTTTAGATTATTTTATATTAATACATAATAAAAGCCTTAAAGGTATCACAGTCCAGTTAGGTGTCTTGTTTTAAGCGTCGGTTTGTTTGCGTGAGCAGCTTCTGGGAGAGCGGAGGGGTTTTTTTCTGCAGTTTGCAGGCTGCCATCGCTGTGGTAACCCCCAGAACAGTCATTAGTCCCTGGCCCTGGACAATGGCAGCAGCAGCTAAACCCCTTCAGCCCTGGCGCCCGGTGCAGCCTGGGGAAGACCTGCTTTTCCTGGTGGATTGGACTCGGATTTGGAGTTACATGTTTCGTGTTAAGCAAACGGTCACTTTTTTTTTTTTTTTTTTTTTTTTATTAAAGGCTTTGATTTTCTTCCAAACATTTTGCTTCATCATCCCAAGTCGGCAGAGAGAAGGCAAGAACTAGCTGAGGTCAGGGAAGTCGAAGCTGCCCGTGTTGACTTGCAAAGCGAGGCTTAGCCCGAAGTATTCCTGAGGGCAGGAAGAAAGCTGCCTCCCATTTTCTTTACCCGATGGAGACAGCAAGGAGAACCCAAAATCCCATCAGGGAGAAGGAGAAAAAAAAAAAGAATCAGGGAAATCATGAAGCAAGATTTCTCTGCAGTGTTCGGTACCTTCTGCCATACAGTTAGTCGTTTGCTTTTCTTGGAGAGAAGTAGATGTAGGATGTGATTCATCACTAAACCAGAATGATCTTGGTTTAGAAGTGCCTGCTCGTCCCAGCCGGCCCTGGAGGAGGGTCTGGACAAGCTGTGCCGACACACGAGCGCTGCAGGCGCCGAGCGGGAGTCGAGAGGATCCCCGTCGCCGTGAGCTCGGAAATCACATGTGCTGTGGTAATCTCTAGAAATATTCATGTGAAGGAACAAATAAGAAAAAGAGGAAGAATTTCTATACAGTGCACTTAGGTTTGCCCTTAACTTCATCCGCCTGCAACTTTGCCAGTGCCGAAATGACTAATGATGGCATCAAGGTATTAGGCGTGAAAGCTTCTTAGTGAGCGATTAGATACCGCTCTGCAGAGCCTCCTGGGCAGCTGCTGGTGCCATTTTGAGCAGAGGAGGCAGCACATTTGCAAGTGGAAAATCACACAGTCTTAGAGGTAACGTGAAGGGCTTCAGAGCTGTATAAAGGGAAAACTGTTTATATAGATGCCAGGACACCTAATTTTTTAATGTCAAAATTGTGATGGCCTGTTGTGTTGAAGAGAAGTAAAAGATGAGTTTCCAGAGGGAAACAGAGGGTGCAAGGTACTGCGTAGATGGCATATTTATAAAAATGTGCAGGTTATTGAAAACCTTGCATTTTAAGTGCTTAAACAGGAGAACAGAATTACTCTTTTTAATGTGCATGCAATTAAGGAATAACACTTACTTGATGAATGATTTTGTAGCCTTAAGAGTCTGCAATGGAGTGTTTGGGAAACCAGGTATTGCTGCTTCCCATGGCTGTCCTCTTTCCAAGAAAGCAAACATTGTCCTGCCCCCAGCAACAAGTTCTCCATCTCCAATTTGGAAAAATGAAATGTGGCACTCTTAAGCCTTGCAAATACTTTTCTTTGGAAAATATCTCAAGTTCAGTTGCTTTATTTAACTTGAGGTGATGATCTCGATTAGAAAACAGTTAGAAATATAGCCTAGGAGCAATGATACCTTTTGGAGAACTCTTTCTATGTCTTATTTCTTTCCCAGGTGCCCAGAAACAATCGTTATTGTTTTTATACCTGTAGAAAAATACAGGAAAGTCATCAAATATTCTAGAAAAAAAGAGAATAAGGTACATTTGAAGCAGGCACAAGCAATAAGAATATTTTCTGCCATCTGTTGAGAGTACAAAATGCTAAAGTTTGTGTAAAAACATGAGAAGGAAAAGGTACCTCTGTCCTTTCAAAACTGATTTTTCAAGAGCGCAGAGCACCCCTTGACTCCAATAGCTCCCAGCTTGGTTGAGATATACCAGGTGCCCATGGCCGCAGGCTGCACCCGTTTGAGCTCTGCATCGCCCAGCACCTCCTTCGGGGCGGGAGCTCCAGTCCCCAAACTGCACCGTCCTCTTGGTGCTGCTGCCTGGAAGTTCCTCCTTCCCTGATGCGTTTGCGACTCCCAAGCGGGTCCTGGTGGGTCAAAGACCAGTAGTCCAAGAGGGGAAGCTCTCAGTTCCCTACAATTTTGGTTCTTTGCAAATCTATACGGTGCTCGGTCCATCGTTCTTTTCTCCAACAGGGAATATCCCAAAGGCCTCCAGTGCTATTTGGTATTTTATTGCTTAAATGATGACTTGAGGTGTTCTTTTTTGTTTGTTTGTTTTTTTGTTTGTTTTGAGGTGGAAGGAAGTGAGGAATCACTTAGTTGTACTGTTACAGGGAGGAGGAGGTGCTCTCTAGCAATTATTTAAGAAGTAGCTATGCTGAATGTGGGTTTTTTTTTTTTTTTTTCCCCTTTTATTTTGAAAATTTGGGATGTGTGGACTTCTCCTGGACAATCCTTTGGGAAGGCTGAAGGATTTCCATGCTGTTGTTCCCCAGCGCCCTGGCTGCATTGCCCCGCACTGCTCTTCCTTATCCAGCGTGGGTAATGTGCACATTTCTCTGCCTGTCTTCACATCCTCCACCTTGCCACACACGCGGTTAATGCGACAGGACACTCCTAATCCTCCTCCTTTAAGGGAGCACGTCCTGTATCTTCAAGGGACAGTCAACAAAACCCACCTTTGTGTGAGTCCTGGGCTCCCAAACCACGTAGAGATCATAACAAATTACCAGATTAGGTTACAAAATGTTCTTCTTTCTGACATTAAGAGGATCTTCCTGCCATGCAACAGGATTTTTGCTTTTTTGTATTTTTAAGGCTGGCATTCTACATTGCTACTTAAAAAACATAAAGATTTCCACAATTTCCATAACAATCCTCTAAAAATCCTCTAAAATGAAACAGACTACTTCACCACTTGTATACAGCGCTTGCCACCTTTTTTCTAAATTCCCTTGGCTTAAATATTAGTATTTCTGTCTATGTGAAATTATGCTGCAAATTCTACTTCATTCGTTGTATTTTTATTTTCACGTAGGCATAAAATGAAATAATTCCGTGTCAGAGCCAAGAGCTCCATCTGCTTTTTGCATTTTTAAACGGCAAGTTAATCGTTAATATAACTCATCATCAAATGTCTTCTCTATCACGTGCCAGCAGAGATCACGAAGACACTGTTGTCATCGGTCAGGCCTTCCATTTTAAGCAGTGCTTTACAGGAGAAGAGCAGGTTTTATGCAGGACTTGAGGACCCGACCAGCATTGGGTACTTCCTTCAGTTGCTAAAATTGCTCAAACCAAGGCTAAACAGAGCCTTCACATTTTTCTTGGCCTTAAGACTAGTTAACATTTCTTTGAAAGTCATTAATAAGGTGTGAGGCAATAGAGATCTTGCTTCAAAAACCTCTTTAATGCTTGCACGTGTTTCCAGTTGTGATGCGGTAGTGCCGTTCTACCTGTTTCCTTCCCTCTTGGAGCAGCTGGGACAACGACAAGCATTTTCGGGAGTGCTGAGCTGCTGCGCAGTGTTATCTGCCATAAATGGGATTTCTATATTAAGCTTTGCCTGCTCCAAATTGGACTTGGGAGGCAGTGTTTACCAGCTGTGTGCCTTGGCATGGGCTTTACTGCAGCTCCCATCCAAAGAACAATTCTGTTTGTTTGTGAGAGAGAGAAACAACGGTTTGGAAACTACTGCGGGTCCGAGCGAAGGGCGGTGGTGACTGGCAGCCCCGGACAGCGGCGCTTGGGCAGCGCAGAGGGATGGGGCGGCCCCCACAGGCAGAGGGTCATGTTTTGCAGGGTATTCCGAGAGCAGTTGTGACAAGTGCAAGCTACTGGGTGAAAGCAGGGCATAAACGCAGTGCCAGGCTGTCCACACAGCGAGGTGGGCTGCTCTCAGGAAACGTGTCAAGTGCGGGGGCTGGAGGCTTGAGCAGTTTCATTCATTCGGCAGGCGGGTTTGCTATGAGCTGCCAGCAGTGCTGCCTTGGGAAGCTCTTCAGATGTGTGCACGAGATTGCAATAACCTAGAGGTGAACCAGGCCCGTCGCCTTTCTGGGTTTGATGTCTCCAAAAGAAAAACCGTTCTCAGAAAGAAGAATATCCAGTGCTTCTAGATAAGTGACATGCTTGTCGATGGCTAGTTAAGGCTCAATGGCTTTAAAATTACCACAAGAAATGTTGACTTCCAGGAAAGCATTTGATGGGGCTCTGAAGGTGAAAGTTAACCGCTTAGTCTTCTAGTGAACATACAGCAGTGCTCGTGGAAACTGCAGCAGTTGTTTTAAACTGCTTAGGTTTATTGTTATCATTATTTTAAAGATGTTTGACATGTCTTTTCATGGAAACCATGTGGTTGTTTCATAGGAGACTGCCCTTAAACTTTGCTTTCTTGGTGTTTCGTGAAGATCTGGGCTTTGGTGAGCGGCGGAATCGAGTTTCTCAGGCCATTCCCCCATTAGCACTTCATCGAACGAGCTTAGGTGAAGCCCTTGGCCTCTCCATGCCTTATTTTTCCTCTCATAATACATATATGCCATGCAAGAGGTTAGACCTAAAAACGCTTTTCTGGAGAGCTCATACACTCCAAAGTGTCAGTTGCAAAATACTAATTGAGATTAATTTAACTGGATTTCAATAATTTTAGCCAAAGGTTGAAAGCAATTTTTATTCCAGGGGGAACTCTGTGGTAGAGGCCTCTACCCCAGGATTTTACTTCAAACCTGTGGTGCGGAGCAGGAGCCCTTCCGCAGGAGGAGCCACCGCGCTCCAGGGGACCGGGCTGGGGCTTCCCAGCTGGCGGAGGGGGGAGTTTTACCGGGCTTTAAGTAGGCACGGGAGAAGCAGTGGGAATGGTTTAAGAAAAAAAAAATATATGAAGAACATACTTGCGGATGTTCTCAAATGTGGTTGGATCAGAAGGCAAAGTTAGATGAGAAAATCTGCATGACAAACATACAGGTGGGTTATACTCAGCCTGTAGGAGCAGCTCTGCGGTCCTCTCCATGGCCGTGTCTCTGATCCTCTCCATGGTCGTGTCTCTGACGGAGACGCACGTAGGCGTGTGGAGGATGCTCAGTGCTGGCCAATCTTGACCCAAGGCTTCCCACAGTGAGGGGACTGGTGGTGAACGGAGAGGCTCTCTGAGGTGCTGCGTTCTCACACCCACCCCTTCTCTCCTCTTGGCTTTGCTTGATGGAGGTGCAGCCTTGGCAGAGCCATGCCAAGGAGCGGCGCGCTGCACCTCGAGGCCTCCGTGGCCCTCCCGTTCCCAGCGCCGAGCGGGCGCTGCGTACTCACAAGGCGTTTCCTCAGCCTTTGCAGCGTCATGACTCTTGGCAGGCCTCGTGTTCCCCAGAAATACCCATCGCTTTGGAAAGGTCACTCAGGTAACTTGAGCAACATGCCAGGGGCTCTAACTTTGATACCAGCCCTGCCAGCTCTTTGACCTCCCAGCGCAGGGAGCAGAGGGCAAAGAGAGCGTCTTCTCTGCAGTAGTTGCGATTGCTGATGAGGCTGTTTACTAAATAGATAAACTGACATGTTCTTCACCATAAACTTGTTCCAGGTGAGACAGTTTTATCCTTGACTGTACTTGGGTCATCACAACTACCAACTCAGAGGACACACATGCACAGGTCATGAAGCCGGGTAGTAACACTGCCTGGCTCGGGCAGAGTCCATAGCAGCCAGACATGGATTAATATGTGCATTTTAGCAATTGCTCTTGTTGGGGTGTTTAGTTACAGTGAGGAATTTAAACCCGTGAAGCTGCCTTGAAACTCCCAGAGCACAGGACTCAGGGAAAGGAGGCTTCTGAGCATGTTAAACTTTTCACAGTGGTCGTCTGTCTGTCTTAGCAACATATTAGGCTTTTCTATGACTAGTTTCAGCTTCACATCGAAGTTTGGGTTTAATTTAGATGCAATAATAAAATAACTAAAAGGAGATACTCACCTGGCCCCCATCAGTGAAGCAGAAATGAGATTTTAATAAGATACCGGATTTGGGTTGGAAACACAGTAAATATGACTTGAAGACTATTAAAACATTACTGACCAGATACTGATAAAATACAGTGAATGTTTTGTTACTCAGCTGCCTAAAATATAGAGTAGCCATGTCCTCGTAGTTGTGTTATTTTCCCATGGCCTTTAAACACAATTTCTTTAAGATAACAAATTCCTTCCCACTCTGAAATTTATTAACTCTCCTTTCAGAGTTTGGTGAGGCAGAAGAAGGTAAGGGAAGCAGTTTGGCCGTTTTTCTGGTGTTGCATAAGTCTGTGCGAGTGCTCCTCTCCTCGGAGGCAGCCGTGCTCTTGTTTGCCATGCACTGATTTTTCTGTTTCCTGCTAACCTGTGGTATGGTTACTTCAATTTCCCCCTGCCCCTTGCAGGTTGTTTTCTCCTAGCTGCTTGTCATCAAACGCTCCTGAGGACGCGCATGACATTGGCAAAGCAAAGTTTCCTCGAGTGACAGCCTTGCCGCAGCTTGAAGCGATGCCGGGATCATCACGCAGTCGCGTCCCTAAATGCTTTCGGGCTCGAGCCCAAGGTGCTGAGCGAGCAGGGTTATGGACACGTGGGACTTGCACCCATGTCAGGTGGAGTTGGTCTGTTCCCGCGCTGGCTTCCGCTGCCCGTCAGTGCTGGGCAGCCGGGTTCTGCCCGTGTCTGTGTTAAAGCAACAGTTTTTGCAAGACAGGAAAGCGAGATTCAGCCTCTCTGTGACACGCGCCTATGGGCTGAGCAGTCTGCAAACCTCGTCACAGTTTGTGCCGTTTCCCCCTCTCAAAGAAGATAAGCTCGAGTTGGTTGACTTGGTTCTTGGCGATGGTTCCCTTCAGATGCAGCAGCTCCTTTGATCTAGAAAGAAAAAAGGCTGTATTTACCTACGCAGATCCAAAATTATCTCCTTGCTGCAATTCCAAATTGTCACCTTGCTTTGGCTTTTCTTTAGAAAATAGGGGGAGTTGGGTTTTATGGGGTGGCCATTCTCAGTGTGCGTAGTTGTACTTGTACATGTACTTGTACATGGATTACTTTGGTGTATATTTTTTCAGTGAGAAAAGTGCTTTATGATCTGTATCAAGCTTCCTTTAATCTGTAACTGGAATATGGAACATTTTAAAGATGTATTTTCATCTGTTTTTGACATCTGCCCTCCATTTTGACCTCTTTTGCTTCCCGTTGGTTGGCAGTAACATATTTTTTTTTCCAAACGATATACTTTTGTTTTGGGAATACTTCAGCCAATTTTCTGGCACTATTTTCTTCTGGAGTTAGGTCCAAGGAATCCAAATGGCAGTTTGTTTTCAGCAGTGACTGTATCAGGAATATCAGCATTTGTCTCTGCTGGGTAGACCTGATGACCGTGCAGCACTGCTGTTAGTTGGTATTTACAGCTGATAGTTTTTTGCATACAGATCATCTCCCATGACTTAACTGTGACATGGAAAGGGAACAAGGAGGAAAGAAAAGGTTTGTGCTATATCCGTTTGGAGATTACCCTCCATTAGCTTTGGATTCGACTTGGGAATCATTTGCTGACATCAACTGTGTGAATAACCTGCTGTCATCCGGGATTCCTGCTGAGGGAGCCTTGTCCTCTCGTGCTCGGGAGAGCTTCGTAGGAGATAATCTTCACTTCAAGAGTATTTTGACAGTGTATTGAATCATAACTGATCTAGACGGAGTTCCCAATTTCACTTAATTTTGTTGGGAGGAAAAAAAAGGCATCTCCAAATCTTTCCAGGAAAAAAATAAAATAAAAAAGCAGCTTATTTAACAGTTCCAGTTAAACATGTTTGAAAGGCAGCCAATAAAAAGTCTTTTTTTTTTTTTTTCTATTAAAATTTGGCATGCCCTGAGAAAAATAAATGATTTTTGGTTGCTTCTTCTTTGAACTTGCCCTACAGGAGGACTCATGTTTAAAATCTGCATCTGGGCAGCTCTCAGAGCAGGTTATTGCTCCCATCTTGCTTTATTCTAGGTAAATAGTACAGCGTTTCCTGGCTGCTGCTAGGAGGGGTATTCGTGGCATTACAGCTGACTCATGGCTCCAAAATCAATGGACAGAAATGCCACATTTTAAAACTACAAAAATAAAAAAAGTGAGGCCGGGTTGTGAGGCCCCTTGATCCAGCACACGTGCGCCAGAAGGCAGCGGGTTTCCTGTTGCGCTGGCTGCTCTGCAGCCTCTTTTATCTCGTTTTGCCAGGGAACAGAGAGCCCTGCTCACTTGGGATCCTTTTCTCAGGCTCTTTCATTGGTTTCCCCTGCCTAAACAGAGCAGAACCGTGGAGCTAGTTAGCAGCGCTGAGAACCATGGTTATTGCAAATTAGCTATTTCTGTGGAAACAGGGACCGGCTGAATGCAGGATGTGCTGGTGGGGCTTGAAATGCCATCTTCTCAGTTTAAAACACTGGGGGAAGCGGGGAGAAATTTCTTGCAGACATATTTGGAGGCTCCTTTTTATTCCCTGAATCCCATTGCTGGATTCTTGCACTTTGGCCTCTGTGGGATGTCCACTTGTGAGTAAAGCTCATAATTGCATTGTTAATAAACTTCATATTGATTAATCGGATGTAGATACAGTGTTTGTGAGGAAGAGTGTGCGTATCTTAGTTACTCTGGAAGTACTAGGCAGCTTCATGTGAAGCAAATGAGGATTTTTTTTAAAGGGTTTTTGCTGTGGAAGCAACTTAGAGCAGTGGGAGCCTAAAATACTTCCATGTTAAAACTTAATGAATTGGCAAATATGCAAAAATATGAAAAGAGGCTAAAATTAATATCTTAAATAAAAAATAAAATAGATTCCCAGTACACACTCTCTTCTATGAAATGTGTATGTCTTGTGACAGCTTAGGGGACTTTTTTTTCCCTGCCTGTTGGTGTCCTGCTCCAGGGAGTTTACATGGATGTTGGAGAGCAGATTTTCCCATTGCCAAAGCACATGTTGTGCCTGGAAAAAATCAGCACCAGCCTCTTGCTTTGGATATGCCAGCAAAAGGGGTAATGAATTAAAAAGCCATCTCCTTTGTGCCATCCTGCCATGTCTTTGTGCAGGTCTCGAGACCTCTCAGGTAACCTCAGGGTTACCCGGAACACTGTCAAGGCACTTGATCAGAGCTGTCCATTCTCCTCCTGCGCTAAAATTTCCCCATCTTTCCAAAAGATTTGGCAAAGGATAGTTGTTTTCAAAATCACTTACGGGAAAGGAAAAAAATGTATTTTCATTTTAAGGCACCAGGAATGCCTCCTGGTGTGTCCAGTTTGCACCTTTCCATTTTGGGGTATATTTAAAACAACGGTGGTTTAAAAGGAGGTCTCTCCATCTGCTTGAAACTACTAAGTGCTGCATTTGGCTGCTGCTGCAGCGATCCCACTATAATGACCTATTCTGTTCTCCTGCTCCCAGAACATCAAGACTTGAACTTTGGAACATTTATCCCTGCAAAGTTTGCTTATGTAGAAATCAAACTATTATTTATTATTCTGTAATTGAATCTGTTGTCTTACTAGACTTTTGCTTCACAGATGCATGTGGTTTGTTACAAGGACACGTGGTTCCTTATAAGAATGTCTCATGGTGTCACTTGAAGATCACCTTGTTTCTTCTAGGAGAAAGCTATGATTTTAATAATCCAGCCTGTGTTTTAAGTCTCCTTATAAAAATCCCAAAACCCCCAAAAGCTTGTTCGCATTTTAAAGCTCCACTTAAATATAAATCCAGTGATGCTATTTGCTGAAAGATATATAGTCTTTAAAAAAGAATATTTAAGGTGTCTTAGGAAATAACATAGTTGATCTTGCTACAGAGTGTTGAGACCTGAGAAGGTTTTAGAATGGCAAGAAGAAAGGGGCAGAGGATTGTTGAAGCTCTGAAATGCGTTTCGAGTGTCTTCAAAGGGAGTGGGGAAAACAGGAAGCTTGGTTGGGTTTGGAGATTATTTTCAGGACTGTTGCTTGGGTCCTGTGAAAATCCTGTCCCGCTCCTCCTCCCCTGCTGTCCCCAGAGGAGAGAGGTGGAAAGAAGCCTTGGTTGCAGGAAGGCTTAAGGGTCAGCCAGAAAAGGAGGGTTGTAGTAAGAAGAGACTGGGAGGAGGCCTTTCCTATGTTTCCTATCAGTGCATTTTGACTTTTTTTTTTCCCTTCATGGTTTTCTATGGTGTTTTTTTGTGTTTTTGTATCCTCGGGTTGGTGTTTGACATTTATGGAGCTCACCTGCCCTTTAGACATAACAGGGACAGAGCCATTCCCTGAGGGCGGAATGGAAAGATTTAGGTGGATCAATGTAAAGAGGGAATATAAAAGTCCATAAAATAATTTAGGATTCATGTATATGTGTATATTTACATATTAACTTATGTTCTTTATTTCTTACATGATTCATTTAAAAAGCAGCCTGTTTCAAAACAGTGGGATTATTTTCAGACCTGGCGCAACTTTGTCCACAGGGTTTTGAGCTCCAGGTTAAAATCATGGCCAGATTTCTTTAGAAAACACTGACTGTTCAATGGAGAAGGAGCATCTCTGGGCTTATGTGGGGCAAAATAATCCTGCAGTGTCCCTCAGCCTCCCTGTTGCAGGGAGGGCATCACCATGTGCCAGAGGTGGCAGCCCTGATGGGCAGGTGTTTTGGTGACGTTTGGTGATGTTTTGGTAATATCTGCGTGTTCTTAAGCTTTGGCAAAGCAGTCCCTGAGGCTGCAAGAAGCATTTGCTGGTTCAGATGCCTCTATCTAGGTTTATTCTGCAGTTTTGGGCCAAAAATAAAGACTTGCTGTGGTTTTCTCGCAAGAAACATTGGCTTTTGCTATCAGTTTATTAGAAGTTGCAATCTTTTTTTTTTTTTTTTTTTTTTTAAGAAAAAGAAGTGTAAGAAGCATTAAGGAGAAGCCAGGTCCTACGCTTTGCGTCACCAGTGGCACCATGAGCCCTGTGACATTCTCGTGTGGTGCAAGAGGAATTGCCCTCACACCTCCCTGCTAAGCTGCTAAAACACAGCATTACACTGAATTAAACCTCCTCTGTTATCAAGGAATGTTAGAGGATCCAGCTGACATTTTAGGCATTTTCTCTTGCCTTGGCCATCTCCTGTGAGGATTTTTCAAGAAAATAATTGCAGGGTGATTCTGAATCATCCAGCTTTGGCATTACTCTGCATCTCTTTGCACTGATCCCTTGTTTCCTTCCTGCCTTTTGCAGCAGTGACTCCAGTAGCAGCTCGAGCGACGAGTCTCCAGCACGGTCAGTTCAGTCGACGGCAGTTCCAGCACCTGCATCCCAGCTGCTTCCATCTCTGGAGAAGGACGAACCCCGCAAAAGTTTTGGGATCAAGGTTCAAAATCTTCCAGTTCGCTCAACAGGTAAATTCCCTTGCAAAAGCTGTCTCTTTGCCATGCCAGAAAGGGGAAAAAAAAAGAAAGAGGAAGGAGGTTAGAGGCTGATATATTGTACATCTTTGATATCAAATGTGTGCAATGTTTTGAATCTCTTCCATGCTGAAGAGGAAAACATAAGTGTGGTTGGCACCATCTTTTATGAAACTTGACTTCAATGGAATTGCTGCCATGAAAAATGTAATACAATGATCAGATTATTAGGGAAGCCTGAAGTTTTGAATGAAAATTCCTTTGGGAGACTTCGGAGTTGTAGGTCTCATTGCTGAGTTTAACTTAGGAGTTTCCCAGGTCAGAGGAAGGAGAGTCTTCCAGGTTTTCTGCAGAGGTTTAACTTTCTGCATCCCCAAAAGAGAACCGGGATTGCGGGCAAATCCTAGAGGCGCTGTGGTAAAACGCCCCTCCTGGTCTTATTGCTGGGTTCTTCCAATGTTACCAAAATTCGTTGGTTCAAACAGAACTTTTCCCCAATTTTTTTTTCTCTTGGCTGTCTGCCTCATCATAGTTTTGCACCGATAAAGTTAGAGCAAAATGCTTCCCTTTTGTCTGCACAAACCTGTAGGCATTTTGTTGAGAAACTGCCACGTGTGCTCTTGGGATGCTGGAATTGGCGCTGGGGAAGAGGTTGTGTTTCTGTTGGACAAAGACCTTTTTTCATCCCTGGGAAGGAAAAAAGCAGGTTTGGCTCTATTATGGGAGTCTTAAAAATGCCCTGTTTATTGCAACACGGAGGAGGATAGAAGGAAGCTTATTAACATAGAAAAGCGGTTGGGAGAAGGAACTTGAGGGCAGCTTTGGGCTTATGATGAGACGTTAGGAGATGAGATCAGCCTTTGGGGACCTAACATCATCCTGCACAGTGAATGGAGGGTGCTCTTGGAGGGAACAATGAATGGGAACGCACGTCGCAGAGCTGCGAGGTGGGTGTTAAATGAGGCAGGGGCTTAAGGGGACCCCAGGATTGCGTCTCGGGCAAGGCGGCCTCTGAAGATTTGCTCTGAGCTCTGCTTCTGCCTCCCTTCGTGTGAGATGGTGAGAAAATTGCTTAATTAGTGACCATCTGTGTAAATTTTTTTGCAAGTCCCTAGGCTTGAGCGTTCCAGCTACTGGAACTGGTGCTTTGAAACAGTAACGGAGTTTTTTCTGGAGAAAAAAACAACAGAAACATCTCAAATTTTTCGCTTAGTTTTGACCATTTATTATCACTGTGCCTAGGTTTCTTCTTTTCATATAGCATGAAAATATTAGGAAGTTCTATTACAACATTAAGTATTGTGTAACACCCTTAAGCGTATTCACAATAATATTTGAGTAGTGCATGCTGAATCATGCAGAGAACTGCTCACCGAGGAGTTCAGCCGACCCTCTTCTCTGTGTTGAGTGAGGTTAGAGGTCCTGTGGAAGAAAGAGCATGGGGTCATTTCGGAAAACAAAACACAAATTAATTTATATGTATGAAGGCCCTGGCTGAATTAAAATACTATTTGTTGGCTTTCAGAGTAGCATGTGTTAATAAACTCCCTACGGATTTGTTTTTTCTGTAGTATTCCTTGAAGCGACGTGACACCTGAGGAGGTGTCCAGAGATACAAGGCAGATCGTGTGATCATGAGTCAGTTTGCACAATCTGACGGCTGCACGCCCAGTTCCCTTTCCAAACTGGCTGACACAAATACTGTATATTACTGATTTCCATTCCAGGTGTCTTAGCTTTGCAGAGCTGCTCTGTGCACGAACTGTGCTTTCAGTTGTGGGATTATTAGTGAAGTGACACTACTTATTTCTTCCTCATCCTCTTAAAGTGGGTGTATCTTAGAAGTAATAAGTATAGTCCATCAGTTTTTGCCTTGTAAAAGGTAATTTCTTGGCTTTAAATAACAAGATAATACAGAAGGGTGAGTTGGAAGCTTTTTACACAGGCAAAGTTAACATCAAAAAATAAAAAGCCCGATGTCACTTCTGGGAACATTGAGGTTCAGATGAAGCTGGGTGAAGGCAAGTTTCAGAGACAAGAGTGGATTTCCTCATGTCTTTTATGGTTCTGTTAAGCTTTTGGGAGATACATCTTTATGCTAACACTTGTTTGTTGGCTTAGATACAAGCCTTAAAGATGGACTTTTCCATGAATTCAAGAAGTACGGGAAGGTGACGTCGGTGCAGATCCACGGGGCCTCCGAGGAACGGTATGGACTGGTGTTCTTCCGACAACAGGAGGACCAGGAAAAAGCACTAAATGCCTCCAAAGGAAAACTTTTCTTTGGAATGCAAATCGAAGTAACAGCCTGGATAGGACCAGGTAAGGTCCATCAGTTCTTATAACTGGGCACATGACCACATGTTCAATGACTCTTTAAAAAAAAAAAAAGCAGTGTAGGAATAAGAAATATAAAAACTGTCATGCTACAGAAACATAATTTAAAGCAGCTGGGAAATATGCCAGAGTAAATTCCAGAGCAGGAAGAGTAGATGCTCTTAGGTCAAACAGGGAGGGAATTCAAATCCTAAATGTCAGGGTAGGAAACCTGCCATCCTGTCACAGTGAGGTCCTCCAACCGCTGGAAGATATGATGTAACCTTCCATAGCCCGGTGAAGCAGAAGCCCATGGAAAATCTAAGTGTAGCATTGAGTGCTCATGGGCTTTCTTTCTTTTTTTTTTTTGACTTTTAATTATGAGGACTAAAGATGGCAACATTTTTGAGGCTTCAGCATGACTGACTGACTAGTGAAAGTGAAAGCATTGAGCTCGTGGTTTTAGTTCTCACACTGCGTCAAGTAATAGTTCAGAAATTGGTTTGTGAAAGTAAGTTTTTTCCACATACTGTGCCCCAAGTACAGTGAAGCCTTATTTGAATTCTTGATAAGCGCCAATACTTGACAAAATAATAAATTTCTAGAGAAACAGAGCTAGAATGCAGCTGCTTTTCATCTGAGGATGCTTATATTCTGCAGCAATTAGCTAGTATGGGATATAGAAAGTTCACGTTCTCTGTAAATGAAAAATCACAAGTGTATTGTAAACCAAATGAACCAAACCCTCATGAAAACGCCTGTGTGCTCCAGTTTTCTTGCTGTCTTTTGCTTCTAGAAACAGAAAGTGAGAACGAGTTTCGTCCTTTGGATGAAAGGATAGATGAGTTTCACCCAAAAGCAACACGAACTCTCTTCATTGGCAACCTGGAGAAAACAACCACCTATCATGACCTTCGCAACATCTTTCAGCGCTTTGGTGGCATAGTGGTATGTGGCTTTATTTTTTTTTTATTTCTTTTTAAGTATTTAGAGTTAATATTGTCCACTGTTTCTGTACAGATCTGTAAAATGCTATAAATGCTGTAAATGGTAAACAAATGTTGTTCACAGGTAATTCATATATATGTATAAACACACACATATATATATATATCCATACCTATATATAAATTTATAGTTTGCATAGTTGTAATTTTTCTTCCTAGAATATACCCTGAAGCATTTCAAGTGAAAACTTAGGACATTTTTATTGGGGAGATGACTTTGCAATAGAAACATGGAGCTATAACAAGAAATGTATTTTCTGTTACCTCTAAGTGTTTGCAGAATAAGCGTTAACTAGTTAGGCTGGTCGTACGTATGTTTGGTGTTGTTTTCATGTTGGATAAAAGTCTGAGCTTCCTCTCAGTTTCTGAAACAAAGGGTTCAGTTGGTGCATGCAAAAATAGCCATCCGCTGTGACAGTCTGTTCCCTAACAACATAGCAGAATAGGGAGCAGATGAGGTAGGAGTGACACGGGCAGATTCTGTTTTTTAACTGGACTCGCTTTTCTGGGTGAGACAGACGGTGCTGGAGCCTTTCCTCCCTTCTGCTTGTGCTGCTCCGCGTCGACGCGTGCCAGTGCTGGATTAAGAAAAGCAAAGTAACAGCAGGTTGAACTAACACACCGGGGATGCACCTGAGCGTCTGCACAGACAGTCCATCCTACATGACCTCTGTGCAGCGTTTCCCCTGACTGGGGCTGCTTAGGAACATGCAGGCCCTTGTCCTGTTCTGCAGTATTTATGACTGCAGGTGTCAGTCCCACAAACCCACCATGTGCTTCCCCACAAAAAGGAGGACACTGGGGGCATGTTTCCCTGTACAACATGAGCAAATATAAAATAACCATTTTAGAACAAGATGCTCTGGCAACGGTGACTGTAATCCTGGCATCGCCACTGGTTTATGAGTTCCCGCGGCGTCCAGGGCTTCAGCCCTGCTGTGATGTTGCACCAGCTGAGTTGTCCTGATAAAAATGCTTATCTGTAGCAGCGCTGTCTTGCAATTCTTATTTTTCCGTAAAACAACAATGGATTTTCAATGCTATTAATTGGCCAGAATTTAGCAGTGACAATCGTCTCTCAGACCTGCTATGAAAACTCCTCAACTCAGGTGCAAAAGCTGGGGGCAGATAATGAGTGCAGTAGTGCCATTCTATTTGCCTGGCAAAATGAATTACTTGCCCAGGGTGAGTGGTCAGGTATAATTTGCCATGCTCATAATGGCGCTACTTCAGTGCTTGGAAATTCAGTCTTCCATTAGCATTCCCCTTCAATCATTAGGCTGGGGCTATAGAAATGTAATACTAGTGTAAATCTCCTCCCTGTTTACTTCTCTTTTTCCAGATAAAGAGCTTGGGCAAGGCCGTAGCAAACTACTTGCCTGTCCCTAAATTTATTAACCATGAAATTAGCCCATCCTCGGCATTGGAACATTTCTGCTTAGCTGAGCGCGCTTGCGCTGGCACGTAGCTCGCGAAGGAAGCGCGTGTTGCTTAAGCAAATGAAACGAAACGCTCTGCCTTCTATTTTCAGTCTGGAATGAATCAAAATATCGTGAGTTTGTTCAGAGACTTGTGGTACGGTTGCCAGTACTAGTGCTAAGCTTGAACATTAACCAAATGTCAGCTCTAGGCTCACTTTTTTTTTTTTTTTTCTAAAATGGATTAAAACCAGGTCTTTTTAACCTTTAGTGCTTTGGTTCATTTTTGAATGGGTTTATTAGCATCAAATCTCAGCAGCAATAGAAGTTCAGGATCTTTTTTGCCTTTAGCATGTTGGTGCCAGGTTGGTTCGGGAGATGAGTCCAGCATCGCTTTTTGTTTCTAGGAACAGGATGGATGGAGTTTATTTGGAAGAGAAACGCTGCTTGGCTCTTGCCTCAGAAAGGAGAATTGGTCTGTGGAGCACGTTGTTCTCCCTTGAGCCTTGCCGAGTGAAAATTCATCTAGATTTCTTTGATCCTGAGTTGTCTCTTCTTGAAATGATACCAACAAACCAAAGCTCCTGTTTGTTGAGCAGATCAGGCTTCCTTCTTTGGGTTGAGTTTTAAATTTGGGTTGCCAAGAGCTTTCCCCACATCAATAAGGATTTGGCTTTACCACTTGCATGAGCTGAAGCACAACAGTGAAGTTTTTAGCTACCAACTAATGTTTAAATCCTCTGTAAAGCAAATGTCAATGAAACTGGGGTTGCTGTGAGGCTCTAGAAGAAGTCTGTTCAGATCTGGTTTATGTCACTGAATGTCATTTTTGACCTCTTGCTGACTGTCGATTTGTTTTTATGTTCTTTTTCAGGATATTGATATTAAGAAGGTGAATGGTGTTCCTCAGTATGCATTCCTGCAGTACTGTGATATTGCAAGTGTGTGCAAAGCGATTAAGAAGATGGATGGGGAATACCTGGGAAACAACCGTCTCAAGGTAAAGAAACCCTCCTGTGGATCATGTCCTTCTCCTTGTTATTTTGCTCATAGTGTCCTAGAGGGTTTTTGCATCAGTTTAGACCGTGGAAGTGAGGTTTTTTTTGCCTCTACTGTACGTCAGATCAGAGGGAGACGATTTCAGTCATCACTGTAATTGGGATTAATGGGCATTTTTGTTGTCTGAGCAAGGAGGCCAAGGATTGACAGAACTTGGAGGCCTCCATTCCCTGGCCTGTGAAAGTAGTCCTTGAAGACCTGTGTTTGATGACGGAGGCTCTCAGTCGCCAGTGTCAATCCATCATTTACCAGACGCATTTGAATCCTGTCCAAACCGAACATTGTCAAACACTGTATTTGCTTCAGCATGCCAAATTATTTTTTATCAATTGGTATTTGATTTTTGCCTCATTTGCACCTCTGGGAGTTGCCTGATTTTTAGAAAATCCATACATTATCCTTCCAGATTATCTTTCCTCACCTAATTCGTATTTAGGCATGCTCTGTTCGGTCAGTTTAACCCTTGCCAGTTGTACTGATGGAAATTTTGCCCTTTTGTGTTCAGCTGGGTTTTGGAAAGAGCATGCCTACAAACTGCGTGTGGTTAGATGGGCTTTCTACAAACGTTACGGATCAGTATTTAACACGACATTTCTGCCGATATGGGCCTGTGGTAAAGGTAGGTGGAAGGCTTTTGGTGTCTGGTTTGCAGTTGTTACTGTCCTCCTTTCTTTACATGCTGTCCTTTCAACCCCAACTGTCCAGGGCTTTCTAGTTCAGCTAGAAAATTTGTAAATTTGGCCTACAGGGAACTGTAGCTTTGCTGTCCAATACAGAGAGGAGTCGCTTCTGGGTTTTTGTGAAAATATTTTGAATGAGCCGAGATAACAAGTTTTGGAACCCATTTGTTGCTCTTGTGCAGTGCAGTCTCTTCCCCTAACAAAATTCCCATGCTAACGCCATAGAGACAGCAGTCTAATTATGTGGTGAGGTTTATGCGTGCTCATTACATAATTAGACACCACTGTATTTTTTGTAAGACACCCTGCCCTCCCCTCCCCCCCCAAATGACATTTTAAAAACAGTCACATCACCAGAGACACATCAAAGAAAAAGCAAGTCAAGGGCCGTGCAACAAACCCCTGTTATTTGTTGGGGCACGTTAACCCATGGGGACAAGTCCCGCTCTGCGTTGCTCTTCTGAGATTTGGGCACATGCTTAAAGCTGAGCATGGGAGTGGTCCCGTGTATTTCTGGTGGACATTGATGTGCTTAAAGTTAAGCCCTGTGGGTAAAGCTTTGCAGCATCAGGGTCTTACCTCCATAGGGATGTTTGTGGGAGGGCTTTGCTGCAGCTTTGATACTCCTTACTGTAGCTGTTGCCCGAACAGTAAGCTGTTCTTGCCAAATAAGCTAATATTTGCAAGTCAAGCATTTAGCAGCTGACGAGTGGTACTGCAGACTATGATGACAGAACTGTTTCCATTTCGTGATTAAACGTTCCCTTTACCTTTTTTCTCCCCTAACACTTACTGGAATTTTTTTTTTTTAAATGAAAAAAAATAAAATTAAAATAAATAAATAAAAAAGGAAACAAGGAGAAACTACAAAACTGAGTCACCAAAGGGAAAAAAAAGTAAAATACAGAAAAACAAAATAAAGGCATAATATACCTCAAGCCACAATATCCACAATTCAAAGCAGTCCCGTGTCCTTTTATTGTCTCTTCAGTACAATATGCCTCATCAGAAAAGCCTGGAAAATTTTACCTTGCTAAAATTATTTTCTTACTGGTATCATTATGACTTAGGATTTTGTTGGGACTGACATTAAGTCCTGTGGATGAGGCTCTTATTTGGTTTTTGTTTTGTTTTTTTGTTTTTTACAGGTGGTGTTTGACCGCTTAAAAGGCATGGCCCTGGTTCTCTACAATGAGATTGAATATGCACAAGCAGCTGTAAAAGAGACCAAGGGGAGGAAAATCGGTGGGAATAAAATTAAGGTGTGCAGAATGACCTCCAAAAATTAAGAAACAAATTGTATTTAGGCCTTACCCCTTACACACTGGCATTTGCAGACTGCCAGATAAAAGGAATATGTAGAGGGACATGCATGTCCCAGATCTCCAAGGCTTAAAAGTATTTTTTTTAATATACTCGGCTTATCAAGATGTTAGGGTATCTTGAACCATTACTTATAAAGCCTTTTCCAATATTCTGCCGTTTGTTTTGCTGAACTTGTCTCTCTCAGCTCCTGAGTGTTGGTGTCCGTGTGATGACCCTGTTTACCCAAATCCAAGACAAAGTTTTGTCCCTCTGTTTTTTCACAGTAGAAATATAAAATCCAAAGGTTACATGGGCCATTAGTGGAAGAATAACTCACACGAGGTGACCTGAATGTACACATGGCTTGTGTGCCCTTTCTTCCTTGCAATAGAGAAAATTTAATCAAAAATTGAACTTTTTTGGGGGAGAAAAAAAAAAAAGATAGGAGATATCTTATCCTAGAAAAACACTTAAGTTTTTATGGGATTGTCTTGGATTTAGGTAAATGTGGCTATATACCTGTTACGACTGTCCCACTAACTGGGGACTTGAGGTGTCTGCCAGCCCCTCTGAGTTACCTTCCTCCTCCTCTTTTTTCTCTCTGAAGAGCGGGTAATGATTTCAAGCATGAATCTCTTCTCCAGCGTATTTAACCTAACGACTTCATGCCTAGGAGTTGATTATAGCATAGTGTCTAAGCGAGTTGGTAGAATGCAACTGAATAAAAATTACAGTTGTTCCAGAGTTTCTGCATCTTATGTTTATGGGTATTGCTACGTAACGGCCTTGGGATGAACAGCAGCCTTAATGTGTGTGTGGCCAGGCGCTGCTGTTGTGGTTATTAAAGAAAAAACTAATTAAAAAAAAATGAGATAAAACGTTAAAAGATGAAATAAAGCATTATGCAGCATACACAGCAATAAACCCATTTTGAGCCTTAATTCTTGGCGTCAGCTGTGCCATTAGGTTCTTAATACTGTCATGCTTGGCTAGGAAACAGCAGATCTTAGAGCAGTGAGAACAGGGAGCCGAGTCCTTTCCCAGCCAGCACCTTGCGTGTGTAACCCCAGGCAGACGACATCGAAACTGGCCGAAGTGAATGGCACTGCCCTGCCCGCAGCACTGTGCTGAGGCCGAGGGCACTTCATCACTGTAGCTAAAGTATTAAACATGTCTATGCCATAATATTTTTTTTCCCTGCTGCATTACTGAAGCTTTTTGTGTGCATGTAGTCTTGCAACTAAAATAACATATCCCAGTAAGAAGGCAGTTTTGTAGATCCATATATATTTACCAAGCTTAGCAGCATGTTGAAGAGAGAAAGGTGGTTTTTCCCTGAGGAGATGAAGAGCCAGTCCTGAGAGGTGCTTGATATTTTTTTGTTAAATTTCATCATCCCCCATTTTATATCTGTGCCCATTCTCAGATTCAGCAACAGGCAGAGAATATTGTCAGCCTGGGATGTTTCTTTCACTGAATGTGAATGTGATTTACCCTTTTCTTTTAATTCTATTTTCAGGTGGATTTTGCAAACCGGGAAAGTCAGCTAGCGTTTTATCATTCCATGGAGAAAACGGGTCAAGACATCAGAGACTTTTATGAAATGCTGGCCGAGAGAAGGCATGTGTTTAATATTTTTATTCCATTCTCTTTTTCTAGCATCATTTTAACTGTAATTACATTTTCTTTGGATCATAAATATTAAACAAGCACTTAAATTTGCTTAAGTTTTATTTAATTGTGGAGGTTAATACAGACAGAATATCATATATCTGAACTATTGTCAGTTAACTAAAATTTCATACTCAAGTGGAGGTTTGGGCTATCTGTTGAGCTATATATTTAGTATCCAGTTAATGTGTTGCATCACCTGGATATAGTTGCAAGTCATTCATTGTTTTTTAAAACTACAAAGAATAGTTTATCTGTATTGCCTCCCCATATCCTCCAAGTAATGAATATGTTAGCAGACTATATATATAACAGGCTGCTGCTGGTGCTAGTGTGCAGAATTGGAAGTGAAATCTAGTCTTTCACCTATCCATTCTCAACAGGCTGGTTTGTTAGCTCAATAAGATCATAAAATAAAGTCTGAATGTGGTTGCTTTTTTTTTTTTTTTGCTATTTGACTTGAAAAATGTATCCTATGAAGATGTCCTTCCACAGCATCTGTTGTGATGGGGCCTTGTCATTGTGCGTGGGCTGCAGAGGCTCTTCCCTGCGTACAGCTCCCTTCACTCCATACACCCCAGCAAAATGCAGCGACATACAGAAATACCATTCTGCTCTGCTGCCCCCTTCCAAGAGCTGAGTAAAACATCAGTGTTTTCCCAGCTGATGACTCTGACAAAGGCTGAAAAGAAGCATTTTCTTTTTGCGTAGGTGCGTTTTTATTGCCTTTAGAGAGCAGTTTGGATGACAGGTTCTGCTCTGCCTATAAACTAGTGTCCAGCCCAGCGTGCCATTAGTTGTACCTGTGCACTAGATAAGTTCAGACTGGAATAACGTAGATTCAAAAATACCAGCTTTAAAAGGGAAGAGGAGTTGGGAAGTTGGAGATGGGGATTGGCATAATAGAAATGAATCTGTGTATTCCCATGTGCTTGCCCAATGTTGTGACGTGCCAGCAGGCAGTTGGTAACAATTTCCTATGAACTATACCAAATCCATCAAAAAAAGAAATGCATTCATCTCGTTTCTTTTATTGCACAGCAATCAGCTGGGCTCGTTAGTGAACCGTTCCTGACCAGAGCACTGATTTTATAGGGCAAGATCGTACTTGGGTACACGCTAGGCTGGTTTCTTCTGTCATTGTGTTCACATGGTCATTGCTGGATGCTTGTGAGTCATGAATCATGCAAGTGGAGAACAGACTCTGTGGTGGCACTTGTAATTCTGCACCTCCCAGTCCTCTGCCAAGCTGGTTCAGGCAGTTCTGGGTCCCCAGCAGTGACGCTAGGAGCAACTGGACTCACCAGCTTCTTCTAGGCTGCAGTTTTAACACCTCAAATAAAATAAACATTATATGTACACACATATACACACATGTATATATATTTATAAAGTTCTACAAATGTATTGCTACATAATGCCACCATGTTAATGTGATGGAGATCTTAGATCTCTCCAAAACCAGAGGAAGAACTGTGCACCTCTTAGGAAAATCCATAAAAATTCCTTTTCGCACTGAAAGCAAAAGTGAATAGTATAATCTTTTACCCTGATGTTTCTGAGGCGAATCCCAGGATATCCAGTCCCGTGAGGATGCATGCGAGCTCTCTTGAGTGGGAAGCTGCAGTATTTCGATGGGAACTTGTCTTTTGCAGTGTTGCACCTGCTCAAAGCTACTGGGCATTTTGCACTGCTGGGCACAGCGCGGATGGAGCAATACAAGGTGCACAATAAAAACCACATTCTGATCTAGTAGCTCTACTCACTGCTACTTTTCATAATGTCCCACTTTGTTTGAAAAAGAGACTTTTTGTCTCCCGTGCTAAGCTCTGTGTTTCTTTGGTTTTGCTTTCTTTATGTTTTGTATAATGTCCAAGCTGGCAGCTTCTAGCCCAGAATGCAGCTGGTGAAGTTAATCCAAGTAGGTGAAATCGAGTGTGCAAAATAGTTGCTAATGGTGGAGGATTTGGAGCACCAGCTGTGTATTTCCAGGTTATGAAAACCTATTACATGCAGTGAAAGAGCTAATTTTGAAATTAAATGGTCACTTGAAAGGTTTAAGATTAAAAATATATATATATCCTGTTACCTCCTACCTCCTCCTTGCTTCGCGTTTGCAGAGCTAGGTTGGGCCCTCCCAGTAGTAGCGGCTTCTTGAGATGGACTCGTTTGCACATCTGCATGACAGACTGTGTGTGGGTGCCCATGTACTCTGCAGGCTTCACCTTCATTTAATGCAGTGTTTGAATTTGGCAAAAAAAAAAAGAAGCAGGAAAGCTAATTTAAAAAATACTCAGCAAAACTGTCACTAGCAAAATGACCAATTAGCTTCGTACAGCGTTTGAAGCGAATGAAGCGTTTAATCCACTGTGCACTGATTAATTCTTGTTAAATCTCTCTGTGCGGCTGTGCATAGTTGCCCTGATATGCATATAAAGAAATTATCCTCAAACAATTCCCTATGCAGAAGAGAATTTTATAATGCTATACATTGGTTTAGAGGGAAAACTAATCACCCTGTTGTTGTTCTTTTTGGCAGAGATGAAAGAAGAGGCTCTTATGAATATGCCCCTGATCGTACTTACTACGAGACCGTTAGGACTCCAGGGACGTATCCGGAAGATCCTCGTCGAGAATATCCAGCTCGAGGCAGAGAATTTTATGCAGAATGGGATCCCTATCAAGGAGACTACTATGATCCACGATACTATGATGACCCCCGTGAATACAGGGATTACCGAGGTGATCCATATGAGCAAGACATAAGGGAGTACAGTTACAGGCAAAGGGAGAGAGAGCGGGAGAGAGAGCGGTTTGAATCCGATCGGGACAGAGATCACGAGAGGAGACCCATTGAGCGGAGTCAGAGCCCAACTCACTCCCGGCGTCCGCAGAGCCCTGGGGCATCTCCCTCGCAGTCAGAAAGGCTGCAGAGCGATTCTGAGAGGAGGATCTACAGCAGGTCATCCGATCGCAGCGGGAGCTGCAGCTCTCTGTCTCCTCCTCGATACGATAAGCTTGACAAGGCCCGTGTGGAACGTTACGCTAAAAACGAGAAAACAGAGAAGGAGCGTGTTTTCGACCAGGAGAGAGCTGACAAAGACAAACGCTTGGTGAGGAAGGAAAAGCCAGAAAAGCTAGAAAAGGATAAAACCGATAAGCAAAAACGAAAAGCAAAAATCCACTCGCCTAGCTCTCAGTCTTCAGAAACAGATCAAGAGAATGAGAGAGAGCCCAGCCCTGAAAAATTAAAGGGCAACAATAAACAGAGTAAAGAGAGAGCTGACAAAGAAGGGACGGCGAAAAACCGCCTAGAGCTCATGCCCTGTGTAGTACTGACACGGGTAAAAGAAAAGGAAGGGAAAGTGATTGATCAACCTACTTTGGAGAAATTGAGAGCAAAGCTTGATAATGACACTATGAAGTCTCCACCTCTTGAACAAAAAACACAGACGTCTCAAACTGAGCAAACTGCAAAGTCTGATCAGTCAAAACTGGAACCTGTCAGAACTAAGGTACAAAAAGAGAAAGCCCTTGCCAGTCATGTAGAAGTGGTTGATAAGGAAGGAAAAATTAAACCCAAAAAGCACTTGAAGACAGAACAAGCTTCTGAGGGGGCAAACGCCGTGGACTTAGATAAGTTGGAGGCTCGCAAAAGACGCTTTGCTGATGCAAACTTGAAGACTGAAAGGCAAAAACTGGAAGCAAAGAGAAGCAGTCAAGATGAGGAAGATGCACGCGCAGTTTTGAAAAAACAACTTGATGTAACAGCTTCATCTAGAGAAGCTGGAATTTTAAGGGAAGGAGAATTGGAAAGAAAACCCCTGAGGAAAGAGATGCTTAAAAGAGAATCTAAAAAACTCAAACTGGAAAGGCTTATTCCTGTTACTAGTCCCAAAGAAATTCAGGAGACTCTTAATGTTGCTGCGATTGGCTTGCGTCCCACTCCAGATCTGCAGACTCGACTTATGGACGCAGCTGATGAACCCGTGGAAATCCAAGAACTCCCTGCTAAAAAAATGAATCCAGCAAAACCCCAGCATAAACAAATACAGTTACTAGATGACCAAGGAACAGAGAGGGAGGACACAAGGAAGAATTACTGTGGTCTGCCTGAAGATGCACCTGACCATAAACTTAGCCAAGAAAAACCTCAGTCAGCTGATACAGAGGAGAAAATTGGCATCGACATCGACCATACTCAAAGTTACAGAAAACAAATGGAGCAAAGCCGTAGATTAAAACAGCAGCTGGAAATGGAGATTGCAAAGTCAGAGAAGTTTGGCAGTCCAAAGAAGGATGTTGATGAATACGAAAGACGCAGCTTGGTCCATGAAGTAGGAAAACCTCCACAGGATGTCACTGATGACTCTCCACCCAGTAAAAGGAAAAAGACTGACCAGTTTGATTTTGAAATTAGCACTAAAAGAGAAAGAAACTATAGGAGTTCTCGTCAGGTGAGTGAAGATTCTGAAAGGACATCCTGTTCCCCTAGTATCCGACACTTCCCTTTTCATGAAGATGATGACACGCTAGATTCTCCCAGGCTAATGCCATTAAAAGAAACCAAAGAGTCACCTAAAATAGAAGAAAAGGGTCTTTCATACTCCAATATGACTGTGAGGGAGGAGTCTCTGAAATTTAATCCTTATGATTCCAGCAGAAGGGAGCAGATGGCAGAAATGGCTAAAATAAAACTGTCAGTACTGAGCTCTGAAGATGACCCAAATAGATGGGAAACACAAGTGAAACAAGAGCCTGGCAGAGTAGATATTAGCTTTCCAAGCAGCATTGTTAAAAGAGACAGCATTCGGAAGCGGTCCCTGCGAGACCTGGAGCCGGGCGAGGTGCCTTCAGATTCTGATGAAGACAGTGAAAACAAGTCCCATTCTCCAAAAGCTTCGTCTTTATTGGAGAGTTCCAGATTATCTTTTTTATTAAGGGACAGAGAAGAGAAGTTACGTGAAAGAGAGGAAAGATTGTCAACTTCTTTAGAAAGAAACAAATTCTACTCGTTTGCATTGGACAAGACAATCACACCAGACACGAAGGCCTTGCTTGAAAGAGCAAAATCTCTCTCTTCCTCCCGAGAAGAAAACTGGTCTTTTCTAGATTGGGATTCAAGATTTGCTAGTTTTAGAAACAATAAAGACAAAGAGAAAGTTGACTCGGCTCCAAGACCTATTCCATCTTGGTATATGAAAAAGAAAAAAATTAGGACTGATTCAGAAGGTGGAAAACTGGATGATAAGAAAGAAGATCATAAAGAAGAGGAACAAGAGAGACAGGAACTGTTTGCTTCTCGCTTTTTGCATAGTTCAATCTTTGAACAGGACTCTAAGCGCTTGCAGCATTTAGAGAGAAAAGATGATGATCTTGACTTCATTTCTGGTAGACTGTACGGGAGACAGTCTTCCTCTGATGGCACTAACAGCGCATCTGATTTGGTGCAAGAACCAGTTGTTCTTTTCCACAGTCGATTTATTGAACTAACACGAATGCAGCAAAAAGAAAAGGAGAAGGATCAAAAACCAAAAGAAGTGGAAAAACAGGAAGACAAAGAAAATCGGCCCAAGACACCAGAAACGGTTCCTGATAGTAAAGAATCAGAACATAAAACTTCCTCAGTAGTTGGTCCCTCTTCAGTCACTATCATATCGCAGGAACCGGTGCCAGTTGCTTCCGAAAAGGGTGCAAATGAAAAAATCATAGTGGAAACAGCTCCCGTAAAAGAAGAAAAGGTTTCTGAAGCTGCTTCTACAGCAGAAGAACAAACACCTGTTCCTGAAATTGCTGTTCCTCTCAAAGCTGAACCACCTGAGCAAACAGAACCCCCAGCAGTTGCAGAAGTTAATAAAGAAGTTGTTCCTGCAACTCTGGTGTCGGAGGAAGATGCTGCGTCAACAGAGCATCCTTCATACTTGGACACAAAACCTCCTACTCCAGGAGCGTCGTTTTCCCATGCAGACATCACTGTAGATCCAGAACCTGAAGATGCCCAGTTGATTTCATCTCCTCTTAAACTCACGCAAAAGTCTGAAGAGGTTACTGAACCTAAAGAAGAAAATCCTCCACCTTCTGCGAACACCGATGCTAGTGCGAGTCAAAAGGTAGAGGTGACTGCTGAGGTCCTACCTCCTGTTTCTGACAATGATATGGAAGTGGAACCTCCAGTTGTTGTAAAAGATAAGAAGTCTTACAAGAGTAAACGCTCCAAGACTCCTGTCCAGTCGGCTGCAGCTGCTGTCATGGAAAAGCCCGTCACGAGAAAGAGCGAAAGAATTGACCGGGAAAAGCTCAAAAGATCAAGCTCTCCTCGTGGGGAAACGCAGAAACTTTCAGAATTGAAAGTGGAAGCAGAGAAAGTTTCGAGAAACCCTGCTAAATCCCCCAGTGCTGCTGCAGAGCCAGAAAACGTAGAGCCCAGTTTGCCGATAGGCCGAACGAGGCGAAGAAATGTGCGGTCTGTTTATGCTACCACGGGGGACAATGAAGGTCCTTCTCCAGTCAAAGACTCTGTGGAGGTCACGAGATCGACCAGGAAGAGAGGGGAAAAGGAGCCACAGGAAACAGTGACCACTGTTCCCACTACACCAAGAAGAGGGAGGCCTCCCAAAACGCGCCGCAAGCCAGAGGAGGACATCTCTCCGGTGAAGGCAGAACCGGTACAACCGGAGCCCGAGGAGCCTGAGGCTAAAGAGGCTGTGGAGACCCCTAAGCCCACGGAGGGATGGAGATCTCCTCGATCCCAGAAACTAACACACAGTCACTCGTCAGCTGCTACCAGCCAGCAGGGAAAGAAAGGGAAAAATGAACCAAAAGTTGATGCTTCTCTAGAATCTGAAGATGCTACTGAAAGAGCTGCTCAGGAATCAAGCAGCAGTGAAAACAACAATAAAACAAAAACAACCGAGAAAGAGGCAGCCACAAGTGAACAGAAACGTGAGAAGAAAGAACTCGATGCAGAGAAAAACCAACTAGAAATGGCCATGGTTGAGATCATCGAGAAGAAGCCGGTACCAGAAAAGGTTACAAAATCCAAAAGGGGAAGGTATAAAAACACCAAGACTGTTGTAGATAAAGCATCCTTGTGTCTAAAAAACGTGGAAATACGCCTCAATGTTGATGAAGTCAAGGGTGCCTTGCGGCCAAGTGAAGAAGAGTCAGAGCCTGTGACAGTGTCACCAGCAAAAATCAAAAGTCCTCCCAAAGAGGACATCTTGCCTCCCCATTTTGTTAAGGCTGAGGTGGAAGACTCATTCCAAGAGATGGAAAAAGAAGTGCTGCGGGAACCGAAGCCGTGCCCAGAAGCTGCCCAGTTAGCGAAACAGATGGAACTTGAACAGGCCGTGGAGAATATTGCAAAACTCACGGAAACTCCCCCAGCAATTCCTGCCTACAAGGAGCCCACGGCAGATGTGACTGAAGTCCGCCAGGAGGAGGAAGGTGACAAACCTGCACATCAGGCTAGTGAAACAGAACTGGCAGCAGCTATTGGCTCCATCATCAATGATATTTCTGGGGAGACAGAAAGCTTTCCTGCACCCCCGACTTACCCTGCTGAGTCAGAAGCAGAAATCCCTACAGAACCGCTGGTGTTGCCATCGCCTCGAGAGGAAATGGAGCCAGAAACTGATCAGGCCGTTAACAACATCTTGGAAACAGAAGCTGCTGTGGAGGCCGCGGTGCAGCCAGTTGCCACCTCTGCCCCGTCCGCTGCAGCAGAGGCGGAGAGCAAGGAAGCCGATGTCAGCTTCAGCGAGTCTTCCAATTCAGCACAGGAGACCGAAACCTTGCCGGAAGCTGAAGTTGCTCGGAAGGAAAAGGGACGTCAGAAGACCACTCGGCAGAGACGTAAAAGGAGCACAGGCAGAAAAGGTGATGCCGCTGAAGTCAGTGCGTTTGAGCCTGAGAGGGCACAGAGCAAGTCTCCCCCTTCCAGTGAAGTAAAGGCAAAACCTGAAGAAATCTTGAAGGAAGACAAGCAAGCTAAGACCGCTGCTCAGATGTCTCCAGAGCCGTACACTGCCGATGCCACCAAGGCTGCAACCATTGATGTTGTCCCTGCCCACGAAGCCGTTGCTGAGAGCAGTGCATCCCCCAAAACACCAGCACCGGCTCCTTTGGACCTGGCTGCCCCACCAGTTCCTGTCGATGAGGGCAGTCAGACAGAGTTCAAGATACGGTCGCCTATTGAGAACGCACCCATCACGCCACCGAGTGCTCCCGGTCCAGCTGTTCCCGCAATTCCTTCGGCAGCTGCGGCCAAGCTGCCCACCCCGGTGCCGGCTGGGTTCGTCCCCCTTCATTCCAGTGCCGCCAAGGTGCCGGAATGGATTGTGCGGCACGAGGAACCGCGCGCGCGTTCCACACCACCACCTGCGCTCCCACCAGATACAAAAGCATCAGATATCGATACAAACTCGAGCACTTTGAGGAAGATACTCATGGAGCCCAAGTACGTCTCCGCAACGAGCATAACTTCCACGCACGTGACGACGACGCACGTGGAGCCTGTGAGCGCGCCGCGTCTCGAGGAGGCACCTCTCCACCCTGCAGCAGAGGCCATAAAACCAATTTCAGAGGAGAAGCCAGCGGTTCCCATCACTAATGCTCTGGACCCGCCAGTGGCAGAAGCACCAGTGTTCAGTGAGAAAGAAAAGATAAGCACCGTCATTGCCCCCAAAGCCACCTCTGTGATCAGCAGAATGCCCCCCAGTGTCGACTTGGAGGAGGCTCCGAGGATCACCCTGGTGAAGCAAGCTCCCCAGAGCCAGACCTGTCTTGTTAATGCTCCCTCACCGAAATTTAAGCAGAGGTCAAGCACAAACGATAACAGTAGGTTTCATCCAGGATCTATGTCTGTTATTGAAGATAGGCCTGTAGAGACTGGCTCCAGTCCGGGCTTGCGGGTAAATACCTCAGAAGGGGTTGTGCTCTTGAGCTACTCGGGTCAGAAGACAGAAGGCCCCCAGCGAATTAGTGCAAAGATCAGCCAGATTCCCCCTGCCAGTGCTGTTGACATCGAATTTCAGCAGTCTGTATCCAAATCTCAGATTAAACAAGAACCTATCACGGCATCTCAGCCAACACCAAAAGGCTCTCAGGCTTCCACAGGCTATGGCACCGTTTCCACCCATTCTCCTTTAGTACTAGGCACGCAACCTTACAACACGTCACCCGTGATCTCCTCCATCAAACAGGAGCGCGTGACCTTGGAGAAGTCTGACTCAGGCCACCTTGCTGTGCAGGCGCCGTCATCTCAGCCGGGGCCCGGTAAAGTCCTCTCACAGACTGTGAACACTCCACCTGTACTTGTTCACAACCAAATGGTTGTGAACAAAAAACTGTCCGATCCCACTGCTCTGAAAGTGGAGACCAAGACTCTGCAACCCTCCAACTTGAGTCCTGGAGTCAGTCCACATCACCCATCCCTGTCTGGGAAGGTGCATTCGGAGGCAAACCACGTCAGCTCAGGACCCAGCACCCCGACAGAGCGCGCTATTTCCCACTTGGGGGTCACGAAACAGGAGCCACATTCGCCGCGCACAAGCGGACACTCACCGTCACCGTTTCCACGGGCTTGTCATCCTGGCAGCACGTCGTCCCCGGCATTATCGAGCAGTGCCCCGGTCATGCTGGCGCCAGGCATTTCTGTGCCCCCATACATCTCCAGCATGCACCCGGAGCAGTCTGTCATCATGCCCCCTCACAGCGTAACGCAGACTGTATCCCTGGGCCATCTGTCCCAAGGTGAGGTGAGAATGAGCACCCCTCCTCTCTCCGGTATTCCTTACGGCATGCGCCCGGAAGCGCTCCACTCCCCCAGAACAGCTTTGCAACCTCAGATGGAAATCAAACCTCAGCGATCCAGCACGCCTCAGCCAGCGCCCATCCGAGACATAGTGATGCCCCCGCTGTCCTCGCAGCACCCGACCGAGGAGGAGATGCACTACCACCACAGCGCCGTGTGTCGCACGCCGGCACCCGTCCAGTCCGACGTGCTGGTCATGCAGCCGGACTACCGCATGCATCCCACGGGCATCCGGCTGGAGCAGTACAACGTGCCCCGTGACGTGCGGATGATCATGCACCCCCACATGGCGGCCGTGGGCGAGCACCACTCAGAGACCAGGCAGTCCCGCACGCCCGACGGCGCTGTGAAGACTCCCCCTGTCAGTAAGACCCCACAGCCGGGCAAAGAGACGCCCAAAGCCTCTGAGGGCAAGATGGCCCATTCTCCACACAGTGATTCCCGGCTCCTGGGCGTCCCCTCGGGCAGCCAGCTCCCCGGGCTGCCCTTGACGCAGCCCGTGGTGGTGCCCCACGGAGTGCAGATCATGCACTCGGCGGGCAGCTCCTTTCACGATTATCGCTCTGTTTATGGGGACATGAGGAATTACCACACAGCGGCGCAGCTCGGGCACCCGCAGTTCCCCGGCGCGTCACCCATTGGGCTGCCTTCACGGAGCATGACCCCATCTCAGGTGAGCAGCCAAACACACATTCTTCTACCTGAAATCACAAGCAGTCTGGGCTGACTGCAGCCCCGAATCTGCAAACTCTTAAAGTCACGTCTGGAGGTGATAGAGCAGTAATCTTTGTCCAGGAGGTGTGTGTTGAACGTGTTTAGCATTAGTGGGGAGACACCGAAGAAATCTGCCTTGTTGGTGGCTCCAGAGCTTGAAAGGGGAGATGTGAAGGGTGCGCGTGAATTTTGAGACATAGAGACATCTTCGGGAATTTTGAGACAGACTGGAAAAGCTTCCTGGGATGGGCACGGTTGGTCAGGGGTGACCTTGTGGGCAGGGGCCAGTGGAGTGGGATTCAGGAAAGGCAGTTTGGGTGAGTGAGGGCCAGCTGCGAGTGTGGCATGGAGCAGCTCAGAGCGACTGTGCCAGTCCGCGCAAGGCATCACCCTGCGCCCCTCTGCCCGGGAGCAAATCCTGGCAGTGCCTGTGGCCTAAAATCTCTCCTCTCTCCCCACCTCCTGCTTCCCAGAGCCTGCCAGAGGGGGAGCACGCGCATGGCAGCCAGCCGGGCCGCAGCAAGACTCCGCAGATACCCCCGGAGCCCAAGGGGCCAGCGCCGGCAGGGCCCGAGCAGAGCCACCACCCACCCGTGAACAGGCACGCGGCGCAGATAGACCCTCACGTTCACCTTCAGAGGGCGCAAGCAGCAGACACAGGCCAGACCTCCTACCCCTCGCCCGTTGCCATCTCGATAAAACAGGAGCTTCCGTCGCCGCACCAGCCTCAGGCGGTTCCCAAGCAGTCACTGTTCATCCCAACGACGTCAGGGCCCGGGGCCCTGTCCCTGAATCGCCCCGAGTCCCAGTCTACTCTAAAACAAGAGCCGTCTCCACATGCTGTTTCGCAGAGACCTGTGGATATGGTTCAGCTTCTGACAGTAAGTGTTGTTCTGTCTTCTCTCTCCTCCAGGAAGCTTCTTGTGTCTGGGGAGAGGAAAATCAGTGCATCTCACTAAGCTCCTGTCATTTGCAGCAACAAAGTATGAGATCTCTTGTATCAAAGGCAGAAGAGCAGCCCATGTCTCTCATTTACCCTTTCAAATAGCTTGCAGGCTAGGGCAGGTGGTGCTGCACCTTTGTGTACAGTCAGCTGTTGCTGGGACGAGTGGTGGCGTATTTAATTTAAAAAAAAAAAAAAAAAAACTCCTAAAGGTTTAAATTCTATGACTGAGGACAGAAAATGAGGGAACATGGCTGAGGAATGGGTATGGCTATGAAAGTCCTGGTGCTCAGTGCCAAGTATTTCTTGTGTAACCTTGTGCAGCTCTCGCAGACCTGCTGTTTCGCAATTCCCCATTCCTAAACCAGCAAATAAAATTTGGTAACAGCTCTGCTCTGCCTCATGCTGCCTGCGTGGGAGCTGACATCGTTTGCAAAAGATTGGGAAGTGCTTAGATGTTGCAGCAAAGGGAGTCACCCAAATATCTCAGCCAGCTGGAAGAAAAAGGAGGTGAAATAACGATGTAGCAGGACCTGACCCAAGCCCAGGCCAGCGCGTACAAGCAGCGATAAGATGTGACACGTGTACCGAGCACTTCAAACAAAGCCGCGGTGTCAGAACTGCCTCTAAAAACATCAGAAGCCAGAGAGCAGCTCGGATGGGTTTCCTTCCAAAATTAAGATCCCTCTTGAGCAGATGGCAGTGCTGTTTCTAAGCAATTTTTGTTCTTTGCAATAAGACTTTTTCTCCTATTGCTTTTCAGAAATATCCGATCGTGTGGCAGGGCCTTTTGGCACTAAAGAACGACACGGCTGCAGTCCAGCTCCACTTCGTCTCTGGTAACAACGTGCTGGCGCACCGCTCGCTGCCTGCGCCGGAGGGGGGCCCTCCGCTGCGCATCGCCCAGCGCATGCGGCTGGAGGCCTCGCAGCTGGAAGGCGTCGCGCGCAGGATGATGGTAAGGACGGCAGCCCGTCAGGTTACTGCAAAGAGCTAGCTTGTAGGTGCCCAAAGCTTGTCTGTTCTACTCATCTGCGTCCTTGGTGTAACCAAAGGAAAAACAGCGCCTCTCCCGCAAACCTGGAGGTGGTCGATGGGTTGCCTTTCACATTGGGACCAAGTGTCAAAGTGAAACGTGTGTTAATTTGGCACTCAGATGAGGGAAGGGGGTGGAATTTTCGAGTTGGGAAATCCTACTTCGAAGTTCACAGTGCCCTGGCTGTGCAACAGACTCCTGCCAGCTCTAACGTGTCAAAGCAGGGTGGAAAGGGAAAGGTAGGAGGCCATGGAAACGTGATGTTTTCAGTCCTCTTCACAGCCTTCTAGGGCAGGCTGAGATTTCAGCTCATGTCTTTCCTAACACCCACGGTTGCTTCGAAGGAGGATTTTGCAGCAAGTGCTTAAAGATAATGAATGTGTGTCAGGAGTAGACCTGTTCCAAGCAAATATTTCACTTAATTGCTGGATTTTCTTTCCAGGTGGAGAGCGATTACTGCCTTTTACTGGCCTTGCCTTGTGGACGAGACCAGGAAGATGTAGTGAATCAGACTGAGTCACTTAAGGCTGCATTCATCAGCTACCTGCAGGCTAAACAAGCTGCAGGAATCATCAACGTTCCCAACCCTGGCTCTAATCAGGTATTTGGCAAGGAAGCTTTTTGTAGATAAAATAAATAGAAGTCGTACGTTGATAAGGGAACCTGAGGCCCTCCCCCTCAGGTCTTTGCTCAGGATTGCAGTTAAGGTGCATGTTGGTGTCTTTGAAACAAAACCCTAACATTTGCCATGAGTTGTTACATCACTGGTGAAAAACGTGGTGCACAATATAAGTATAATTACAGAAGGGGACAACCCAGCCAATAAACACCCAAAACTAGGTCCATTTTGTTCTTTGCAGCCCTAAGTCTTCGGCTGGAAAAAGAAAAAAGAAACATTTTCCACCTCCTCTTCTATGTTGGAAGGAGAGTCCTTACTTGCCCTGCTTTCTTCCCCACGTGATATCCTGTTTTTTTCCAGAACACCTGATTATTTTTTGTTCTTTGTCAGATAAAGACAAAATGTTTGGGTTTTGTAATCCCAAGTATTTATTCCAGATATGTTGTTCCATTGAGCTAGATTTAATCTGTTGCCCTCAATAACAGTCCCTCCTCCAGGTTGACAGCAACCACCGAAAACCATCACTTGAAACAAAGGGAATTTTTTAGCATTTCATTGTAAAATCAGCTAGCTATTATGCTTCTGGTGTAGAAAAATGCCCCATCGTGAGAACTACACCTGCATTGCTGCCAAATTGCATCTTATTTTATTCTTTTCCCGCTCGTGCTGTTTTCCCGAGCATTCTGCAGTGCCCAAAACTGTCACCACCCGAGTGTCCAGGTTAGATGGTTTGAGCCAGCCCAGCTGCTGCATGTCTCCGTAACAGAAACCATCATTTCCCTCCTGTTTTTAGAAAATAATAAAAAAAAGGAAAAGTCAAAGGATTCTCGTTCCTTGCTCTATTGATGGCTTGCTTTGATACAGTCATTTGCAGTTAGTTCTTGCAAAAACTTCACAGTAGAGAGGGGCAGAAGCAGCAGCTGCTCCTTTCCAAGGCTCACGCTTGGGGCAGAGGGAGGCGGGGATGGTTCCCTGGCTCCGGTCTCTCTTTATCTTCATTTTTTCATTGTTTTTTTCTCCTCTTTCGCAGCCTGCCTACGTTCTGCAGATATTCCCACCCTGTGAATTCTCGGAAAGCCACCTGTCCCGTCTAGCCCCAGACCTCCTCGCCAGCATCTCAAACATCTCTCCTCACCTTATGATTGTCATCGCGTCAGTATGAGCTGTTTACTGGTCACAGACTTTTCCAAGGCCCTGCAGCAAAAAAACAATATATATATATATATATATATAAACACAATTAAATAAAAATAAATAAAAAAGAGAGAGAAAATAATGAAACAAGAAAATGCTGCCAGACTACCAGCCTCCTGCCCTAACAGGCCTCGATCAAACTGTTGCTGGGTAGTGGTTCTGCTACCTTGTATGTTTACATATTGCTTTAGCTTATGGACAACTGATGCACTCAACAGGCGGACTGGTATTGGGTTTCTGTGCCTCCTTTTGGGGAAAATAAAGGATGGCTATTTTTTTTAACAAAAAAAAAATAAATAAAAAAGAACCTGAACTGCCTTTGCACTAAATTAGTGACTCGGACCTTTGCACAGTTTGGAGACACGCTGTGACGTTCTGGATGTCTTGACACACAGTTAACATTTGCGTTGTGGACTAAACGCAGGACCTGGGAACTTCTGCTGAGATTTGTGGGTCAAGGATCATTTCACACATTATCTTTTTGGTCTCTTTTTTTTTTCTTTTTTTTTGTTGTTGTTGTTGGGTTTTTTTTTCTTCCTCTCTGGATGTGAACCTTCCTCTCCTCCACTTGCCCCTGCTGCAGCCGTCTTCTCTTCATCTGGGATGTACAGTTTACACTGAAAAAAAAAAAGAAAAAAAAGACAAAAGGGAGAGCTATTTTCCTTCCTGGTGGGATATGCAGAACTCAGTGGGTGTGTGTATATATAAATATATATATAATATATATAAATATATATAATACTGACTTTAAAGAAAAAAAATCAAATCCCCACAACATACATTTTTTTTTAATCTGTGCCAAAAATGTGTTTTCAGAGAAAATCTTATTTTCATACTCAGACTTTGTATTGTCACTCATTTGTAAGTGCGCTTCATTTAAACATGACCTTCCCTTCCCTCATCTCACGATACGTGGAAGTGTTATACACTTGTGCAAAAAGACTTTGGACCTTTCTCCCCTCCTCCTCACCTCCCGTAACACTTATTAATTTATGGAACTGTTTTTTTTTTCCTTTGTTTTTTCTTTTTTTTTTGATTTTTTTTTCTCAGCGCAGTTTTTTTTTTGTGTGTCCATTGGATTACAAACTTTATTAAAAAATACAAAACACGTTTGCGCCCGCTGTGCTCCCTCGCTCGTTGGGGGGAGGTTGCGGTGGGTCTGTGCGCCACGGGTGCGTTGGGGCTGGCCGAGCGCGCTCAAATGCTGCGTTTTCCCCCTGCCGCCCCTGCTCTTTGGCTGTGGAGATGCTGCTGCGGATGTTTGCCCTTGGTGTCAGTCTTGTTCAAAAGGGAGAGAAAAAAAATAGAAAAACAGATAATTTTATCAGAGTAAACTCTAATCTTTGTTCATTTTTGGTCGTGTGTTGTAAATATTTGTTGAACAACAAAGTTGGCATTTTAGTTTTAACCTGGGTGATGTTAAAGACACTGGTAATTTTCATACTTGTAAGAAAACAACTTAAAAAAAAAAAAGACCCCAAAAGAGAAGGAAAGAAAAAAATGCATTTTTTAAGAAGAGCTTCGCGTTTTCTTGATGCCAGAGCTGAGGAGAGGGGGAGCCTAGTGGCCGTGGCCATACGGCGCCGTCGGACACGGACACGGAGTGCTGGAGCGTCCCTCAGGTGCAGAGCTGCCTTGGGGCTGTGACAAATCACCCGGCTGTGCGGCCGCCCGGGCATCTGCCCAGCCACTCACCCAGCTGACTATGTGTCTGGCTGTACCTGCAGCTGTCCGTGTGTCTGGCTGTCCATGCAGCTGGCTCCACAGCCAACAGTCGGTATCTGGCTGTGTGACCAGCTGTGCAGCCAGCAGACCGTATGTCCAGCAGGCGTCTCGCTGTATGTCACCCTGTCCGTGGATCGGGCCGTATGTCCGGCTGTGAGAACACCTGAACAGCCACTGTCCAGATGCAGGGCCACCTGCTGCTGAGGCCAGGTCACATCCAGCTGTCCACACACCTGGCTGTGAGTCCAGCTGTCTGGCTGCCTGAAGTGGTCATGGTCACTGGTCCATGAGTGTTAGTTGAATGTAACTGTCCGTTTGTCTGGCTGTACAGCCAACCATCCCTGAATCTGCCTGGGAGTCCGGTAGTCCATTTGTTTAGTAGAGCCAACTCTGTGCGTCTGGCTGCGCACCCGAACAGCCACAAGTCCTGCTGCGAGTGCCAGTGCCCCTTCTGCTCGCTGGATGTGCACCCATCCCAGTACCCACCCCTCGCTGCTGCCCCTGGCTGGGTGTCAGGCTGTGCCTGGGCCTGGGTGCCTGGCATCCCCTCCACAGCTCTGCCCCTATGACCCTGTTGGGGTCCTGTCCTGCCACCCACTTACAGCCACGTCCTCCCCTCTTCTCCCTACCAGACTCTGGCGATGGCCCCAACAAGGAGCCAGGTGGGTGCTGGTTGCCCTGGCAGGGGCACAGGGTGAGTGGACAGAGCACAGCGACCCCCAGTGCCACTGGGGTACAGAGGCAAGGCCCTGGCCTGATGCATGGAAAACCTAGAGCAGCTGCCAAGCCAAGAAAGGAGAGACACCCCCCACGCGGCTGGGACACACCGCGTCGCTGGGGGGAGCTGCAGAACAACAGAGGGCAGCAGGGCAGCTGTAGGTTTTAAATAAGCTTTAGAAAATAATGCAATTTATTTAATCTAGATATTACACAACTTTAGAGCAGATTTTAGTCTTTTCTCTCTCATTACAGAAATACACTTTTTACATCATTCCCAGGAGCTCTTTAAATAAACCAGGCGGCAAAGCAGAGGGAGGGCCAGGGGGGCTCCCCGGCCGGCGGAGGGCACAGAGGACAGAGTAGGGGGACAGGGAGACCCCAGGTTACTCAGTGGGGGGCTCCGCTGGCGGTGCCTCAGCCAGGGGCGCCGGCACCTCGGCCGCTCCCTCGCGGGGCCGGAAGAGCAGCTCTCCAGACTGGATCACCTGCTCCGCCTGCCAGGTGGTGGCGGTGCCGTATTGCTGGTAAAAGTCCGTGTCGGCCTGGAACATGACGAGGGCCTGGGCCGTGTGGATGCGGACGTGCTGGGCCAAGCTGTTGGCATCCAGGAATTTGTCCCCGCATGAGTCGCAGGCGTAGAGGATCTGCGTGTTGGGATCTGCAGGGCACAGGAGACACCGGAGAGCCGCCTGCTTGCGCGGGCAGTCCGGCCCCCCCAGGGTGACTCTGCTCACCCATCCCAGAATCTCACCTGCTTCTTGCACCTGCTTCACGGCCCTGGTGATCTCGGCTTTAAGTGCTTCAGTCTCATCTGCTGTCACTGCAGCCGCCACAGGGACCACTGCGAGGGAAGGAAGAGCAGGGAAAGGTGAAACACCGGCAACTTCCCCCAGCAGAGAGAGCTGGAGAGTTTCAAGATGTGACGGGGACACGGGGCAGGACAGGATCTGGTCCATCACGGGTTTGGAGCTGGGTCCAGCTAGGTCATATTTTTCCCAGACCCTGCCAGGCAGGGTCCCCTGAGCCACCAGGCTCCTCTATAGGGGTGGAGGCGGGTCCCCACAGGGCAGGGGACACTCGGTGCTCACCCGTGAGCTGCGTGACGGCAGTAGTCGCCAGTGCCTCAGTGGCCAGCGTCACCATGTCCTCTGATGCCACTGTGACGATGTTAACCTCGTCACCCTCCTCAGGCTCCAGGATCTTGATGCCAGCCTTGCCCTGGTGTACCGTCTTCACGTGGGAGCGCAGATTGTCCACGCGGTTGAAGCCACGGCCGCACTTGTCACACAGGAAGGGCTTCTCCCCTGGGGCAGGAAAGCCAGTGGTCAGGAGAGGTGACGGGATGCGAAGGCAGCACGGAGCTGCCGCAGTGGAGGGCAGGAGCCCTGGACCCACCGGTGTGGATGATGATGTGTTTGGAGAGGTCGCCCACGTTGACGAAGGCCTTGTTGCAGACCGTACACTTGTGCGGCCGGATGTTGTCGTGGTGGCGGATGTGGTTGGCCAGCTGGCTTGACTGCACAAACCTGACACGGAGATGAGGGTACGGTGGGAAACGGCACGCGACTTCCACCTCAAAGAGACAGTCCAGCACCCAGCCCCCCAAGAGAGAGCTGAAGAGGACCAAGCTGAGGAGCCTGACAGCATCCCAGCCCCACAGCCAAGGGGATGCAGGGACACTCACCTCTTGCCACAGCGTTCGCACACGTAGGGCTTCTCACCCGTGTGCTGGCGCACGTGGGCGATGAGGGAGCTCGCCTGGGTGAAGGCCTTGCCGCAGAGGCGGCACTGGCATGGCTTCTCCCCTGGGGAGAGAGCAGGGCAGCTGAGCCAGGCCAGCACCCGCAGAAGCACCCGTAGGAGCAGGAGCACCCCGTCCGCACGGCCCTCCATGCCTACCCGTGTGGATGCGGACGTGACGCTGCAGCGCCCCGGGGTCAGCAAACTGCCGCTGGCAGTGGACACACACGTAGGGCTTCTCACCGCTGTGGATCCGCAGGTGCCGCTTGAGGTTGCCTGTGAGTGGCCGTGTGTGAGCAAGGCCGTGTGTGTCACCCTCCCCGAGCCCCACTCGGTCTTCCCTCCTGCCATCGGCCCTGCAGCCACATCTGTCCTCCCACCACCTCCAAGGTTGGCCTTGGGCACCTGCCGTGAGCGGCACAAGTCAGAGCAAATGGGCAGTTTTTGGGGCAAACACCAAGTTTCTACCATAGCGTCGAGCTTTAAAAGCTCTTCCTCTGCCTTGGAGGTCGCAGGGGCAGCCTGGATGCCCCAGGCATGGACATGAGGCTGGCGCTCACACCTTGTCACCCACCAAGAGCTACCTGAGGTTGTGAACTGCTTGCCGCACTCGCGGCACTTCAGGGGTCCATCTGCAATGTGAATCTTCAAGTGCGCCTTCAAGTTCCCCACCTGAGGGCAAACGTAACAACGGGGTGAGTTCGTCGCAACCCTCCACCACCTCCCTGTGGCGGTACCGGCGTTCGCAGCACCTCCTGGCTCACCTGGTTGAATTTCTTGTCGCAGTGGGGGCACTTGTGCTCCTTATTGGTGTCGTGGGTCTCCAGGTGCCGCATTTTGGAGGTGGGGTCGGAGAAGGAGCGTCCACAGTAGTCGCACTGATAGGGCTTCTCTCCGCTGTGCACCAGCTGATGCCGCTTGAGGTTGCCGGAGGTGGTGAAGAGCTTGCCGCAGTCGTCACAGCGGTACTTGGCCTCCCCCGTGTGCCGCTTCTTGTGCAGGTTCAGCAGGCTGATGAGGCGGTAGCTCTTCCCACACTCCTCACAGCCATAGGGCTTCAGTGGGCTGCAAGAGGGACAGGGAGGTCAAGCAGAGTGGGAGAGAACACCCTGTCCCCAGATGGAAACCAACACCAATCTCTTCTTCCCTGTTGCTGCCCTCTCAGCATCCCAATCCCAGCTCTCTCCCTGGCCCCAGGTAGATGTTTTTGGACCTCAGTGGGATGTCTCTAAGTGCCACAGTGCAGACGAACACATGCCAATCAATCCAAAAGGCACGTGGAAGTTCACCCATTTACAGACCTCTTGCTCAAACCATTCAGTCCTCAGGCAGCGACTGTGGTGGCTCAGCCCAGCTGCACCTTGTCAGCCCGGCACGCGTTACCTGTGCGTCTTCTCGTGTGCTTTGCATGCGGCTGGGTCTGAGAAGGCCTTGTTGCACTCCCGGCAGGAAAAGGGCTTCTCCCCTGTGTGAATGCGGATGTGCCGCTTGAAGTTGCCAGTGTGCGTGAATTCCTTCCCACAGTCCTAGAGACGCAGAGAGAGACGTGGCCACCAACACGTCCAGGAAGGTCCCCAGCGCCAGACAGCCTGTGCGGAGCTGCAGCCGGCCTCACCTCGCACTTGTGCGTGACGGAGCCGTAGGCTTTTGACTCGGTCCGGTCGCTGTAAGTCCCGGAGCGCAGCAGGCGGGTTTCCCCCGAATTCTCCTGCCCGGAGTCTGTGCTACCCGATTCATTATCCTCAGCGTTTTCACCATTTTCTAACCTGGGCTGATCTTCCTCAGCGACTTTCGCTTCCTCTTCCTCCTCTGCTGTCGTCTCCCCTTCTTCTTCCTTGCCTTCCAATCCCACTTCTGCAGACATTTAAAAAATGTGGAGGCCAAAAATGAGAAGCAGCATCAGAGACACAAAACCCATCTGTTTTTCCTAATCCTAAGCAGAGGTTTAAGGTGCTGGGGATTAACCCTGCTCTGCTGTGCTCTGGGTACCCGTATGGTACAATGCAGATGTCGTGCACACACCAAGATCTATACTCAGGGCCAGTGTGGCTTTTGCAGTGCTCTACTAGCCCTGAAGTGTGGAGCCAGAGCTCTCACATGGTCTGAGCGACGTTTGCCCCTCTCTCTGCTCTCAAGCCCCTCGGAGTGCGGCAGCCACACACGCACCTGCAGCGTCGGTGCCTCGCTCTGCGCCACAGGGGCTGCTACCCTTCGCCTCTGGGCTGCTGCTCTCGGCCAGCGGCTGCTGGCTGGAAAATGCAGCAGGTGGTTCCTCGCAGGCAGCGTCACCCAAACCTGTGAACGAGGGAGCGTTTGGGGGAAAACATCGTGGGGACCTGGCTCTGCGGGGCCAAACGGGGAACCTGAGGGAGCAAGGGCAGAGGTTTGCATGTCAGCCCATCTGCTGACCTGCAGCAACCACTCTGCTCCCCGGTGGCTCTGCCTGCTCCATGAGTCGCTCCATCACGTCTGGGACCGTCTCTCCCTTCACCTCGTGCTCAGCTTTTTGCTTTGCGCCGTCACAACCAACTGGTGCTGCTGCCACTGATGGTCTGGCTTCATCTGTGACCTTCTCAGTGCCTGCAAGGGAAGGGGCAGAGCAACAAACTGTGTTTGCAGCCTGCATGCACTGGGCGGCTTCGAGCTCGGCACAGAGGACAAGGAAAACAGGATCCCCAAGCCGAGCAGGACGTGGGGCCGGACAAGGGCTACGCACCCGTCCCGGTGGGTGCCTCTGGACTCAGCTCGGCACCTTCTGTCCGCACCGCCAGCGACTTGAGCGCGTTGCAGGCACTAACTATCTCCTGCATCTGTAGGAAGCCAGCCACAGCCAGCACGTCCTCCACGTTGTCAGGGTTGAGGCTCAGCTTGGCCGTGTACATGAACTCCAGGACCTGACCGAGGCCTGCAGGGGACACGGCGCACACCGAGCTGTCAGAGAGCAGCCCGGGGCACCTGCAGACACCGAGCAGCCACGTCTGACCTTTAAACGGCCGTTGACGGCTCAATCCGGGATGCCAGACAAAGCAGACAACTCACTAAGGAAACAGGAGAGCGGGAGCTCTGCCGCAGTCACTACCTGCTGCATTGCTGATGTCGAGGTGCACCACATCCTTCTGGTCGACGAAGAGCATCCTGAAGTACTCGCTGCAGGCTGCCAACACCGCTTTGTGGGCCTTGAAATCGATGCCGTCCACCACGAAGGTGCAGTCACAGAGCAAGCCCAGCTGCCGCTGCTGGTTGAGCTGCTCCAGGACTTGCCTGCTGTGCTGGGGGAAATCCATGGCTGCGGGCAGAGGAGAGGGCTGGGCTGGCGCTGCAGCGGAGCCACCCCGGGCCCTGATGGGCAATGTTCTAGCCCAGCAGTTGCAGAGCACAACGACAGGGGCAGCCTCAGAGAGGCCCACAGCAGCGCAGGGCCCTCAGAGCCCCCCCCCAGGAATAGCTGGCAGCTCCCCCAGCACTTGCAAACACTCGTCTCGTCACCCAGCTAAACACAATCCCGCACAAGGGAGCAGATCCGATGCCCTGGACGACAAATCTCCACCCCCCAACCCAAAGCCAGGGTCTTCTCTCCCAACAAGCTGCTTGTTGTTGAAGCCCAAGGCCGCTTCCAGCAGAGAGGTTATGACTGCCAAAACCCATGGTGCATTTAAGAAGCTGCCACAGCTTGCCCCACCACTGGCGCAGGGGCAGTTTGCAGCTCAGGGCCGTGATCCACGTATTTCCCGGATCAAATGGGGCCTGCTCAAACACTGGATCACTAAGTGAAGCTGCTCCCATCAGTGCTGACTGTCTCTGTAGGCTGTTTCAGAAACGAGGAGGGAGCAGCCCTGTTGGAGGCTCCCTCACAGTGGCTCCTTGTCTGAAGGGCTCAGATTAGGTGGGAGCGCCGGCCAAGCACGGAGATATCATGGAGCAGAAGCCATGGAGGAGAAGGCCCCGGCTCCCTGGACTTGTCCTCTGCCTTCCCAGCCTTAGAAACCAAATCTGCAGAGCCACTGGGAGGAACACGGGGAAAAGGGGCATCTCGGAACTCTAACCTGGAGACACCCGCAGAGCCACCTGCGCAAAGGAGTCAGCTCAACCCTCCAAGCAGCCACGGTCGAGGCCTCCAGGCAGCACTGAAGCCTCCAGCAAGGCTCTTCTTACTTACTGACCCCACAAAAGGCTGACGAATCTTGCAGCACCCTCATTTTTCCATCCTCAGCAGCTGCTCTGCTTCAAGATGCTTTTAAATTAAGGTTCTGATTTTTATGCTCTCTGCACAAACCTTGCTTTGCTCTCCCCTTAGGCCATCACCACTGCATCATCAGCTCTGCTACTTCTCATCCAGGTGACTTCTACTAAACAAAAAGAAACAAAATCCTATGGTGATTTTGGGGAAAAGAACAGTGGTTTGATGCTGTTTGATGCCGTCACCAGCCCCCTGTCCGCTCCAACGCTGAGCAGATAAAAGAAAGAGGTGATTTATTTTCTGCCTGCTGTCAGCTCTCTCCTTTCAGGCTCTGCAAGGAGCAGCATGTCCCGGTTTCCAGTAGCTCATGGCCTGATTCTGCAATATTTGCAGTTAAGACAGGAAAGCTGATGCCAGGTGCTCAAGCTGCAGGTACGCCGTTAACGCTGCAATATCTCCGTTCCAGCATCAGGCCCTATCCCACCCCTCAGTCCTAAATCCTCATCCTTTAAATCTCATGTAAACTGAGCTGCCCTTTGCGATGTCTAGGACTTTCTAATAGCTGCTTCCATGCTAAAAAAAAAATTCCCTGGAGGTGGCATGGAAAGGAACCAGAAGGGTTCCAAGAGGAGCCCTGTCAGCACAAGGCTGACAGAGCTCGGAGACTCTCTTTAGCTTTTAGGGATACCAATAAATCCCTGGAAGAGGAATCGTGGGTCAAGCCGGGTGCGAGGCCGAGTAACCCAAGTCCTGGCTGCCACAAGATGGACGGGGCAGCCAATGCGTCATCAGGCAGCGCCTGGGCGTACCCAAGCCACCCCGGGAGGCGGCAGACACCCCCGCGAGCCCCTGTCACCTCCTGTCCGTGCGTCCCGGCGCTCCAGGGGCTCCCTCCAGCAGCGCTTGCGGCTCGCAGCTGCGCGCACGGCGGCGCCCTCAAGGCCGGGGAGCAGCGATGGGAGAGGAGGCAGCGCCCCCAGGCTCAGGGATCTGTGAAGAGGGAGGGCAAAGGCTTCAGCTCCGGCTCCCAGGGGGGGAAAGCCGCAACATCTCCATGCCCTGAGGCTGCTGCTGTGGGAGCACCGGGGGCTCCTTTCGCCCTCAGCGGGAAGGGGCAGAGGTTGGGAAGGCCGTCGGGAGCGATGGCTGAGGCAAAGCTGCTCGGAGCTGCTTGGACCACCCGCCCGAGGCAGCCGCTCCGACGGCGCCTCCGTCCCCATGGGAAACCGCCTCATTGCGACCCTGCCCGAAGTGGGGGTTCTGCAGCCGTGGAAGCGCCCGGCACGAGCGGAGGGAAGGTCGCCGGCACGGGAAGTGCCCGAATGTGTGTGGGGAGGATGTGTCGCCTGTGTCTGGCGGGGGCTGACGGACACCGCGTCCCGCGGCGAGGAGCGGGGGACACCGTGTCCCACGTGTGCGGCGCGGGGCCGGGACGTGCGTCCCTCGGGCGGGGGCGCAGAGCGGGCCCGGAGCAACCGCCGCCGGACAGGGCCCATGGGGCCATCCCACCGCCCCGCGGTTCGCGCCCCGGCGCCAGGCCCCACCGCGAGGACAGGCGCAAACGCCCCGAGGGAGGCGGAAGGCGGGAGGGGGGCACGTCCCCCCTGAGAACAACTGGGCAAAGGCTCCGCACAGGAACGGGCTGCCCCAAACCCGGGGCTTTTCTCCCCAAGCGGAGCCGGGCGCGGGGGCAGCCTCTACCCCTGAGGCGCGGCCCCTGCCCACCCCAGGCCGCCCCGCAGCGCCCCCGGCGCCGCCGAGACCCGCGAGGCCCCGGGCGCCCCCGCCGGGCCCGGGCGGCCTCACCTCGGCCGCGGCGCTCACCGTGACACGGACCAGACAAAGGGCGCCGCCATCTTGGCGCCGGGCGGAAGCGGCGTCGCGCCCCCGCCTCGCGCTCCGCCCAGCGTCGCCGCGCCGGCGCGGGGCGGCAGG
>JAUBNY010000297.1:465880-480571 GCA_032275445.1 Crypturellus soui | reverse complement strand
AAATGCCACTGAAGCTCCCTCACTGAGCCGCTACCACCTTGCATATCCCCAAAGAGATGATATTTGAGCTACTCTCCAGCCCAGCTCCCAGCCTCTTGTCTCCAGATTCGCCCCGCAAGCCCCCGGGACACTATGCGAAGCGCAGATTTGATTCCTTCGGACGAACGCGGAACAATTGTGTATCAGCAGCAGCCTAGCCGGCTAATGCAGTTTTTTGGACAGTAACAAATCGCAGGGCTCCGCAGCACCGGCAGCGCATGACAGCGGACGCCGCTCAGGAAGGCGGCCGCACTTACCCGTGCCCTGCGCTTCCTCCAAGGAGAGCAGCTCCTCAGCAATGCACCTCACTGCTTTTGGTTTGCTGGCTCTTAAGGACTACATATGTACATCTGTATAGCAAATAATTCTGGGACACTGCTATTTGGTAGCAGGAGGTTTTCCACAAATGTCATTTTTTAGTGCTAGGGTTAAGCAAAACAGAAACAAATTGTTTATGGAAGGGAGAACAGGCAGAAATTGCCAGGTTCCAAGTCAAGGAGCTGCAAACTCTTTTTGCTCAGATTTTCTAATTGCTTCCCAAGCTTCTCAAACCTAGTATCAGATAAAATTCACATGGAAAAAAAAGAAGAGAAAAAAATACAATTTAGGCAAAGGGCAATATTTTTGGACTCATTTTTGAGGAGCTTCATGTCACCCGTGGCAATCTATAATGATTTCAGGCATTTCATTTCAGCAAAGTGTGTATCGGCAATCCAGCAGTTTGAAATCCTCACACATCAAACAAGTAATTCCAGTATAAGAGACATAACAGTTACAAGAGTATGAAACTGAGTGATTCTTTTTGAGGTGGGGGTTTGAACCTGCAAGGCTGACACCCATGTAAAATTTTTCTTTCCTGCCTGCATCCCCAAAAGTTATTTAATTAAGTGAGCAACATCAACAAAATACAATCAAAGCAAAACCAAGAGGATTTTTTCTTTTTTTGGTAAAATAATGGGAATCCCAGGGCTAAGGCACATAGGAAAACACAATGTATCATAACTTAGCAATGGCACATCGAGTCAAAATGATGACAAAACATTGCTACATTGCCACCTGGTGACAGCAAGATGGCTTGTTGAAATGGGTTGGTGGGATCACCTCAGCTTCTGCTCTATGTCCAAACTGCAAAGCTACTATTGAACCAGGGCTGTATTCACAGCTGAGTGTGAATATACAATAATTCAGTACAACATAATTCAAGCATGTTCGGATAGTCTGAATATAGTACCCTGAATATAGTTCCTGTCTTCTGCCTGGACCCGCCTGGTGTCCTTCATCAGGAGTTGTCACCTTAAGTCTCTGCCGCAAAGATACATATATAAAGGAAACAGTCCCCATCCCCTAGCTTATATTAAAATGATGATTGACTGGATCAAAGACCAGCTTCTATCCCTCAACACTCTACAAGGGAATTGCTGCCCCAGGTGTCTCAGTAGGTCTGGATCCTCCTCCGTAAGGATGGAGGCAGTTTTGAGCTCGGCAACAGGGCACTGTCACTAACCCGGCCTCGGTTCCACACGGTGCCGAGCCCACCGCGACCGCTGCCAAGAGCTCTCTGGCCTTGGGCTCGGGCCCTCCACGGGGCTAGGAAAGAACAGCCCTTTGCAACCCGCCTTGCAGCTCGGCTGCACACCCGCGGCAGGGAACAGCTTTTGTCGGGACATTTCCTGAACGCTCTCAGCACGCCGAAGCGCAGAGGAAGGCGAAGCTACCGGCCCAAAAGAGGTGAGGACAGCACAGCATCCAGCTCCCCTGATAACACAAGTAAGGCTCCCCCGAAGCGCTGCCATCCTCTAATGCATATTTAGACGAGTAGTCAAAGCCCAGCTGCGTTACGGGATGATAAAGCTCACCTTGGAGGGGCTTAATGCTTAATTAAAAGGACGAACACTGCAATAAATGCACTAATGAGATAAAATCTCACTAATTTCTAAATCTTACGGAGCCAAAGTGTCAAGCTGAGTTTTAATTAATAGAGTTCTATGTGGGTTTCTCAGAAATAATAATAAAACATGTAAGGAGTAAATCATTCCCTGAGAAGAAATCCATCACAAACTTACTCCAAACCTTGCAGCTTTTTGGGATTCCGTGTTTTGGGCTCTTCCAGAGATGACTGTCCCTTTAAGAGGGACAGTTTCACGCTAGTGCAACCCTTTCCTTTTGGATTATCAAGTTGCTCTGTTTGTAGTTATCAGTGCATTTTGTAGGAATCGCCAGTATTATTATTCTCACCGGGTTTTCTCCTCAGTCCCAGAGACAGCTTGAATCAGTCCACAGCACTTGAGCATTAACCTACACCCACCCCACAACTCTTAACATTTCTCCTTTTCTGTCTTCACAGGCCGAACCACAATCCCCAATAAAATATTGCAAACGCTACAGCAACTTCAGGGTAAAAGATACAAAAGATTCACCTAAGCATTTATGTCGTGAAAACTTACAGAGCTGTTTTCTGCAAGTGGGATGTGCAGAAAGCTGGCAGAGGACCTGGGGAGGGTTTCACCTAACCTGGTGTTTCCGAACGCAAGTTGGGCGAGGCCTCACCTTGGCCCACGGCCTCTTTACACGCTATCTCCTTCCAGCCCAGCAGAGCTCTCGCGTTTCCACCGCCGCAGGCTGGAAGCCGCTGCCCGTTCGCCCACGGGAACCGCGCAGACACCCGCACGGGGCCCCCGCGGCCCCGCGCGGGGTTTTGTCGCCCTCTGGCGGGCGGCGGGGGCGGCTCCGCGGTCCCGCCGAGGGCGCCCTGCAGGGCCGGGGCCCCGCGCCCCGCTCGAGGGCCAATTTCCCCATGTCGGTCCCCACCGACGATCCCAACTTTCAGCATCTTCACGTTTGCTCTTAGTGCTTCTTTCCCCCGCCCCCTTAGATAACATTTAAAAGTCCTACGAAGCAGCAGTAAAGAAACATAAAAAAAAAAAAAATACATCGATACGCACCGGTGGGAGATGCAGGAGTATGCCCTCATTAAACCCTTATGTATGTATTTATGTATTACCCGCGTACAAGTCAGCAAATCTATATTAATTTGCAAAAGACATAAATTAATATTAATAAGCCTATCGCACACATTAAGCAGATTATGACCCATTTTTTGCCTATTAGTACACAAAAAGTGCAGCACTGCACATCATTTTATGCCCTGACATATATTAAGAGGGGGCTAGGGTAAGAACGCTTGAAGGGGAATACAGTCTTTTTTTTTCCATAACAGGAATGATTCTGGTGCTTTCTCCCGTTTCCTGATTTTTAAGGCGCTCCAAGCCTCATCTATTCGAGTAAGAACATGCAATTTTTACCACAAAGCAGCTCTGCTCAGGTGCAAACCCTGTGGCTGCCGGGGGGTGATGAGAAACCTTGGGCTCTCTGCAGCCACGCGGCCACCTCTGACCGCGGCGTCCGACTCGATCGCGGCAGCGCTGAAGCCCGCGCGCGGCCGCCGCTTCCTCCCACGTCTCTATTTCATTTCAGGCGGGAGAAAGCAAAGCACCGGGAATATTGTCTCCTCGTGCATTCACAATCAGCCCGGGCAGAAAATAATGGGGAGTTAATCAGATCACTGAAACTCTAATTCACTTGCTATCGATCGGGCAGATTCCTAATGGGACGGCAGAGCAATTTCCAATTACAGTAAGCTGACTTATCCTGGAATACCAATGAGCGGCTTCCAGGAGGAGCCCGCGCAGATCGCCGTCCCTCTCCTCCCACGCACCGCGGCATCGATGTCGGATACGATGCGGCGTTCAGCTAATTAATAGGAGACTGATGGGCCGTGCGAATTCGGAAGCAGAAATCGCACTTGAGCAAGCGCGGGATAAAAGCTCCTGCAGGGATTAGGCTTGGAGAGCCTTAAAAACAATTATAAAAAACAAGAGGGGAGCTAGTCATGCAATTAAATGAGGCTTGCAATTATATTCATCAGAGGCTTCATCACTGAAATATAATCTATGCAACGTTTAACTCATCACTAGATTTTTCCTTTTAAAAACAAGTCCCAAAACGTCACAAAAAACACCTGTACTGAATTGCATGTTTGGGACCACAGGACACCACAGCCACCTCATCTATCCTGTGTTTCCAGATCATGCTAAATCCTTCTCAAGAAATTGTCCTGGACTAAATCCCACCATCTTTAGGCACTGACAGGATTAAGAGGCTGCTACTATGACTCAGGAGGCCGCAATTTTTGCTTGCTCTCCCGTACTTCAGGCCAGCAAGTACCTTAGGCCAGCATGCACCATGTGCGATCGCTTCTGCGTCACGCTGCGGCTTCCACTTTCGTCGGGCACTTAAAGCATTTTCTGCCGAGCGCTATAGGGGCACAGTGGCGTTTCAGGCACCAACGTTCATACTAAAACTCATTAAACTCTGCTGAGCGGCCTGGCAGCCATCCAGATGCTGCGTGTAACTAAACCCGTCTCCTGCGGGGCCTGCCCCGCCACGCAGCCCCGTGCAAGCACCGCTTCTGACAGAGGAATTTGTTCCTACTTCTCCCACCAGAACGGGAAACACGGAGAAGAGTAATACAGGGCTGGAACGGAGCCAGCCCTCTACACCGAGATGCAGAGTACGTATGTGCATCAGCCGCAGCCTGTTCCTCACAGAAGTGGTAGCAAGGTAGCAGCGTTTGCAAACGGCGCAGCCAGGGAGGATGCCCAGAGCCTGGGCTGCGTGCGGGGCAGCAGCGATGGCTCATGCAGGCGGTAAGTCGGACACGTCTCTGCTGCCATCACTGGGAAACTTCCCTCCTGAATCAACAGGTACTCGGACTGGCAACTAACTGCTCGAGCACCTCACTGAAATCCGACTGTGTTCAGGCTCTAGGGTATCTCCCCAAATTTATTGATGCTTCCTGGATAATTTCACCGGAGGAACTGAAGAGATGTAACCTTCTCCTCTCAGGTTGAGCACGTTTTATGGTGACAACCGAGTTCCGTACGTGCCAGAAGCTGCTATCAGCGCAAAACCAGATACATCCCCCGCCACTCCCTCCATCCACACACGCTCACATCCAAGTATTGATTTCCAGAATTTCTCCAAGGAATGCCAAAAATAATAAACAAAAAATAAATCAAAAGCAAAAGCTCCTTTCCATTATGTATTAAATATCCTTCCATGAAGTTAGAACAAATAGGAGATGTATATAGAGTGCAATGGAGACATAAATCTCGTGTCGTGGTAATCGATTTCTGCCTTGTTCCTTTATTTCCAGTAAATAATGATCTGCAGATCTTTGACGGTGGCACTACTGTAAGGTCTGCTAAGGGAACACGGCAGTGTTTCATCTTCCAGAGAGCCAACGCTCGGGCCCATCTAATATCACACCGCTCCCTTATTTCCTGCCGCAGGCTGGGCACAATACGGAGCAGGAGCCGAGGACTGTGCAGAGGGTCTCCCCTCCAGGAGCCTCCGTCCAGATGCGTCAATGAGCAAGAACACATTTGGGGTCGTTTTGCAGCAGGCAGAAAATACCACTCTTGGCACAGAGCGGTGCAGCCGGGCAGTCCTCTTCCACCTGGAGCCTCCCAAAGCTGCCCCTGGAACCGCAAACAGCACTCAAGTCTGGCCAAATAAATTATGCTCTGAGGTGCTTCTTGTGTGTAAATTAAAAACTGAAGAAAACAACTTGATTTCTACAAAATCATTCAAGATTTGTTTTTTTGCTAGGGCTGTGCAAAGCATTAGGGGGATTTTCTGCGTTCGGAGGAACACAGTTTGGAGACGGAAGGCAGGTTTTCAGTTCGGTGCATGAGCAAATGAGAAAGTTCTGAATTGCAAATGGATGAATTACAACTAAGAGCCCACAGTTGCTATGCATCTTGCAAAGCTACAGAAAAGGAAGAAACTCTGAATGCCAGTAAGAAATAAACTTCAAGTCAGTGTGACTGTTAATGTACATCTTAATTTCTTTACTATACAGCAGTTGATTAACATCAACCTCACATACTAAGAAGACCATACAAGTAAATAAGGAAAGACAAATGCTAAACAATTTGCTCATTATTAAATACTTGCTAATGCTAAACAGTGCCATCAGAATCCAAGTGCAGAATCCCAGCTCATCGGCACCAAGAAAAAGGTGGAATTCATCTAATCTATATTGCGTTCATCTCTTCTGAATTTCTTATCCAAAATGAACAAAAAACTGTTTAAGTACTGACCCAGCCAGTATTAATAACCACAGAGGATCTGGCAATACAGGCTGGTAGGTGGAACAGTGTCTCTCATTAGATTCATTGATATATTTGGGGGGAAAATAGATTTTCATGTACTCTTGTCCCTTGTTAAGGCTCTGATCAAGCCAGGGAAATAGCATGGTTTCCCCATGGCTTATGTTTCCCGCATACCCGCAGGTGAAAAACACTATTTCAAGTTACAAACATCATCCTGTCAGATCCAGAGAAGTGCTCAGGGGTTACCATGTAGGCAGCAAGCTCTGGACTCTAGCTAAAACTAACCCCTAAGCAGGAAAGCACACAAAAAAATAGGACTAAATTCACCATTATTTCTCTCTCAGTTTCTTGAGCATCCAAATGAAGTGAAAACAGCTTAATCTGAAAGGAAAATGAACCAACTCGCACCTTAAGTTCCCTGGGCATGTATAAAAGTAGGGAGTTTGACACGCGTAGGAGACGAGCTCCACTGAAACACAGCTGTCACCCAAGCGATGCCAGGACGAGGGTCGTCCCTGCAGTACAGCTCAAGCAGGGCTGGAAGCCACGTGTTAACTAGCCAGGAGAAGAGCTGCAGCGAGCCGAGCACTCCAGCTGATTCCCTCTCCACACCTTCTCATATAACTTATCCCACTGATTCGATTGCCATGATGACCACTTACGCTCACGTGCCAGCTCTCAAAGCAGCCCCGCTTTTCACACTTGCACACAAGGAAGGACGTTTCCTTAGCAAAGCGAACAGTCGTGGCAGGAAAAAGATGACAGCGGTGACAACTCCATTTGTTCCTCCAAGAACTGCCGAGTGGTGGGTGCGACGCACACCCGAAGAACCTGCCCTTCAGGAGAAAGCACCTCCACGATGAGATTGGTACTTAGAGACAAGAGACTTGTGGGCCACGTTAGCTGATCATTACTTAGGCAATAATTGTCACAAGCAGAATTTCTTGATAGATTTGGGAGGGTTTTCTCCCTGAAACAAAGGAGGTCCAGATGCTTAGCGATCCTGGGCTAAGGGGATTTAAACATTTAATCTTAAAGAGATGCTTCTGAGTTCCAGGCTAAAACAGTTTATAAAGGTCATAAAAAATTAACTTATCTTGCTGACTGAAGCTTTTTTAATGCACTCTAAGTTACAAAGGAATCACAGATGGAGCCTTTAGGCCAATGTTAAACTATATTTTTCTCCCATTAGCAAAGCCAGCAAGTATCTGCATTTGGATTTTACCACTGCAGAAGTCTTCAATTCATTAGGCTTCATAACTAAAAATAAAAGCATGGAGCCAGCTGGGTAGACATATTTTGTACTCGTTTCGTTGAATAGCTTTGCAGTTACGTTTTCTGCAATAATTTAATAAGAAAACTACCAAGGCGAAAAAAATCATTATTTAACTTAATCCAAGTTTTTACAAATCAGAACCGGTACCTTCAATTCAACAAGCTGAAGACAGCTTTAAAGACAGGACAGAAAGGCAATGATCTCTTTGTTTCTACAACAAGAAATCTGGTCACGAGGACTCCAGCCAGCAGCACCAACACGTGAGTGTGCATGGACCTCTTCTAGCGTGCATGAAGCAGCTTGCTGAGTTTGGGGCACAACGATTTTGGTTTGGTTCAAGGTTCCCAGCTTGCAGCAAACCTTCATTAGAGATGACATCCCTAAACTACATGGTCTTTCATATCAGAAAATCTGAAATCGAGCCAGGCCTTCCACGGATGTTATTAAGGTTGTTCTTTGAAGTAAATTGATTTCTCTCCACTTGTATTAAGAATGAGATCCTTTGCTACTTTATCATATTACATTACTGGGTGGCAGAGGAAAAAATATTGTAACATGTTACCTTTTCAAGCTGCAATTTTCCCCCACTTTGATTAAAATAGAATCCTACCATCCTTAGTATTTATTGCATATTCAATCAAGACAAGGGTCACCCTTCTCATCCTGCCTTAATCACGACGATGAAAAGAGGAACCCCGCGCCACGCTTCTCCCCCACGTTACACAACATACGCTCACCAGGAAGGCTTTCCGCACAGCAGAGGTGACCACGCTCCTCCCAACGGCCTTAGAAAGGCTTGAAAAACAACTGCAGAGTCCAAATGAGGAGCTAACTGAATCCCGTGGGGATTTTTAATCTGAACATGGCAGAACTTGATGAGAGCCGACGTTTGCCCAAAGTTGTCACAAGCAGTAGCCAGCAGCTACAGGTTCAGAACGGGATGAACATATTTTGTACAAGGACTACACAAACCAAGGCATTTCCCAAAGTAGACATCTTTCCCAGGGCTCGAGCTACAACTAGCAGAAGCCTAACTCATGCTTAGAACCTACCCTGCTAAACCCAGTCTTCTGCGAGAGCATTCAAGGAACTTGGCAGGGCATCTTCTTTATGCTTTTATCCCGAGCTAGAAGCAGCAGGCCCACAGACAGGTTAAAGAGTTCAGACATGAATTTTCATACAGGTAACAACCGAAAGTTTTGACGCACAGGAAAAGCACTTTGAGATCCCAACCTGCAATGCTGGGGTTTAGGTGCAACGTGCCACAGGAATGTCATCCAAAGGCAACTTTTTCAGCATTTGGACAGTCAAACCTTACCTAAAAGATCCCCCATCCTTCCCTCCCGATCCTGATGGGTGGTGGAGACGAGCTCATTTCTTAATCAGACTAAACAGACTATCCATTTGTGAACGCTTGTGGGCAGCCTGTGTAGCAGGCACTTTCTGCCTGTAAAAAAAGTGAGGCTCTTCCCCATGTGCCATTATCACACCATTTGCCAACCTAAAAGAAAACACAGGGCGCTGAGTTTTACTTTGTTTAGCACTGATTGTACAGCTGTAGCAAGCAAAAACATCTCCCTGATCAAAACCAGACCCCAGTGCTATGTAACCTTCCCCCGATGGGAAAGGAGAAGAACTCGTGCCGAGTTCCTCTCACTTCCCGTGAACCCAGGAGCTGGGGTTCTCAAACCTTCCCTCCTCCTGAATGATCTTCTGGTACAAGGTTTACCCTCCGCTCCCTCTTGTTCCTCACTGCTCAGATCACACTTCCCGCCTCTCCAACCCATGCAATCTGTCAACTGTAGCAAACACTTCAAGAAAGTAACTTTCCATTTTTGCTTTGTCTTTCAATGTATTTTTAAAGAGAAAAAGGGTGGACACCGGATATAACTAACCCACGTGCTCTCTCAACGTGACCCAGCGATGCTCCATGCAAGCTTGAAAGTATCTAGTTAGCTTTGCAAGTCCTACCAAGGAGAAGGACAGCCAAAATAGAGTGGGAGGCCTAGGTTCCAGCCTAGCAAAGCACTTGGGCAGGTGCCTAACTGCCCAAGAAGATTCATTTAAATCCTTCCAAATCTATCAAAGCATTTAAAATACTTCATACAGGAAGGTGGTTATCTCCTATTCTCTTCCATAGAAATCAGTATAGGATAATTAAATCTGAGCAGGTCACTGTATCAAGGTCTAATTATGGAAGTCTGGACCTCCACAAATAGTATTTTAAAGAGTATTTTTAGTACATCTCATTGAAAATGCTAACAGAAAGGAAAGGTAGGTGGTTGGGAGGGATGTGCTTTACACCTACATACTAAGTAGGTGTAAGTAAGTAAGTAAGAAAGAACCTAAGTAAGAAAGAACCTAAGTTCCCAAGGAAGGTGATGCCAAAAGGCTTTGGAAGCAACAGGAAGTTACAGTCCATTACAGCCCTGTGGCAGGAGGCAAACAGCACACGCTGCCCCTTGCACAAGCGGCAGCAAACACGGGGAAGCTCCGTGACAGAACTGCAAACCCACTCTCCAGCGCAGTGCAGTGCTGCAAGAGGCTGATACAGAACAAACTGTTCCCATTTTATAATGCTGGGTATGTGCCATACTCTGCTTCATCAGGGCTATCCGTTGATACTCATTTTAGTATCGTAAGGTATTAGCAGTTAAATGTTTTTTATGCTTCTGGGAATAATAACACATTTTGTCTACCAATAACTCGATCTGATGATCCTTACTGCAGGCAAAACATTGATCTCTCTGTTAATTTGTCCTGTAATAAAGTGACTCTCTGGAAGTTCCAAGGGCATTTTACCATAAAAGTAAATATTGTTTAAGCCTAGCAAGCGGGTTTGTTTAAAAATCACCAGCATTTCATCCAGTACTTCTCATTCACACTCTAAGCATCATTTCCATCAGCCACCCAGACATAAATACTCCCTCTAAAGATGACCAGCAACATGTTTTCAGCTACTGTGTACAGGCCTCTAAGTTTGGGAGTTTGGGAAAAAAATGGGGTTTTTGTTTTTTGCTTGCTTGTTAAATATTTTTGAGTAGTTGATGACTGTGCTCTATATACTTCGGAAGAAGAAGGCAAATTCTGAAAGGAAAATTGCTAAGAATTATAAGGCTACTATTAATACCAAAAGGCAATGCTGAATTTCTAATACGATCATTTTTTCAAAGTAAATTACCCAACTCTGAATCAATGCAAGCAGCTCATTTCTGAAGCGACTTTAACAGTTTTAATAGGTATAGTTAGGCGTTGGGAAGCTGCGGCTTGCTCTAAACCTGGTTTGAAGGGAACAGCTGGATTTCAGCTGGAACTGAGATCCCCTGAGCCTCCCTGGCCAGAGCCAAACACCACTGAGCACCTCCCAGGCAAAGAGCAGCCTCGCGAAGGGCAAAGATTTCAGCAGAGCTCGTGGGGAAGCGTCTCCGCAGCCTGCTGGAGTGAAGCACATGGAACTATGGATAACATACATCTTCAGGAGAGGACAGGACCAACCTGTCCCTGGAGTTGGTCCCGGCATGGAGCCTCCGCACAGCACACAGCTTCGGCCCAAGGAGGGCACTGAGGCACCCAATCTCTCCCTTGCTCCGTGAATATCTATTCCATGGTCGCCTTGGGTTTGACTTGGTTTATTATCCCTACGTGCGAGTGTTGCTACTTATCTAGGGGAGAAAGCAAGCACAAAAAGCCTCCAGCAATTTTCCTCGCAGACAGCACAGTGTAAACAGCACTGGTGCATACTGGTTTGCCAAAACACGAGAAGGTCAGAAAAAACATTTGCTTTTGAAATGAAAAAAAAGAAGGCAAACCCTAAGAATTTTAATAACAGCCTTGACACGAGAGCAACATAATACCAGCCTGAATTACGCCTGGTACCAGACTCTCATTGGAAACCCCAGATTGCTTTGTTCCTCTCCCTGACATAATATTCAAGGCTGGGTTTATATTTGCACAGAACGGGGCTGTTCACTAAAGTCCATGCAAATCAAACACTTGATTTATGCATCGTTCCACTGGAGGGTGTAACATTAAATTTAATTTTGTAAGAAAAGCCTGAGGTGCCTCTATGCCTGGGGCTGACATTGTGAACTAGGGAGAAAGGTGCCCAAGAATTCATTACTGTTTCCAATATGCGAAATGCAGCATTTGAATGAAACATTTGTCTCTTGTCAAAAGGGAGTAACGTCTATTCTTTGTAAAAATATTTCCCCCCCAGCTTTGATTTTATCGCCAATTCAGCATATTGGGACCTAGGGTTACAAACACAGCTCAGCCTTGCGACGATGGTGGGGATGAATAACACCAAGAAACTCTGAGGCGCTGGTTGGACCGCGCTGCAGCTACGAAGCCTGTAGCTGATGCATGAAGTTGAGGGCCCCGGTAGTAGCACTTCATTGGAAGAGTTAATAGGGTGTTTTTTCCCCCAAGCTTACCTACAACAAAGTGACATGGAACAGCCTGTCAGCTTGAAATACCATTTCTCGGTCACCTACACCTGCTTTTAGCCTTTCTTGCAGGACAGAGGCTTAAAAATGCCAGGCAAAAGCTCTTCCAGACTCCACCCTGACACACATTCCCATGCGATGGCCTGAATGAAGCCCAAGGTTTCCACCATCCTCCACCCCAGGCGGCATCGGGGAGGCTCCAGGCACAACGAGGCCTCCCCATGAGGCAGCCCTACACGAGCCCTGCCAGCATTTGCAGAGCCCTAAAGCCGTGATACTGCTACTCACTTTGTCCTGAGAAAAAATCCCTTTCAAGGTCGCTCCAGAGCACTGGTGTCCCACGGGGCTGAGCTTCTGAATAAGTTGTTCAGCTTGCCAAACCTTGATAGACTCTTGATCTGAAATCTCCAAGCTATTTTCTTTGTTCAGCTAATGAACAGTATGGTGATGAATACACATAAGGTAAAATTGATCCACTTAATTCATCATTTGTACATACGTATGGATTTAAGCCCTTTTAAATGGATTCTGGGATTAACCACCTATACCTACATTCACAAACTGTTCAAAAATACCTAAGGGCATCAGGGAAAGTTTTCTGCCCAATTCTCAGAAATTAAAAGACTGCCGCAGGGGTTGGCACCCTCCTCGGCAGCAGCGGTTTTGCAGTGAACCTCATGCAAAGCAAGTCGGGATGGTTCAGCTTGCTAACGCCACTCAAGAACAAGGCAAAAGTTGGGACACCCGCCTTGCTAGACGAAGCCCAAGAGCTCCTTGTCCAAGGACAGGTCACAGCAACTCCTGCAGCCTTACGGTTACTTTCTCTGTGGACAAAGATATTCAAGACTGTAGAAGATGGAGATGATCAGCCCAAGCTGAACCCACACCAGATAAATGAAGTCATTATTTATATATCCACAAAGTCAGACTTTATAGCTGCTTGGAGTATCAGTGGTTTGTTTTTTTTTTTAAAGTAAATGCATTAAGTAGGGTTCCTCTGAGCAGCTTGGGCACCCACGCTCAGCTCCCCTTCTTGCAGCCACGGCCATGGGAACAGACGAGGAGGGCAGGCAGGGTTTGGTCCTCACTTTAGTGGCCATCACAGCTTCCCCTGAAAAGTTCCACCTGTCCCACCCAAGGATTTATTCAATTTATTCAATTCAAACCATTCAGGATTTGTAAAATAAATATGACCTCAATATATTTTATTGCTTATTGCTAAGTGATTGCATAAGCAAAGACCTTTTCTCATACCTAAAATGCCTGTGTAATCAAGGTCACAATTAAGTAGAGTAAAGCACCCGCTGCCTTCCAAGAGGCCTCTCTGAAGTGCCCCTCTCAATGCAGGTTTAACATATATCCTTAAATTTCCATTACCAGAGTGTTCTCCCCTCCTCCACAAAGACTTCAGTGCATTCGCCTGGGTCAGAAATGCTTCAGACCTCATTCTATGAATATTGATTTCAATAGGGAAATCAATAGGCATGAAGAAGCAGTATTTTCAAAACGTTCTTAAAAGGACTAACTTGCCCCTCAATCGTGCACAGGGAGTGCGGACAATTTGCAGATGTCGACATTTTAGGCAGATTTTTTGGGGCCTCAACTTGATTTCTCATGAAGTCCACCACTGTTTAAGTCTCAGTTTCTGAAGAAACCGCATCTCGTACTGTGATCAAGCATGTATTAGATTACTGCTAGAGAAAGATAGTGAAATATGGAAACCACTTATGTATTTAACTGGGATGGAACAGTGCAATCAGCAGGTCCCACCACAAAAACCAGCTGTGAATTTGAGCTTTTCTGCAGGTTTGAATCAAGTCAGGAACCTGGCCATGGGGCCATTCAACCAAATCTTCCAATTACTATAGCAATTACTAACACGTTAGACCCCAACCGAGCTGTAAGATTCTGAACAATTGCTTGGCCACTTTCCTGTTCCCTGCTACTAACGCTCTCATCAGGTCTAATACTTCTGGCCTCTTGGGATGAAGCACAGAGCTGCTCACCTCTCCACACGCCTTGGTGGGTTCATTTCATACCACAGCAAGTATAACCGAACTATGTCCCTTGGGTCCCACTGCGAGGTTTGACAGCATTTTGAAGTCGGTATGAGCTGAGACCTTACCCTACACCTATAAAGTACATGCAACATTATTTGCAAGGCTTTTTTTTGATGGCAAGTGACAGCCCCAGAAGTCAAATCTCTGGAAATGTTTCAGAAGACCAAAAACAGCAGTAGCTCAAGAGCAAAAACATCTGAACAGAGCTCTGTTTGGCTCTTTCATATTTAAGGTGAGATTGGACATAGAACCCACTTCCTTCCACGAAGACTCTTATTTCAGGGATCTCCACCTCAGGTCTGTCACATTTGTCATACATTTGATGGTTCTGTTGGATAAGGTACTATCAAGCTGTAGCAAGCAGCAGCAGCAAGAGGAAGGGCAGGAAAAACAGAACAGGGGCAGGTGCCTTGGTGGTGGAGGAGGCAGAGGTCCTCAATTCCTTCTCTGCTTCTGGCTTCACTGCTCAGGCTGATCCCTGTGAATTACAGAGCCCAGGCACTAGAGAGAGAACCAGGAGAGAGGAAGAATCTCCGCTGCTTGAGGGGGATTGCGTGAGAGATCACTTAGGCAAACGGACAACCATAAATCTATGGGTGGGAGGCACTGCCAGGCTCGAGCAGCAGTTACCAGCTCTACAAAAATGAGGACAACGTTGCTCTCAAAACACCGACTCTGCTGGGCAGCGAGCCAAT
>JAUBNY010000297.1:443839-461358 GCA_032275445.1 Crypturellus soui | reverse complement strand
GATCAAGTTTACTCCAGTTTGGGATAATTTTTTATCCCCTTTATGGTGATGTGTATCTTGCTCGGCAGACCACAAGCCGGCTGTAAATATGTGGCACACGCTAACTGAGGCAGAGGACATCCGAAAGCCTGGCTGGGCTCTACAGCCCGTGGCAGTGGGGTTGCTCTCCTCAGACTAGGTGAGCTGAGCTCCTGTAAGCCCAGAGGGAAGACGAGTTGGATCATGCAAGGTCCTGCGGTAAGGAGTGGTTTAAGGACAGAAAAGAGAGACCCACAGCTCCTCCTGACAGCTGACCGCATCCTCAGAGCACACCGTGAGCACGCGGAGCACTTGTGCCCAAGCCTTCAGCACCCCTCAGGAGAGGTGAATGGAGCCAGGGAGCTACAGGAGCCAGCCCAGCAAAGTGCCATGGAGATGGGGAACGGGTCGGAGCACAGAGGCTGAGAGCTAGGAGCGTTTAGCACAAAGAAGGGCAGGTTCAGGGGCATCTTAGCCCTGCCCATAAACACTTGATGGGGCAAGAAAAGGGGATGTAAACGAGGCCCTCCTTTGCGATGCCTCGTGACAAGGCAAGAGGCCATGAGCATAAGCCAGAATAGAAGAAAATTTTTACCCAGAGAGACTGTGGAAACTAACCTAATGCATCCTGCATTAGCAGTATTTGCAAACTGTCCTGTTCAAGGACACACAGGGATCTCATAGCAATGCAACTCAGGAAAAAAAAAAATGGAGCTCTGTAATCTCCACATACAGAAAACATCTCCCCCATACATCCTTCAAATCTCTTCAGCCTAAAATCAGCCTGTTTGCCAACTCCTTGAAATGCTAAGACTGCATGAAACTGATGATTACCATAGATAACTACACCCTAGACAGAAAGTTGTTTTTACAGAGCTGCTACTGTTTCTCTTCTCTTCTTTCTCTTAATGTAAAAATAACTTTACATTTTCCAAGGTTTAAATTATTGATCCTCTTCTCTCCACACTAGTGCTCTCATTCACCATGCCCCCAAATTATAATTAAGCTCCTGCGATGTCTGCTATCCATCCCAACTATCCCAACTACCAACTACCCAACTATCTCATTGTGTGAGGAGCAAGACAGGATGGGACCAAGTGCATCACCTCAGATGCTTCTCCCGGTGCCTGTTTTTGCTTTTTGACCCCCAAGCCAGCTGGGATGAGCAGCAGGGCTGCATCTGTGCCTACTGCTCATCACCAAGTTATTCCTTGTTTCAACGGGGCTGTGTTCTTGCCATGCAAAAGCCTGGACTAGATATACAACGTGATCTTTAGTTAAAACTAAGCATTGTAACAGTGAGCTACATGCTGCTTTCAGCCTCCAGTTTCAGCTTTAAGTGCATCGCTACAATATTCTAAAATATTTTCCTTTTAGAGCCTTAGAAGATGCATCTTTCTAATTCAGAAATACTAGGCTGTCAACCACTTAATTCAAAGGCAGAGCGACTTGCTCCTGCTTTTGCTTTATCCCGCTAGAGCCAGCATGACGCCCTCTTTGCCAGGCTCCCCACACCCGCAATTCCCAGCAATGCTGCTGCTGGCATTGACTGGCACCAGACAGCGCAAGGGGGGAATTCCAGTCATCCCCAACATCCCCTGGTTGGCAGTGAAATTTTGTATTAACTTCAAGGTGCTCCCCTTGACCTATAAAGCCCTTCCTAAGCTTCAATCACGCTTCTCCACTGATGTGACTCATGTATTTTTCCTTGCTGCTCTCCTGCATTTCGGTGCTAGCTAACTCTTCAGACACCACAGGAATGGGCATGAGGAAAGAAGCTCAAGAAAATAAAGGGACAGCAGCTAATGATTTTGAACTTTTGAAGCAAACGACTCAATCAAAATAATTCCGGAAAATGAAAGCAACACAAGTAGTTTAGTGTTGCAGACTTCAGGAAATGCTTTTCCTTCGGCATCTCCCCCGAAGAAGTCAGGAAGCCCTAAGCTTGCATTCATCAGAGCCGTGTTTGTGGGCTCTGCATTGCACTTGCATCTCACATTGACTTTGATTGAAGCATTTTCATTCATAAAGTAAAGCACAAGACCCTCCACCTCACATGCCTGGCCCGTGCTCTGAGTACCAAGATGCTGCTATTCTGCATGCACCCAAACAAGAGCTACTTTTTTCCGCTTCGAAGCGCTGACCTATAATTATCACACCTGCATCATTAGGACATATAACACAGCAGGCAAATCTCATGGATCTCAACAGCAGCTTCTGCTTTTTATCACAACAGAAATACATCAAAGTTGAGTGTTTGCTTGTGTTTGAAGCTATGTAGTACATACCAGTTTGATAACACCAACGCGCACAGGGATGTTCAAGGGTTTTGGATACTTTCCTCCAGTTACAGTCTAAAAACCTAGCCAGCTTTGTGATACATAATCAAATAAACTCCCCTCCGCATCAGTGGGAATTCAGGCTGTTACAAACCTTGGAAATGGGCCCAAACTGAGCACTTTTTCTAATGTAATGAAGACAAAACATCAGCCACAGCAGGAACAGCTGTCAGTGCTGCAATAACACAAGACAACCCAGAGCAAACAGCACAGGTCAGGGCTGCAGCAACTCCCCACAGCCAGCAGCTGCCTGCAGCCTCGCAGCATTTTATTCTCTGCAATAATTGAGATGGCAGCCCAGCCTCCACCGGCTCCAGAATGGTACAAGCCCTCCCTCTCACCCTGCACATCAACACAATTCCCTAGCAGTGCCTTAAGCAAAGCGCCAGAGAAAGCTTCCCTGTCTAGCCTTTAATATTTCTTCCAACAGCTGGGTTTACAGCAGATATCCGCTGTGGTGCCACTGCAGTGGGAATCAGCTGTGCTAAGCACTTGTGTCTGGAAAGTAACTTTGCAGCAGATTAAAAAAAAGGGAGTGGGCAGAGCAGAGCCCGTGATCTCGCGTGGGGCAGGGCCACAGAGCTCCCTGCAAAGCCTTTCACGTAACATGTTCCCCAAGCAGTTAAAGGCCAGCTCCTCTGTTGGCGTTCCCTACGTCAGGAGTCCCACGACGGACACTACTGCCATAGGGCAGCCCCATCCTGCACTAGTCCCCAGACAGCATTTGATGGAGCACACAAACCTGAGCACAACACAGGGCGTCTAGCTTGACTGGACCCAGGGCTCTCCCCAGTTGCCTGAAGCAAATCTCAGCTATTCCTTTGGATTTATGCCGAAGAGCTGAGGTTGGCTCAAGGCTACAAGTACAGGAACTGCAGGCATGAACCTGGCGCAACCCCCATGCAAAGCGCTGCACAAAACTAAGCAGGCTGTGTATTTGAAAGCTGTGTACTGAAAAAAAGTGTGAAACCATCTGAGAAGGTTACCATTAATTTCTCCCTGCATTGTGCATAGTCTACGTGTCCCTCCGCTGCGACACTGAGGAGTTGCTGCAGCCTGAGGTCAGGACAGTCTGACGCCACACGGACACCACGTCCTCAAGTGCTGTATTTTCCCTTTGCTCCATAGTTTTACAGGGCCCTTAGCCTGCAGTTTCCAGCACCCTCTTTAAGCCTTCAAGGAAAGTTTGCTTTTCACACACAGGTGGCTCTCTGCCTATCGCCACCCAACAGGCTTGATTATCAGCAGGCCTCAGGAAGACAAATTCCTCCTTTGTGCTGATGCAATTGACTTGTCACCTACTTTTCCAGCTAATTAGCTCTTTGCTAGATGACAGCTCATGTCAGAGGTCATCTGATAGCTGATCCTGCTAAACTGACCGTAAATATTTCTTTCCAATCGCACACAATTGCCCTTGCAGCTGCAGGACCTCTCAAATTAACACTGCACGTTTAACCGAGCAATTCAGAAAGGAAAAGTATAAAGTCTTGATTTAAAATGATGGTTTCGTACAACTCACTCAAATCTTCCACTCAAGACCTAACCTAAAAACTCTTGTCAGAATTCTCTCAGCAGTCTCCAGTGGTCTTAGAGCTAGGTTTCCTCTTTACGTTTCCATTATAAGTAGCCCTGTACTGTGCATTACAGGCACTGCCCATATTAACACAGAGGTGGTCACACCTGAAGGACAGCACAGCACACAGAGCTCAGTCTCTGCTCCATCATATGTACAAAATAATTACACAGATCAGTTTATTGAAGCCAACCTAAAGCGGGTAATTTCCTTTTCACCGCTTAATAGCTTAGAAAAACATGTGCTTATCATGTTTATTATATTAAAACACTAATAGAAGCCAATGTAAAAGACAAAAATTCAGATGCACAAATTCCCAAATACCAGCCCTGGCTTAATCCTCTAACACCTCATTTGGACATCAGCAGACAGAGCAATCCCAGGGTACTTGGTGTTTAAGTCACAAGGCTTCGTGAACAGACACCTTGCGTCAAGATCACCCCCAAGATGCACAATCCTATCAGACAGCCCGGTTGAACCATAGCTAAAGTCATTTCTGTAGCATAGGAGATGCACTCCTGTCCTTTGCCACGAGAACATACACTCGAGCAAAAATTTCAGCTTCAAGTGTAACACAGCCTGTATTTTAGGAAAGTACTTGTTTAGTATTTGAGGCTTCTGCCTTCAGTGGTGACTGCTTGAAATTCATTTTACTATTCTTTCGGTATTAAGAAATCAATGCCTCTTTTCATCATTTATCTATCCAAAGCTCCTCCTAATTTATTATCACTTCATTAATGTACTGCCTACTACCTTTCAAGATCATTAAAGAAGTTAAATAATATCTTAAACCTTCTTCCTCAGCATTTTGTCCCTGGAAGCTGTATTGTATATACGTGATTAAATTCACCTTACTATGTTTCAAGTCTGATCACCCCTCACCTCTTCTCATTTTTTTTTAAGGGGACATGATTTGAATTTCCAACCTCACGATTTTAAGTGTAACTAATCATTTCCTGTAGAGACAAGAAACCCTCTGTTCATCAAGTCCTACCGCTTCTTCTCTCCCCAGGCAGAGAGGGAGATCTGTGAGCCTCCGCCAGGAGGCCAGAGCCCCTCCGACCTGCCTTTCCCTGGTGACTTCTGTGCCTTCTGCCTCAGCAGCCATCAGGCTGAAACAGGCCCATCAACAGGGCTGTCCCTCCAGAGAGGACACCCCACTCCTCCTTCACCCTGAGTGCCACCAGCGCCCGCGTTCCTCCTGCCTGTCTCGCACTCAAGATGCTGCTCTCAGAGTTGGGTTTGCAGACCTGTCCCTGAGCAGGGTGGCTTCTGTGTGCAACCCTAAAGCCAGAACACTTCTAGCTTCATGTCAGGATGACTTTTATTCAGTTAGGGAGTGCAAAACTTGGCCTGAAGTAATGACTTTGATGAGGGGCGCTACGCCAATTCCGCCTGCAATAAGGAGCCTCTATTATTTTAACGCTAATAAACTGCAGCAGCATAAATAGCTGTCACAGCTGATAAAGAGGAGGTTTCATCTGACTTCATTTACACACTGCCTATCTGCCTGGTTCTTCTTCCACCTTCTTCCCCATTGCTCACCACCACTGAGCCCTGCACTGCCCTGAAGCCCATTAGTCCATCCCAGGCCACCAGTAGAGTCCATCATAACATATCGGGCTGTTCCATGCCGTCTCTTGGATGAGAGACGCAGTTTAATGCCAAACACAAGATTAAAAGCTTTGCTCTAAGAATGGGGTTTGGTCAGCGTTCAGAAGACTGTACTTTAGTGAATGAGATAGAGGAAAGCCAAAGGACACTTTCCAAAGAGCTGGCAGCGCCAGGACAGCACGCCAACTTGTCGGATGATGCAAATGCCCTGTTCTCATTCCCACCTCAAAGCCAGGGCACAGTCTGTCTTGAGCACTTCTCCCCGCCGGGCAGGCCAGGGAGCAGGTAACGTGGCCAACATGAACCACCCTCAGCTCTAACCTGCAGCCCGGTAACGAGCCCCTGGGGAAGCACACCAGGCCAGGGAGAAGGCCAAGAGGAACCACTCTTGAGGCTCCAAGGCACTTGCTGAAGCAGGTGCTGCCCACCCCAAGGCCCTGCAGTCTCCTCCCAGCTCTGCTCATTGGTCTGCAGCAGCATCCGCAGAGCAAACCCCTGCCTCTGCTCACTGCCCCGACTGGACTGACATTTCCTTGCAGCAAAGACCATCTTGGGCTCTGACTTCCCAGGGCCCAGTACAAGGGGCCTTCACTTACCCCAGGTCACCTACAGCCACTCTCATCTTTGTAATTCTTGGCATTATGTCCTGCATACAAGAAACATGAGAGTGTGTGCTAGCTACTGCAGTAACTGCTTCAAACATGTCCTGTCACAGCTTGGCCATAATAAGCCCAAAGCACCGAGATTTATTCAGAACTGAAAAACAACATATGATAAAAATAAACAGCAGTAGCAAAGTAGCAAAAAAAGCTCTTATAAAAGTAGTTGGGGACTTAGGGGATGTAATGGCTTTAAGAATAGTTACTATTTCATAAAAAGTGAAGTTAAGGATCATGCAGTATCAGTCAAGACCTCAAACCATGTTACTTCCTTAGCACTTTCCAACTATTTTTTAAAAAGTATTTTCTAGACAAGAATACATCACTAATTGGTATGACATTCCCTTAGCACTCCAATTTTTGTTCTTGACTATTTGTAAATTTGAAGAACTTTGCAACAGGGCTAACTTGGAACAAAATCCCTTCTAGAGGTTTGCAGCTGACTTGCAGAATTTGCCATTGGTGCACTTTATTTGTGATGTGATTTTAAAACATAATGTAACTTCATTTTCATATGTCTAGTACATTTGTCATCCATACACGTGCAAAAATATAATATTTTGAACATTCCAGGTAGCAAAGCCTACTCAAAGGGCTCTACTGAGGTACAGCCCTCAACCACACACAGAAGACTGGCGGGGATCCTCTCATAAAGGTCCAAGGAAGAAACTGGAAGAAATTCCTCAGTTACAGGAATCCCAGGTCTGTCTGTTGTCGTGATCATCAGTGACTACTGAACGCCAGAAGAGAAGTAGGGGCAGCCAGGGCCTTTTGGGAGGAGCACAGGGGCACTAGCAAACACAACTGCCATTACTGAAGGGCAGGGGAGCTTTAAAACCTGAAGTTGTGACAGTTTTGTCAAAGTCTGTGGCCTAATCTGCCAGCTCAGGGACATCACCCTACACTCAGCATGTAGCATGGCTAGTAGAGGTACAAGCCAGGGGGCCCAAGCAGCCCGTGGCCAGTCACACCCTGGTCTGGGATCTCACTCCATCCAAGCTGGAGATGGGTTAGGTCCAGGTGACGAGCAGAACCGCTCTACCAAGCGCTTTACGCAAAGCCCTTCCCTGGGAAAAGGGCTCAAGCCTTCACCTTCTCCCTCCCCTGAGACGCTGATGGTTTCTCACTGCAATTTCTATCGCTGTGGGGGCTGCCCTCAGAGAACACCTCACCATTTGCGGACACAAACTCAGTTCAACACAGTAGTGGCCCAGTCTGAGGCTGTTTCCAGCGACAAGGGAAAATTTTCAAGGAAGTTTCACTACCCCATGAGCCCCTCACCCCCGACAACACACTGCCTGTTGGCACCACACAGCGCCCGCTCTCCATTTCAGCTGCAGCAGTCACCACATTATGTACCAAGGACAACGGCTGCCACTGGCACACTGGCTGCGGCCGCAAAAATCCCTCAGCTCATGGATTCCCAGTCTTGACCTTGAAATTCTGGCCTGGTTTTCCGCACATCTGCTGCGGATCTGTTTTGGCACAGGCAACGTCAGAGGTTATAAGGGGAGGAGAGCAGCTAAGTGCAATAGATGGCTTTTACAATTGGGTATCCAAACACCTGGATAGGAACGGAGCGCAATTTCACTAACACGCTCTGGGCAGCGGTGCTACAGTATCAATTTCTAGAAACAGAGGATGAAACCAGTTGCCTGTTTTTAATCTTTCCAGATACAGCCTGACAGAGCAACAAGAAAAGCAAAGCCAACAGTTTGTCTGCCTGTGACAATTTGCGGACAATTTTGCTGCTCCTTCACCTTAACAAGGCTTTTTTTTGATCCCGCCAAAGCAGCTTGCAAACTTGCAGAATGTGTCTCTGCCGTGGAGCTGCAACACTGCCCAGGTGCTGCTAGCAGCCCTCATTTATCTTTTCTGGCTTTTTTTAGGCAGTGTAGTCGAAGGACTAATGCTTTCTTCGTGTCGCGGGCCTCCTGCGCCGCCTCTGCACACAGACAAAGCAGCTTCTGGCACTTGTCACGTTTCACCCAGCAGTGGCTTGGCTGCTCTATCAAAGCAGGCCTGGCAGATGCGCGGAGCAGAGCATCCAAGACCCACCACAGACGCTGCCTGCACAAATGAACTAATAGCACAGACACCGCTGGGCCACAGCAAGGAGGCCAGGGGCAAATAAAAACCCACGGAGACAGGGCTAGGCCACAGCTATAAAGAATCTGCTTTTCTTAGCAGGTGCTTTAGGCTCCAACATCTGCTGGCCATATAAATCAAAGCAGCTTCTACGACCATTTACGCAAATGAATGACGTGAACATATAAATACACTGTTAGATTCTTCCTTGTTACTATTCTTGGCATTGAAGAGGAGATTCTTCTTGGCAGAGGAGATTCAGCAATTTTTTAATCAAATAAAAAGGTAAACTTACAATGGGGAAAGAAACTAAGTCTTATTTGTGTTCAAGATTTTTTGAAAGAATGAAAGAGAGAGCATCCTTCAGCCTTTAAACCCCATTCAACTATTGTAAAGGACAGATTATACTTTCAGCTATGCCGTACCCTGCATTCCCAGGATGATGTCCTTGTTTTACTGAAATAAAAAGCAGCTTTAAGTTCATTAAACAGTGTGTCACTTCTGGTTATACACAAGCCATGAAAAAGCAAGCAAGATACCTGCTTGGAGGCCTTCTAAGGACTCAGGGTATCTCCAAGCAAGGATGTCGCACCTTTGCATTGCCATCTTGTATGGTATATATAAAGCAATAAATCCAAACAAACAGCACTGAACAAAAATACAGGACAGGGATGAAATCTATCCAAGTCAGATGCTGACTGAATTTCTTGAGCAGTTTGCTCACTAAGCTGTGCCCCAACTGAAAAGGGAAGAAAACCCCTGTTGCATCAGTGTGAGAAAAAGCCACTATCAAGAGCATCACAGCTGAATGTGTCAGATAAGGTGCAAACAAACCAGAACTCGTGAACTCTGAGATGAGAGCTCATTCCCCCCCAAGGGTTGGTCTTCCAATCTTTGGGTACCCTCAGGACAATTTGATTTTAAAACCATTTTTTTCTCCTCACTTGCACATTTCTGTCCTCCTCACATCCTGCAGTCTCCAGTTTTGCTCATCCTCACAAGTACCTTAATTATGTTTGGAAGATCCCGCACCCTAGGCACCATCTTAGGGGAAGTTTGTACATTCCCAGCAGCCACTTGGAATAAAGAGCTTTGGGATTTTGTTCAAGGACTTAATTTTGTTCAAGGGCAAGTTAAACACATTGCAAAGGTACTTGCTGATAGATGTTCACAGTCAGCCATGAACACTACTTCTTTTAAAGCTCATCCTTGCAATTTCTTCCCAGCAAATGCAGGGTGGTCACTGGTAATGTAGCTTGTGTGTCCCCCACAGCTTGGCTGCTGGGATGGCCTGGGGCAAAGAGTCTTCCAGGCAGCTTTGGCACCGAGCGCTTGGCTGGCTGTGTCATCCTGGCACTGCTCATCTCCTGCAGCTGATGCTGACTGAGCCAGAGCACTGGCTCCCTTTCATGCTGGCCTGGCTTCGCCCAGGCATGCAGGCAGCACGGCCCAAAGGGAGAGGGCAGCGAGCCCCGCGGCCGCCCCATGCCATCCAAGCGGCTCCTCTGAGCTCGCAGGATCCCTGCTGCCCACCGCGGCTCTCATGGCCAGCACAGACACCCCGTCCTTGGGGTTGGCCCTGCTGCTCACCCAAGCCAGAGGAGCTGGAGGATATCAGCACAACAGGCAGACCATCCTTTGTACCATACATCCAATTCCCGCTTCCACTCAAGTCCACAATAGTATTTTAGGGCAGTAGAAACACAGTTTTCATCCTATTTGCACCAGTGAGCCATGAACGGATTCCACTGAAAGTCAGGCAGCCAAAAGCAGTGCCAAAACGGAAGATTAGCTCCAAAACAGCTTTGGCCCTCACTGCTTTGCTCACTCACACCTACTGAGTGATCCTACAGCGCTTTCCAGCGCCTGCAGTCCCACCGCTCCCAACTGCGCCGCTCAGTCCCAAGAGGCTGACTAGGGCAGCCCCACGCCGGTTCCGATGACATCCCCCTGCAGACGCCTGCTGGTTCATCAGTCCCCTCATGAGAGTGAGTTTTATTTCTCCAATACACCTACATTTTCCCTTCACAGATGCAAACACATAAAAGGTCAGGCATGGGAAGTGAGGAGACTGTAGAGAAAGGCTGCTCTGTTAGCACTGCCTGGAAAACTGGCGCTGGAATCATTACTGCTTCCAATTTATGGAGCATCTAGAGCAACGTACCAGAAGGCTGCTTGCCTCTCCTTACTTTGGCAAACAGGTGCTGAGCTCTTTTGCTTTCAAAACCACTAGTTACTTCAGAAGTCTCAGTGAGACTGGAATTCAGTCTCTTGATGAATGCAAGCCAGAAAACAGAATTTGGAGGAAGCCAAAATCCTAAAAAATAAACCGAGATACCAGCCTATTAACAGAATTGTATCAGGCTTAATTTGGTTAAAGAAAAACGACACAACTCAAGCACTTAAACAATGCAAGTCAATGATGGTGTCCATCCTTCAAAGAACAAGTGCTTATACATCAGACTGCACTGAAATATCCTTGTGTAAAAAGGTTAAAGCAAAAAAAAAAAAAGGTAATTGATATTGAATCATTATTGGCCTGGATTTAACAGACTGTTTTGCAATATATCAGAGCAAAAAGTACTGTAAAAAGACTGTAGAACAGCGGTAAGTATTTAAATGGAACGTGATAGCTTTATAGAACAAGCGGCAAGATTGGAGAGAAAAGTAAATGCTTGCAGAAACTAATAAGCTCCTGGCTGCACGGCAGAGTTCACCAAATGGCAATACGGTGTCATCAGGCTGGCACAGCAGCTGAATCGTTAACAGGCATCAGCAAAGCACGTGCAGAAGGATTGCTGCGCTTCCCAAGTCCGTCCCCGTGCCTGGGCATCGCTCAGGGGCGAGCTGGGCAAACAAAGCTGGGCACCATTCTCAGGCAGGGTTAATCACTACAACCAAAGTAGTATTAAGCCAAGGATTGTGTATTATATAGGCTGCTGTCCAGGAATAATATACTTAAGGTCTTAGTCTGATGCAATAAGCCTCTCAAATATTAGTGAAAAAAAAAAAAAAAAAAACACTTAACACTCAAAAAGTGCCTGTATTCTTAGGGTAAATGATGGGCTAAAGAAGATACTCAAATGAAACAAGATGAATGCTTTCATCAGGCTAAATATTGAGAGAGAGCAACACAAAGGAAACTCAAGACAGGGCTGAGTGCAAGCTGATTAAAAATACCAATATATAGGCTCTGCTGCAAAAGAAAAGGGAGAACCTAACTGTGAATAAAGCTAATATATCCTATCAGCCTAAGGAAGTAAAATCCATCCTGAACGAATGCAGACTCGTAACAGCTCCAAGCCCAGTTACCCAAGAAAGCACACGTGCTAGGCAGCTTCCTGCTACGATACAACACAACTAGACATAAGCTAAAATAAGAATATGCTTGTGTAGTCACACCTCAATTATCTTCTCCTGCCCCAAAACATTCCCATTAATATTGGCAGTGAGGATGTCATTCCTGGTTGACAGGGATGGGAAGAGCCTGCAGCAGATCAGAGTGGGGCCTGTTCTCACCAATGCAGGTTCAGATGTGAAGCGCGCAGTCATCGCCGGCTTGGAAGCATTACCCAAAAATTACAACATCTACAAGATCTGCAAGCAGATGCAGACTAAGTTTCCACTAAGTTTCCAAGCAGTTTGAAAGCTTAACACTGCACCTACACAGTTGTTTGAAATACCGTGGTCAGTTTGATCAAGGAAAAGAGGAGAATCCCTCAGCATCTGCCTAAGCAGATCACACAGTCCAGGGGCTTTGTTGATTTCATGGACATAGTTCTGAGCACATCTTAAAGGATCCCTAAATATTACTGTGTACCTTAGCATAATACTTGGCCCAGCATTTCAGAGTCACCTGGAACAGCACTCCTCAAAATTGTGTGGATTTCTGCAAACCAGTTCCTTAAGTCTCATTTAATTCTGTTTATAGGCACACAGGAATGAAGACCTGGGCCAAGAGGATCCAGGGCAGAGTATTTTATCAAGTAAACAGGGAATTGTCTACTTTGCAAAAGAGGCACTACAGATCTTCAAGCTTCACAAGTGAGAAGGCTTTCATAGAATCGTTAAGGTTGGAAGGGACCTTCAGAGATCCTCTAGTCCAACCGCCCTGCACACGCAGGGTCACCTAGAGCAGGTGGCACAGGACTGGGTGCCAGGAGAAGGAGACTCCACAACCTCTCTTGGCAACCTGTTCCAGAGCTCCGTCACCCTCGCTGCTAAGAAAGTTTTCCTTAAGTTCCTGTGGAACTTTTGGTTTGTGGAACTTTAGGGGCCCTTGAGACATGGCACTCACTTGGGCCCTAGGCACTTATGACTAGCAATTCACTTACACTTACCGAGGCCAAGGAGAAATCACGTTTCCTTGCTACCACTTCCCTGTTTCTGCCACTGTTTGTTCGTGTGACCTTGGAGAGCTCACTGAAAACTGTTCTCTAGCTTTCAAGCTTCCTCTCCTAGCCAGCAGGCTTGTCCATAAGCACAAACCTTTTCCAGGGAAAGCAGCAGCTTTGACAAAGCTACTGCAGAGCCCTAGATCTTGTGCACCGTCATTAAGCCCTAATGCAAGCTAACACTATGAGTAATAAGACCAAAGACCCACAGGCCTCTTGCCCAGTCACCTCCAGTCAGAAAACCAAAATATTCAGTTTCTTCTTCTTTTTTTCTTTTAATCCTGGAATTCATCCCAACTTCAGGTTTGTTTTGAAAGACTGATTTGGATGGCTCAGAAAAGAATCCTGAGGTCTAAAGTGATACCTGAGACATCCTAAAATAAATTACATGATTTCTATTTATGTGCCTTACAGTCAAAGATAAACTCGGTAGGAAAAAAAGTGAATCCATTTCTTCCTCCTTAATTCTCAGCTGGATTCAAGGGATATACAGGGGAGCGAAGCAGGGGAGGTGGGCCGGGTTGCTACAAGTAGCTTCTAGACAATTCTCACAGTCTCGAGACCCCAGAGAGACTCCACAACATTTATGAAGACCTGGGGTGCCTATTTTACCCTCAGTATCCTTGGAAAAATGATGCCCATTTCCTCACTTTGAACCCACCTTTCTCCCTGCGCACTGGGAGCCCGTCTGCCCCTTCGCAGCCGCGGCCCTTTGAAGTGCCCTGGATATTCCAAAGGCGCGGAGCTCCGGGATCCTAACGGCAGCCTCCAACGCGACACCAGGCCCACTACAAATAAACTTGCTCGGGTGAACCTGCCGGCTGCTCCAGCGCGCTAACGTCAGCTGCCTCCCAGCGCCGGCCCCAGCAGCACGAGCATCGCAAAGGAAAATAACGGCCTCAGCATGGAGCCCTGCAGAAGAAAAACAGTGAGGTATTTAAACCTCCCCATTTCTTTTTAAATACTTGGGTGTTCTCGAGAGAGGGAATTTCCCCCTCCGCGGCTCCCCACCAGAAGCGTCTAACGTGTTACTCACTTTATTTACAGAGCTTTGATGTGAGACTCCAAATTTTTAGTTCAGCTTTCAGGAATGTGAGGGTCAACTCATTTTCTCTTTCTGGGGAAACCAGAACAAACTTCACACCGCCACTTCTTCCAAACAAGGAAATACACGGAGGAATTCTACTCCACTTCAACCAGTAGTTAAATTCTCCACCAAAGAATTTAGGCATCCTACACGAAAAGAGATTCATTCATTGGGCAACTTCATGGAGAGCATGCTCAGCCACTGCAAACTGGGAATATTGCAACATGAAGCAGTTTCCTCATTGCCACAACAGGGGCTCAGACACAGAGGGAATTTTTAATGGCCTGTGGAGTGCTCATGCATAACAGCAATCTTAGTGTCACTGAAACCTTCAGCAGTCACATCACCCAGAAGCCTTGCAGGCATCCTGACAATAAATGGTCATACAGAAAGAGCAAGAGGATTGCACACACCTGAACCAGGAAGATTTTAGCTGAAAGCCACCCTAAATTCTGCTAAGTCATTAAAGCACAGCTACAAATCCAGAAGCAGATGCTGCTGAACATCTCCAATTCCAAGCATTCCCCCTGGAAACAAATCCATGTGGCACCACAAAGTTTTGACTGCTTCAGGCTCACAGGCCCCACTACCGCTCCTCAGGCACCACAACAGATTTGGGTATCCTGCATGCAGGTCCCGGCCACACTCATCTCTGCTGTCCCAGGAGTTAATAGGAACTGTCTGAGCTCATCCCCTTGGAGGCCTGTTCCAAGCATGCTCCTCCACAGTGTCTTCATGCACCTAGCAGCCCACAGGCAAAGCCATGCACGCAGCCACCCTTTGCCTTACAAGCACATTTACAACCATGTGATACCAACTATAACTGAATTCAAGTCAGAAAAGAAACACTTGATCACATAAATAACCACTGCCTTGAAGGCGAGGCCGTTTGGGTCGTGCCATCCCCCTCTCGTGCGGCAGGGAGCAGTTAGAGCAGAGCTCCCTCCAGCACCTTGCTGAAGCCAGGCCAAGCCACACTGCAAGAGCAGGCAGATTAGTGACCAGTCCTGGGCTCCAAACAGGACACACAGAGCATCATTAAGAGATGCCCTTAACTAAAGTCCCTTGCCTTACCCAAGCAACCTAACACATCAAGGTAGCCTCACCTTTGATGCCAACATGTGGTAGAAATCAGGCACCTCCCTCAAAGGAAGGTGACACAGGGGCAAAGCAACTCTTGCTTTTTATATCCAAGCATTTTCCCACTTAACTCACTACACATGAGAACAGTATCAGCATCAAGCTGTGAAAGGCAGACATCAAGCTGGTCCCTGCCCCAGCAGACATATGCTTGAGCAGCATTAAAATAATCACATAATACAGTCGCAGCTATGACTTGGTTTCAGTGTGTTTGGCATCCCACTGCTCAAGACCGAAGCTGTAATAACATGAGCCACTTTCAGATGTCTTTATCTGTACCTCAGTTAGTATGGAAGTGAGCTCATTCCCAAAGCGTTGAGGTCAATCAACATCACTTATAGATACATAATAAAATGGATTTAGAAGTTTGGCCTAAGAAAGAAACAACCTACAGTTCATCCCTGGGTGTCTTCTCTTAATCTTACTTGGGGGTGGAGACAATTCCTTCAGCTTAAGGATAACTACGTCTAAAGACCCAACAGCAAAAGATGTATGAAGGGTGGTATATCCCCTATATTCCTATATTCCTATCCTCTCCCTATTCCCAATGAGTTGCCACGATCAGCAACACCGGGAAACTTAACACATCTTCACTGCAGAGCTTACCTGACAGGGCGCGAGGCCCGGCGCTGATGGGTGTAAGAACTGGCTGCGGCTGCTCCCGCTTTGGGCACAGCTCCCGCTGGGCACAGAAGTGGCTGCTACCTGAGGGGCAGGAGGAGCCCCACGTGTGCTCTGATGCAGCTGAAACCTAGCGCCAAACACGCACACAGTCGGTGAAGAAGCCTGGGTAACCTCAAACAGGGCATTTTGCAGAGCTCGACTCTGAACCTTGAAATGTTGTTTCAATTCAAAGGATTTGGGGGCTGTTTTTGTCATCTGGATGATAGGTCATGCATTCACCACAGTAAAGCCAGTGTATTTGCAGTAAACCATCCGCAGTTACCCAAGTCTTCAACCTTGCTCCAGCATTAAATCAACCACAAAAACAATTCATTGCTCCATATATTCCAACACCATGAACAATATCCATTAAATCTCCGTCTCCCAGTGACCACACTGCTCTACACTTGCACTGCAGCCTGCTATTAGGCGGAGAGCACTAGGGGATTGTGCTCCTTCCTCCTATTCCAAGAAGGACATCACAGTACCTTGCTGCACACTGAGCCCTAAGCTGCGCTCAATATTTCGTCTATGGAAAAAAAAAAAAAAAGAAAGTCTGTTTCTAAGCACTGGTCCTACACAACACGCAACCATCGAGCCAGGCAACATCTGCACAGGGACCAGAGGAACCACAAAATTGGGCACAGAGGTCTCAGGAGCTGTAGGAACACCTCAGTGCTGGATCCCACCTGGACCACAACTCAAGCCTCAAAGGTACCACACAAAATCAATTCCAATGTCACAAGCATTTAGCTTGTTTTTTTTTCCCTAAGCCCATACATCTTGCTGAAATAAGAGCCTCTCAGCCCACTTCTAGCCAAATCTGCATCTAATGGATATTGCTTTTTAAGACACTAAAATCACTTTTATCTCTTTCTTCGATGGTACAGAGCAGCTACTCATTAATGTAGTGTGATTATTTTTTAGACTTTCTTTCTTTGCAACCACTGGAAATATCAATTCAGCAATTCCAGCCCTCAGTGCCTACATCTCAGAAAGGATTTACAATAAGAAATTATTATTCCATCCTCACTGAGATAATTTTTGGCCACTGGCTAGAAAAACCTGTCAAGCAATCCACTAGCAGGGGCTTCTAAACGTTAGTGCAACTAGTTTCTATTTCTGTAGCGGTCGCCAAGCAATTTACTGCATCTTTTTATTTAGGAGTCCAACACTGATGCTGACAGGCCGGAGAAACTCTAGGAAAAAGCCATCATGCAACAGGTACTACGAGGACATAATCACATCAGAAAATCCTGAAGGCAAAGCGTCCGTGTCCCATGCACCCAAAAAAGCCATAAATTTCAGCTTAGGTGACTATCATGTTAGGCATTTCAGGCAGCTTTTTCAACCTTGGAGGTTTGGGCAACCTGCCAGTAATGAAGATGTATTAATGCTTAATGCAGCTTAATGTAATAGGTGTCATGTTCATAATTTACAGAAGCTCTTCCTAAAGCATTAAATTCATTTATACTCCTTAAAAGCTACTCAATCCTCAAGGCTAAGTTAGTTTGGTCAGTGGGAGGGGGCTCTTTTAGCATCAAATGATATATAAATTGTTAACATATCCAAACTCATCCATTAGTGTGTGTGAAAGCAATAAATGTGCCAAAGTAGCAATAACATGATCGAGGAAAGTCATTGTGGTCATTAGGGCTGAAAGGGTTTCATTTATGGTCCCAAAGAGAATGAAGGCTATAAAATAAGTTTCAGGAGCCCTAGTGACCAGAAGGTTTGCCATATTATATTAAAATAAATATAAAACACTTCCAGTTTCATAAATGGTTACATATTCTACCAGCTCTACTCTTCTCCATGGCTTCCATGTTGGATTTAGAAAGGAACACAGAGCACAGCACAAGTTTTCAGCACTTTTTTCCTTTATGACAGCTGAGGCTCTGTGCAATTTTGGACCAATGATTAAACTAGGAAACCCAGGATTCA
>JAUBNY010000297.1:412296-441537 GCA_032275445.1 Crypturellus soui | reverse complement strand
CTTTATGCTCATCTTTAGGTTTATCTCGATGCACTCAGTGTAAGCTCCTCGAGCCAATGACTAATCTAACATCCTGAGTAGCTCTGCTGGTCTCCGAGGACTATCTTCACTTTTTTTTTAGTATTACTGGAGCATCCGTGTCCAGCATCCCAGCATGATAGACAAGAATGTACTGGTCCACAGAAGAGTATGGGCAGAATCCAGGCTGAAATATTTGGTGTTTCTTTTCCCTGTCATGTCCAAATACACCCTGTTAGAACAGAGTCTAAAGCAGACTTTTAAGGAAACAGTTATGGGCAAAATCTTAAGTACCTTGGGTCAGTACCCCAGCTCAGGACCAAGAGTTTTCTTTGAGTGTATTTCTTGATACTTCCTAATTTAAATCGTTGATTGGCTTTTCATCCCATCTTTTTCATTACACAGGCCTCAGCTAAGCATCTCATTAGATACTCATAAGATCTCATTAGTTTGAGGCCAAACAGGTAAAGTGGGGAGAGAGTCCCAAGAAAGTAGCAGTAGCAGCAGGTGGGTTGTGGAGGCAAAGTGGGAGAAGCAATTCCCATAGCTAAATTAAGGAACAGACAAATTTAAAGGCAGGAGATGGAGTTAGTTAGAGCCAGGGCCATTTGAACAACTCTGCTTTTCAGTGGGAAGTATCCTTCCCTCGCCGCTATATTCCAGCTTTATACTTCTTTACTTCCAAACCAAAATCAGAAGACATTTTTAGAATCACAGATATTTTTAATACTTTTTCGAATAAGAGCAAGGCCTTAGCAGGAGAACAAGACACTACTAGCACAGAGGCTTTCCTTAGCTGCCTGCAACTGGCTTTGTGGAATACACTGCTCTCTAAAACAGGGAGTAAGGTGTTTATAGCCATCCAAAATCCTCTAGCATCAGCAAATACCCCCGTTAGCTCCAAGACTGGTGGGGATCTCCTGACTCATCCCCTCCTCCTTTCTCACAACTCCTTTCTCTCCTTAGAGTTGGGACTATTACTTCCCCACTTATCTCCCACTACGATTTAAGTAGACTCTTCTCTTTGCCTTCCTCATCTCTGAAAGTCACCACCCCCAAAGCCACCCCACTAAGGGCACTCCAACTATTTACCAGCACGTACACACTGGGAAACGGATTTTAGTCCTCCCTGTCATTTCAGGAAACACTTTGCGTTGTGACCCAAACCTAAGCTGATCCTACTGTCTCAAGGGGTGCAAGGCTAGTGTATCACATTAACCTAAAGAAATGGAGACATTTTTCCAATTGCATCTTGCAAGAGACTTGTAAGTGTCCAAGTCTCACGACTTACATTCAGGTTCTACACCACAGGTTGACCTGGGCATTGCAAAAAGTGGTTTTGATTTCACGTTTTTTCCACAAAGATTCATAGTCCAGGCTTTCCCATGTCCCATGGGGCCTTCTTGCATCCCTCAGTCCTACAGAACCATAAAATGAGAGAACATTTCTCTTCAGTCTGTCAAACATTACACAGCTCAAGCGATGTACAATATCTCTTAACACCTTCCATTCTACATAAACAGCTCAAAGACACTGATTAAGTAGTGGAAGAAACATTTCTGCCCCACCTGCAGAGCAGAATATGTGGGCTCTCCGAAGAACAGGGTTTCTTTGTATCTGACACAGATGCTAGTTCCATGCAATCCTGCATGGGTTTCCCTGCCCTCTAGCAGCTCAACTGCAGAGAAGCCACAACTGCTCCCATTTAATCCACACACTGCATTAACCAAAAAAAAGTGCTTCTACTTTTCAATAAAACATCCTGCTGAGAAGGAAAGCCATTCAGTATTCTAAAGAAAGTCTGAGGTGCAGCTATTTTGTCCTAGTTTTATTCTAGAACCACACCAAAAAAAAGGAAGAAGTTATCACTAGAAATTACGCACTACTCCTTACAGCTCCTGGTTTCCTAATCCAGGACTGGAAACTATTCCACAAACCTTTGGAAAGCAACTATACACACACACACAGAGTGAAAAATGAAGCCAAAGCCCCTGACACTGCCTTGTAAGGCTGGAAATCTTAACTCTTCACTATGCAAAGTCAGTCAGGCATCAATGTTCACATATATGCAACAATTTTAGCATCTCTCCCTTTAGCCGGTACATTTGATGAGTGAAGTTTTTGAAGGGTGAGCCGGCATCTCAAAAGGAGCTCAGGACGTGTCCCCAAGTGCTGTGCAGCTTACAGCCTCACATCCCGCCACTGGGATCGGTGCTCCAAGACTGCGCCTGCAGAGCCAACGTTACAATCGGGGTCTGAACACCAGGTGCATTCCCTAATCTTGACAGTGAGCAGGATCTTAACTACATCAGTGCAACAACAAACTACATCAATACAACCACCACCATCTACTCAATTTCGCCTATCTGCTGGTCTATATACAGCTTATTTAAGCCAGCATGGTTAAATAAGGCAGCTTTTGCTAGGAATTGATGATTTCCTTCTCATGGTTTTTGTTTTTTACCTCATAAAACTTCCATATGCTCAAGATTACTTTGCATAAGGGTCCCTGCTTTTAGACTTAACTGTGCATGTATTAAAGAAAAGCCAACAAATCAAAAATATTAGACAAAGAATGATAATATAAATTTAGGAGTACCTCTGGAGATGTAAGTAGAGTACTCCCAAGGGATGAACTAAGAACAGCAGAGAGCTTGGCTAGGGTTATTGTCTTTAATGGACAAAATTGAATTGACCGCTCAGTGCCTGTAGTTAATGGCAAATTTACAGCAATTTGACCATAATACAGACCAAAAATGCTATGAGCGGCTACTGACAACTCGATGACAGACTGACCACGGGATTTCACTCACCCAAGGACGTGAGTTCAGAGACTCCCAGGACTACAGGGAAGCAAGAACACAGCGTGGAAGTGGATCCCTCTTCAGGGGAAAGAGGAATATCCAAAGCTGCCAGCGCACCGAGGTTTGTGTATTTTGTTAAAAGTCTAACCTACATAACAAAGCACAAAAGCCAGAAACTTTCTTTGTTGCATTTTGCTATTCAGTTTTCAGAAACATTTTTTGCTTTACCATACAGAGATGTAAAAACCCACTACTACTACTACTACTTTTAATTGAGGTCTGTGTGATCATACATAATTAAAATCAGCTGCAGAGAGCAACAGCTCAATTCAGGTTGTCTGGTGAGGCTGAGGGAACTCTCAATCTAAAGCAACCTGTTAGCCAACTAAGTGTAATAAGTGAAACCTGTGGTGTTTAAAACAGTGCAAGAAGCTGGGGGTTACTGTTTGCACCTAAAGTATTTTACGACATGGCCTCAAAGGCTCAGCTCACGCAGCAGCTACATTTTTCAGGAATTACATGAAATGACATTTAGTTCTCAGCAATTCAGAGCCATCCTGTCTTTCCCAAGATCTTAAGGTACTTCACTAGCCATGGTTAACACTAGAAAAATAACATGAAACATTCTTCCATCTGGCAACTTTTGCTTTTCCTCGTGCACTCTAGAATTTTTAAATTGCCTTTTTTAATTTATATTTTATCTTATGCCTAAAAGCTAATGTTTGCATCTCCAGAGAGAAAAAAAATCAATGTCCCCCTAAGGTGCAAACTCAGCACCCTCGTTCCATTTATAAACCAAGTGGTTTACAGAACATGACAATTTGGCCATAGAAACTTCCTTTTACCTTTAAAAAGGCACTTCCTATTCTACAGGGGAGCTAGGTACACACAGGGTTCAGCCCCTCACATCACCAGTTTGGATTAGCTTTCACATGCGCAGCCCAGATCTCCAGGCCCTACTACAGAGAACACAAGAGCTGTTATCTCTTTAGATGACATCACTCAAGGAAGAGAAAAGCCACCAGAAAGCAACTTGGTACCCACAGCCCCTCCCGAGTCTTTACCTACTAGATCACCTTGGAAAGTCACTTAAGGCACCCAGGGAAGAAGCCTTCTAGTTTTAATCTCTAATATCCCCTTCCAGCCACTTCAACAGCAAGCAATGTAGTTAGTGTTCAAGATTTAATGCTTTTTCACATTAGTGATGTCAGTGCAAAATGGCCATCTTCTCTGAATAATTTATCTCCCCACTGCATAATTTTCTTATCTTTTTTTTTTCCTTTTTGGCTTTTTACTGTAGATGGGAAGGCAAGTGGCTGTTAGTCCTCGAAAATCCTATGGAGCATCCTTCCCATCAATCAATTAAAAAACACTTACCTTACACTCAACATGATTTATTCCTTGTTAATACAATTGTCTCACTATATCCTTCTATTATTATACCCTTAATTCCATTAGCCATTCACTTAATGCTCTCTTTAAAGCTGACCCCAGTCTGGGAAGAAGCAAAAAGAAAGTTTGTCTAATAGTGGCAATACCAATAAAATTCTGCAGTTCTTCTCTTAAAATCCTGTAGGTCACCGAAAAGACAGGTCCAGAACATATCCTACTTGCTCTACAGGAGAATATTTATTTTTCATGCTTTTCGCACTAAATGGCTTGTTGGCTCCAAGCTATTTTTATTTTCATATTTCACCATCTCCCGCACTGTTCTGAGAGCAGCTTTGGCAGGGAAGGAAACCCCTTGCCCGCTGCTCCTCCGGCAAAGGCAGCGCTGCTCTGCAGAAGGGTGAGGCTGGCCAAGCGCTGCATCACGGCGCTCGTGGCAGGGTGCCTGCTCAGCCCCTGCAGCGAGCCAAAATACCCATTAAAGTCCTCATGAGGGCTGTCTGAGAAAGGAACCTCAGCCTATTCCTCAGGTAAGCTAGATCCCGTCATCCCACCATAACCAGGGCGCAACCAGTTAAAAGGCAATTCATTTACAGCTGAGAGGACGCTTTTATACCGGGCGGAACTACAAAATTCTTGCTTATGTGAGACTAAGTTCCCCAGAACACACTGCTTTTGTGACCGACAATGTTCTCAGTTAAAGTTCCAACTTTAAGAGATCCATAACCATCAGACACCTTCTAGGACTGAGGTATTTATACACTACTTCAAGAGAAGATCCCTTGGGTACAAGGTTGCTAGTTGCCTTTCCTGACAACTCCAAAGCAGCCGCGGGAAGGGGTGCACGAGACGCACGTCGTGCAGCGCTCGGAATCGCACGCTGGGCAAGTCAGGCAGCAGCAAAGGCAGCACAAAACGAATAGCATTCCAATTTGTTATCGGTTTACTTTCAAACTTTACGAATGACCCTCGTGTTGATAACTACCAAATTTCTACCCAAATAAAACCCTGGCACTTCATAAATATCAGGTAGAGCTAGATCTCCACATGTCCAATTCTACTCAGTATTTATAAATATATACCTTTAACACTGAATCTTCTGTTAGGAAATGTCATTCTGGTCATACCCAGATGTTTGATTTTAAACAGGAATTTTTCCCGTACTAACTCAAACACACGCCCTTCTTACTCTAGGCCCCACACAAACGATGTTCTACCCCACGCATTCCCATTAGAGCTACAAGCTACAGAACCAGGAGATGAGAAATCAGTCCCAGTGGTGATGTGGTCCCTCAGCTGCCTCCAAGAGCTACACAGGCCTACACAGTGAGGGAAGGCACCAGCCACCTTAATAAGAAGGTGAGGAGATGGATGCTCATGCAGCACGTCAGAGAAATCCTTTCCTTTGCGCTGTTACTCCTTAGAGCACAGAGAGCTCCATGCCTTGGATGTCTGTAGAACAGCCACATTTTGCACTTTTAAGCTCTGGCCACATCCACTCCAGCACAAAGGCCCAGGATGTGCTTCAGCTGGAGACCTAGCTTATATTAGAATAACTTCTGCTTTTAATCTAGTTAAGCCACGAAGAAAGTAAGTTTAAACACACCCACCCGCATTTGCCCCGAGGCCATTTCTTAGAGAAACTCATGAAGGTTACCTCATGCGAAGGCCATCTCCTCCTTGACACCATTTCTTTGGGTTGCAAAGCTTCACCGATCTGTTTAAGGAAATTATCAAAGACCATGGCTCACAGGCAGAGAAACATGGAAACTGGCCTGCTCTTTGTACAGTCTGCCCATGGCGCTTTATTGTTTAGACTGGACTATTTGCACAGTGGGAGAAAAACTTAGATGTGTGGTATAAAGGCAGAAAAAAAGTGCAGAAAAACGCAGTAGTTTCTTTGCACACAATGTGAGGCTTTCCTGTGCTATCACAGGGAAATGAAAAGGCATTTCTTCTACCCCTGATCAGTCATAACATTTAAACCGCAGAGCTAGCCATGAAATCCCATGCATCATTTACATCTTTGATGCCGAACCGACTTCATAGTAAAAATGTCTTGGCAGGAGTACAACACCTGCTGTCAGAAGGAAGCACTGATGAGTTTTCTTTAAAGACTTCTTCTTGTTCACTTTCCTTAAAATGGGCTATGATACACCCCGAGTTAAAGCCCTAACAGTGGCTTTAACTGTGCTTAGAGAACTGCTACTCAAAAACCTCCCTAAGATCCTTATATATTTCTTTTGCATCCCCTTTCAGCTGTTATTCATTACAGCCACATGCATATAAATACATTTTCCTCCTTGATGACCACCTCTACTTCTCCTTGGATAATACACCCAATAAGGCGACAGTTCAATGCTTTTGAGGCCGCAATCGCCTCTATGGGGATTAAATCTTACATCAGAAAGACTGGCTTGCAGCTTCAGTGAATGAATTAAAAGGGCAAATCATGCTGAATCTCATCAGGAGAGCTCCCACTCGCACATAAAAGCGGGGACAACCCATCTCATATGAAAGAGGATAAAGACCTCGCTCCAGGTACAACTTCAGTCATAGATAAGCTCCTCATCTGTGCAGCTCTAACGCTTAACCAACTCTCTGTTCAAGAGGTGAAGAACCTCAACACGAACACTGACCCAAAATATTACACAGAGTAAGGTAAACACAATAAAAAACCTCATCCACAGCATCTTCTAGCTAGCCTTCCTGAGAGATGGAGCTTCCTCAGAGACACAAGACTATGCTAGCAGAGGAGGCCTTATTCACTGACCACATTGCACCCTATTACAAGAGACAGCACCACGCAGAGGCTGCAATGCGTATTTTAATGGAATAGCCATCCTGGAAACCATCTGAAAGCAATAGAGTGGCCTGCTTTATTTATCCCTTCAGTTTCAAACATGGAGAGAACAAGTTGAGATAGCAAGGGCTGGGCAGGACTCACAGAGCTGAATCTCTAAACTGCCCACATAAAACATGAGAAAAGAAGCCATTAACAGTTTAGATGTTATTATAGAAGTATGATTATACATTAACAGAGAGATTAGCTAAAGCTATTCACACACAGCTTTTCTAGAAGACTTAATGCTCCAAGTAACAGACATTTTTAAATACACGTTGAAATCTTAACTCTGTAAGCCTAGATGAAATGTAAAAGCTCTGGAAGGTCCTCATTGCCACAAGGCACCCACAGGAGCGTGAGTGCCCTTAGCCCCCTGGCCTGAAGGACGGACAGGCCAGTAAGCAGCAGGCAGCACCCAGGAGAGCAGTAGCACCCGCAGCAGCGCAGGTTTCTGTACCTCGTCAAAGCACTTTTTTTCCTTAAAAAAAGACTACTTCCGCAACTCCAGTACATAAGTAAAGCCATCTCAGATACTGTTTCTGACTCTAAACAACACGCTTCTGTTTGCTGCCCAACAGCTTCTCTTTCTGCATACCTACAAATCGGCTGAGCTTTTAGCAAGAAGTGACTCCAAAATGTGTATTCTTGTCAGTTAGAGACTGCTCAATTAGACTGTGCGGTTCATTCACGCTCCTTATTTTGGACTGAACAAAACCGAAGGTGTTTAAGAACTAGAAATAGTCATAAATCGTGACCACCTAAATGGGAGGATCATTTCATAAAATACTTTTTATGTGAACCCTTTCTCCCAATCTGGTTAGGTGAGTTGTTATAGCCATTGTATATTTCCAGCAGTTGTACCTCTAACTTAGAAATAATGGTGCTGTATTGACCACCAGATAACCCTTCTTCATTATGAATAACACCAGAGAATATATCTTGCACACATTTTTGCTTTATTCAACAGTTTTTGGTGTGCCTGACCTGATTCTATTAATGCTAAGCAGAATTAATTAAAGCCACGGGATTTTTTTTACTACTGCAACACATTTTGCTTAAAAAATAATGTATCACTCCCTGATTAATTTTGCATGATTTAAATTACTACCTTTTTCCAGGGTTGTCATTGTTCCGTGTTTTTTTTTATGAGCCACTATTTTTTTTAAAGTATAAATTTGAACCTGCTTTGCTAATGGGAACAGCTGTTCTGCTTCTGCAGTCACCCGGCAGGAACGCCAGCAGCCCACAGGACCGGCACGGCGACCCTGCAGGCTGTGGCTTCGCGGCGTTTAGAAACAAGTGTTTGAAGGCCCTCATGCCTTTCAAGCCACAGCTTTGAGCTGCTGCTTGACTTTCCTACTACCAAACACAAGATCTTTGTTGTTGTTGCCGCCTTTCTGGCTAACTGGGAGTAGCTCTGCTCTAACTGAAGCTGGCAGCTCGGCTTATCCCATCACTCTGATGGCAAGAGGTGCCCGGCGGCTGTTAGCTTCACCCAGAACCTAACTCATTTTACCTAGAACCTAACCCTGTGCCTGCTAGCAAAACCCGCGCTGATTTCTGCAGAGTCCATCAACCATCTACAGGACGGAAATATCTTCAAACACCAGAAACATCCCCTGTGTTTGATCCAGGCATTTCACAGGGGGAAGCTCAGTGATCACTAGATTATACTGTCCTATGCGCAAACGCCAACTTCATCTCTTCACCGCTGCCCCACGCCGTTGCCCTTCCTTGATGATACATGCAAAGCAGCAGGTTCATCAGTGCAACGCTGGAAAAAACATACACAAAGTACCTGCCATTTCCTGATTTGCTGGCAGGCTTGGAAACTTGGGATAGTTCTCCACCAGATCTTCTCTAGATTATTTGTTGCATGCCTAATACTTCTAAAATTGAAATGCAGGGAGAGAAGAGGAGGGCGGTGTGTTTTTACAAGGCGGCAGGGCTGGAGACAGAAGTGAAGCAGTTAAAGCAGCAGCGTGTTTACTAAGCCATTTGAAGTTGATAGCCCGCACGGCCCGGCTTTTTTCTCTATCTTCGTAAACCTCAGTGAATTGATGGAATGACCTGGACTTGATCTTCAGGGCAATATGTCTGATGGCACTGCTGGATTGATAAATTGATTCAAAACTATTACCATGGTGAGAAAGCAATAAGGTCATAAAAATTGCATCAGCTGGCTAAGTAAATCCTGGCATTTCATGACAAGTAATGCAGAAGAATCGCAAGAGGATCTGGGCATGAGGCTGAATGAGTGAGCGAGAAATGACTTTGAAGAGCTCATCATCTCCGATCTATTCTTCCTGCCAGCGATTCATGCCTTCGCATAGTGCCACTTCATTATGGGGAAATAACTGTACACTTCTAGCATATTCCTGGCCGTCCCTGGCGGCCCCTGGAGGACCCTTAGCTGGTTAATACCTCATCATGGGCTTCATTGAACACTTTAATCTGCACTTGTGTGATCAATAGAATCCTGGTGTAAATTAAAAGGACAATTTCATGTAATCAAGCCTGTTAATGCTCATTTTGAAAACCATTATTTGTGGAAGGCATTTAGAAGAAAATTACAAAGCGACAGGCTGATGCACTGAGAGCTGATTGGGAAGGAGGCCTTTTTGGGGCTGTGTGGCTGGCGGGGGCCGCCAGCAAACGCGCTGGCGTGCGGGGGGGAAGGGGTAGGAGGAGGCCGAGGAGCTAGGAGCAGCAGTCCAGCAGGAATACGCAGCCGCCTGCTTGCCTTCACGCCGGGAAGAAAATGAAATTTTCCACTGTTCTATTTCTGTGGCAAATTCAATTACTGTGGGGACTTGTTCAAAGCGGTGTAACTTCCAAGAGGCAGAAATTGAAAACCTGGCAGCTAATGAAACGGCAAATCACTAGTAAGTTCAGACAGGGGCTGTCAGTCAGATCAAACACCTAGAGAAAAACAGCCGTTTCCTTCTCCTTTTCAACAGGCAGCTTTTCTTTCCCCATGCACACCCCTTTATAAAGCAAAACAAAACTTTGTAGGACGCCTCAGTCATCGATTTCCCAAAGGTAAAACAATAATGTTGTTTATTCCAAAGGATGTGCAATCCTACTCTAAGCAGGGAGGCAAATCCTACTCTCACTGGGCACCAACAGCCCCCATTAAAGTTTTATGTGGATAAATGGGGATAACACTTGCCCAAAGCATTAAGCTGTACGTCTGCTCATCACCAGTCCGCACTCTTGTGTCCTAGTGCTGGACCTCCCAGGCCACCTGACGTTCAGAAAATAACAATTTTGAATCGCCAGAGAACAGTGAGATGGAGAAAGCACAGACTACATTTCACCTGCTCCAAAAGAGGCTCCAGGGCATGAGCTGAGCAGCGCTGCTCCCAAGAGAGGTGCCGCTCTTGTCGAGTGTCTGTCGAATAAACTGACCTGGCACCTCCCCTCCTCCATTTCCACCCTCGATCAAGCCACAGTTACAAGTTCTGTGCAGGGAACCGGCACAGGCGCTAGCCGGATGCTCGAACGCTTCCCATCCATGCTGCTGTACACAGGATTGAGCATCCCGCGAAGGTCGCCACTCCTGTAAAATTCTGGCCACGTTCTTTTCCTCTCCATTCTGGAACTGAGTAGAAACCCTTTGGCTTGGTTTTGCTTTTTCGGCAGTCGTAACCATCACGGTTACCCTAGTCTGAAATTAATTTCTGAAACTCAGTGTAACTCAGTAACTCATTAACCTTTGAAGAACCCAGATCTAAAATTCTCCTTTTCCTTCTGTGACGGGACTTGGTGGAATTACACAAGTTTAAGGGAGAGGAACCGCTCACCGCAGAGAGCTATGCAAGCTTTGCCAGAAGGAAGCGTGATTGCCGGCAGCAGGCACAACGGTCAGGTTTTCAAACACAAGCAAATGCATCCTTCTCACTGCATGTTAATGACACAAAAATTACTCAGTTGAATTGAATTTTCACTGCAACCACTCCTCTCTGGTAAATTCTAGAAGGAAGGAAGGACTTTATGGACCAAGAAGGGAAAAAAAAAAAAAAAAGGATTAAACTGCCCAGTTTAAAAGTAGAACTTTTCCCAGGACTAACGATGGCAGGACTGGAATCTGATGCCTGGCAGATACAAACTATTCTGTAGAGTTATTAAAGACCATTATCCCTAATTTACAAGTGCAATAATCACATATATATTTTATATTATATGTATATATATATATAAATGCAATAAGGACATATATTCTAGATCAAAAAAGAGACACACTTGGATATTCTAGCTTTATTTTCTATACCTAGTTTAAAAATATTTCTGTAAGAGGTTTTTCTAGGTGAACTAACACACAAGTTATTCAGGGCCAGCTTCCTCCTTATATTAAAACTTGCACTCTTAATGTTTCTTGTAGAAACGTTTTGTCTGTTTCTATGTAGAAACACTAGTTTGGGGCTTGGCTGTTAATATACTCGGTTTCCTAAAGAAACAAGACATTTGCCATCATGCTGCCTTTATGTCCCTCCCTGGTAACTTTTGAAGCCAAGAACAAACTCGGACCAGCTCCGAGAGACAGACTGAGGCCTCAGAGACATAAAATTCCCACAGCCTGATGAGGATGGGTGGCCGCACAGAGGGAAAGGGAGGGCTCAAGCATCTGACAGCACCCCGGGGGAGATCAAAGCTGCAGCACGAACGCGCCGTCAGGGGCGCAAACGCTCTTGGACTCTTTTCAGACTCCACACAGAAGCACATTCTTGAGCCCGAGACCCACACCGAGACAGACTTTATCAGCCCCCCTGGTAAAAGGACTGCTTGTTCCACCCCTGCAGTCAGGGAAGTCATAACCCTAAATGACTTGTGGACCAAGAGCACAGAAAGTAGGCAGAGAGGTAGAGGAATGAGCCCGTTTTCCTTACATGGCACGTCTATCTTGGGGATGATGTCAAAGAGCTGTAAAAATGAAAATCAGAATAATCCAAAAGAAGAATTCACCGTGTCCGTTCTGCTGAACAAAAGCAAAACCTACCAGATCACTTTGATGACAGGCAGACAAACGGCTGATAGGCAGAGTTATGATCAGGCTCGTAACTGCTTTTGTCCAGGGTACTTTAGCACAGGATCATCTTAAATACGCGCTGCATTACACAAAGGATACCGTGCGGAAATATACGTTTTTTTTTCTTCAGCAAGGCTGCAAGTTTTGGAATTGGCTCCACCTGGAGCTCCGGATCTCAAGCAGAGCTCTGCTGAAATCAGCAGGGCCAGCAGAGCTGCAAACGCAGGATTAAAACTGTGAGAAGGAAAAAATAGGGACTGCTCCAAAGTGTGTGATTAAGTCTAAGCATTTACTGGATAATAAATTATTTGTTAAAACTCTGAAGACGAAGTGGAGCCTTACCACGATTTTACTGTTAATTCAATCATTCCGGAGTTCTTCGTGTTAATTAATTGTTGTTGGCATAATTATAAGACATCTTCCACTTTATAATGGGTATAAAGTTCAGAAATATAAATTGAAGACACCTCACATTTTTAATAGTTGTTCCTTAACCTTTAAGGCATTTAGTTTTGTGTGGTCGGTGAAGTTAATGGAGCTCTTTCCTTTTATGTATAGAACGTTATTTGAGATATTATTTATCATGCAAGTGAACAGTGGTGTTTTGTGGTTCCTGTGTGTCCCTCTGTGATGCTTCTGTGCAGCATACACAGCTATGCAGTAGCTCATTCCATTCCAACACTGACCAGAGAGAACACGTATTCAGTCTCTTTATCCCATTTTGCCGTTATTTGGTTTATTTAACTGATTAACCTTTCCTAGGAGCTGCGATTGCCATACAGTGGTCTGAGAGATGCAAAGGTCCAGTTCCACACGAGTGCCACAGCACTGCAAAGTGGTGGAGACAGCATAAACCTTGAGCTTGCAATGACCATACTGGGTACAAAGGCTTTCTTCCTACTCCCTTTCCACAAAGGAGGATATTCCTCTCCATAACCACAAGGGAGAACTGTCAAAACCCCTCACCCAGCTGCCCTGAGAGGCACCCCACAATTATTTGGTTTTGAGAATCTTGGCACCGTATGGCTTAGTGCGAGAAAATACTGACTTCATCAGGGAAAGCAGAAAAATGAGAGCAACCCGCGACTGTGGCTTTCTGTGTTTCCGTATTCTCCTGTCCTCACCACTCACCAGAGTGCTGGGTAAAGTTCATTCCAAGGCGTTTCTTGCAGCTCTCAGGAGTGCACTCCCTTCCTCGACTCTTTGGGATCCTTCCCCCAAATGTTACCGTTACAGGGAGAAGCTCTCCGTGATGTGGATTCCTGAGAGTTAAATTCACAACTCAACCTCCCAACCCCGCCAAGGGTTTCCTGTAATCTATAAACTTGCTGCTTAATTGAAAAGTAATGAAGATATCCATGTTTAGCATTTCCCCCAAGACTGTTGACTGCTACAGGCAACCCTTTGCTGGGCATGTAGAGAATGCTTAAAGGCGCTCAGCTCCCTTGGGTGCTGCGGGCGGGTTTGTTTACTGCCTATCCAGAAAATAACTCTATCAGCCACAGGCGGCAGCAGAAGCTACAGGCCAGTTTGCTGCTTAACTTGACAATAAAAAATTATTTGCCCATTCTCCCTTCAGACCAGCAGGGAGGAATTCAAGTCTCAGCTCAACCTATGAGCTGAAAAATCGCATTTTATACAGTCATATAAAAGAGATCAATGAGCAGAAGCTCCTGACTAGTTTTTGGCAGAGCTTAGTTTCTCACCAACCAAATCAGTGTGAGATTACAGCATTTTGGGACAAATAACTCCAACACCTAAGTCTGAAGGGCAGTGTGGGACAAAAGAGTGGAGCCTGCCTAGATTTGTCACCCATCTCTGTGGTTCAGCTTTCTTTTCAAGCTTTATGTACAGTGAAGGAGCCCTTGGATGTGCTTTGCCCCTAGCCAAAGACCGTCCCTTTTAGCTGTGTTCACATTATCTATGAGGAACACAATTTCAGTAACTGGATTCCCTCTCGCCTTTGAGAAAATATGTTTATGGCAGGCCCAGATATTGTACACTAATAGAAAAGTGCTGTGCTATTGTTTCTTACACGATTTTAATAGCTTTCAGTCAAAGAACACCTTTTTACTGAAGAGAAAAAAAGAGAAAAAAGACTGGAAAGAGAAGAAAGGTTTTCTGTCCATACTTTCCCTCAACTGGCTTAGTCTTAGCGCTAATTTTACCAGAGTGTGTTTACCACCTAATCTGTCTGAGAGAAACACCAGAAGTGGCACCATTTTAATAACATTGTTCCCTCAATATATTGCAATTCATTACAAATTAATTTGAAGTCAAACTATCTTTTTAGGACTCTTGCTATTTTCTCTTACTGCCAGGCCAGGAAATAGTCCATTTTATGTCATTCATTAAAAATAAAGTACCAACTTGGACCATATCCTTTTTTTTTTTCCTAGCCAGTGAATTTTATCAAGACTATAATTAGTAATAATAATAATAGGAGACCTGAGGTATTTTCCTTTCATGAGTGTTCATTGCATCTCCGTTTGTCACTGAGAACAAAGTCACGAGATATCAGTGTATTGATGAGGCTGTGGGAAGCTCTGCTCTTTCTTTCAAGTTGGCTGATCTTGCTTTTCCAACTATGGAAAGAGACACACCGTGCCCTCTGCATGCTTAAGTATCATTAGAAGTGGTTAAAAAATACCATTAAACCAATTTTATCTTTGCAGAGAGGACAATCACATGGATGAAATCAATATGCATCACAAGATACATGCCTGAGGAGGATAATGTGGATGGGGGACATTACAGTCCTGAAATATGTTTAAAGGTTGATGCTGGCAGGAGAGGAGTAACCTGTTCTCCATATCCACATTGGATAAGACAAGAAGGAAAGGCTGTAACCTGCAGCCAAAGAAAACAAAGTTAGACATTAAGGAAAAAAAAAATGCTCTGGGGGGTTTCCAGCTAATGGAAAGGATAATGAAGCCCTGTAATATATTGCCTGGCCAGGCTGTGAAGCCTCCAGGAAAGGAAATCTTTAACTTTAATCAGACATCCATCCATCAGGAACGATAAAAGCGTGGCCGAGCTTGTTTGGGACAGAGGAGTGGGCAGCAGCACTTCTGAAAGGCCAGTTCTACGCGAGGCTTCCACAGTGTGCATGGCCTTCAGCCCCCGCAGGAACATACCTGGGGTGACAAGCATGGCAGTTGAGGCACCGTCTGAGCTTCCTGTGGTTTTTATTTGTGAAATCTGCTTTCTGTGCACACCCGCAGGGCTGTGCCAGAGCTGTTAGCTCTCCAAGGTGTCAGCAAGGCAAAGGTAAGACTAGGTTTGACCCCGAGCAATTTACAACTTTCTCACGTGACTCTGCTACAGCCATTTGCTCAGGTGTACACACGCATTTTACAGGCTGTAAATAGTTCAGGGAAAGGACTGTCTAACTTTCTATAGCCTGCTATTTGTACAGCACCTAGACAAGGCTGCGGTAATCTTTTCCATGATTAAGTGCAATAGAGAAGTTAAATACCAGGCAAAGTAAAGAAGAAAACATTTAAAGAAAGCCGATGGGACTACCAGAAACTGTAATTTGGTAGTGTGTATACTTAATGCTATAGGCACCGAATTATTTTTAATACTCAGCTTTTCCCGAGGCAAAACGCTGTCTAAAACAGTAGTGTCCAATATGAAGCCCTTTACAGAGCTATGAGTCAAAGAAACAGGCCAGGCAAAAAGGCTCCTCTACAAGCAATGTTTATCAAACCCCTTAGGCTCGGAAAAGCAGCAAGATTTTAAAATGCTAAGTAGGCAGAGTTGTCCATTTGACTGTTTGGTTCAGGAAAGTTCAGAGGTTGCTCTTGTGACGCACTGGGCTAAAGGCTATCACGGAAATCATGATAAATGTGTTTTCCAATGTAGCGATCTGGATGTTAGCACATTTTTTGCTGAACATTATGGGGATGCTTCACCTACTACATAATTGATTTTCCAGTAAAGCTTAGACTCCTTCTGATTCCAATAGGAATCTGCAATCCCTTTCATTAATTATCTATCACAGGGGTGGGAGGAGGAGGGGTGGAAGGAAGGGGGGAAAACTAAGGGGGTGTTAGCAAACTCCAGCAATGTGTTGCACAGCATTAGTTTAGTAACTCTGAAAATAATCCATTGAACTATGTCTCTGTATGCGTATTCGTGTAAGTAACGGCCTCCGTGAAGCCCTACAGCTCTCTGGAATACTAATATTTAAGCAACAGGATCTGCCCCCAGCACTTACTCAGGTATCCAAGGAGATCAGGTAACAATTCATAGGTGATTTGCTTTCTCTCCTGATCTAGGTATACTAGTTTTATATTAAGTTCTGCAGATTTGGTTTGTACGAATGTACTTTCTTCCTCAAATATGTCCCTAGTTGAACAGAAATTATCATCAAAACCTCCTAAATGAAAAAAGTCAAGAAAATGTGGCACAGTTACTTGCTTTTGAAAGATATGAAAGACATATTTGGAAAAAGATCTGAGAGCACTCCGTGGATTCAACAAGGCAAGCTTGTGGAAACTGTTCAACCTGCTGAACTCTGAATTCTTATTCGTCCAAGAGCAGGTCCAAGCACTGCCATGCTCACAAGGCGGTCGCAGAAGCTGATTCCCATGTAACCGGTGTATTCGGCAAGAACTTGAGACACCCTCTGATTTCATTAGCCAGCTCAGCCCTCAGGCGTCCCCACCATGCTGACTCACCACATTTCCCAGGATATTTGGAATCAAAACTGCCCTCCATCGTAAAAGCCTCAACCATGTCAACTCTTTTCCTTTCAAAAAAAAAAAAAAAGATTTTGTAATCCCCCTTTTTCCTTCAAAACTTCGCAACATACAAGACAAAGAAGTAAGCAGTATATTGTGGAGAAGGCAAAAGGCATAGGCCAGGCACATCTGTGTATCTCCTGACTTGCCAGAGCCCTATTTTCAGAGAGGTTCATCATATTCCAGCAGCAATGGCTTTGACTGCTTTAATTCAGAGGTATGTGTCCAGGGGCAAAGGCCTCCTTGTCATTGATACACTTGACTGGCAGGCTTGGATCTTCCCTGTCAAAATATCCAAGTGTTTAAGTAATGACTAGTGCCACTTGAGTGGAAAAAAACTAGGCGAGCTGTCAATACAATGGGTGTCAGGAGCACATTGTTACTCATCCTAATCACAGTAATTGTACACAGGGACAGGCAGGGAAGAAAAGGAAATGAATGCCTATCTGCTGGCAACAATGCAACTTCATTTAACCTTAACAGACCAGGCATTGATATCATTTCTTCCTGGCACTCTCTGCGATCCTGATGTCAAAACAGCTTCTCATTTGCAATGTATGACAATTTCCTCACATCTGAAAAGACACTGCTGCAAGTCAATAGACTATAAATTGCACTTGGAAATGGGATCATCTTAACTAAAGCCTGCCTGCTTTCCCCAGGAGGCCCAGGCTTGCTCCCCCTCCTTTTAATAATTTGTATGTTTAGGTGTTTGGTCAATTTACTCTACACTTGTAATGTCTTATAGCCAAGACCATCAATCAGATTTGGTGTGACAAAAATATCCTGCTACAATATTACAGGTTATTAAAGGGATGATGGGAGAAAGCTGCATGCATTTACTGGTCCCCTTTTTTCTCATCTCAGAAAAGCTGTCACAGACCTAAGCTGGTGATTCATCTTCTCTTCACTATCAACAGGTAGCAGCCAAGAGTGGACTTTGATGAGCTGCTTTCACTAATCTTTTCTACTCATCCTCTTTCCTCCTCTAGCCCCGTCCTCCTTCTTTACCATTCCCACCCCGTTCCTGGAAATGCTTCAGTCAGCAACTATTTTGAAGGCAAAGCGGGGATTTCACAGCTTCCAAAAATACCAGTGACAAGCTGCGGGAAAGTTCAGCTGTCATTAAAATCCCAAAAACACAAGATAAACTCTGAAAAGATCTTTGCATAAAGCTCTAAAACAACCGTTCATGCTACAATCTAGATATTTTGAAAGATGCTGCATTAAGTTTTAGAAGAAATACTAAGGATATGGAATGTATATATGCATGATTTTAATTATTAGGACTTAAAACATCTTCTCTGATCTCTACGCATGGGGCAAAACAGGGGAGGAGCTTTCGGAAAGGCTACAGCTCACTCCCTGATTGCCTGGGCTACTGTTACCACTCAGGGTGTCTATTTATGACAGTGCACTTCCCTACCAAAGCCACGTGTCAATCCGAAATTGAAAAGAGAAAAAAAGTAAGCACTGTTGGGAATTTATTATTCTATTAAGATAACATCTGTAATGGGGATTAATGGTGACCTTCGGATGACCCGGGTCTGGGCAAGCGCTGTGGCAGATTGTACAGGGGGGTCCGATGCCACTCTAGATGACCCCTCGGGCCTAGCGCATGCTCGGTTAGGCCTTAGGCCTTAGGTTAGGCCTTAGGCCTAACCGAGCTCCTTCCCGAACATCGTGGAAGGGCCTAGAACCCGGGAGGTGGGGGCCGGAGCCCCACAGGTGGGGGCTCAGAGCGATCTGCCCTGGCAGATCGCCCACCCACCGATTCCCCCCAATCGCCGAGGGTCCCCCATTTGCATGATACCAATCCCGCCCTGTTCCCACGCTCCCTCCTCCCCTTACCTTCCCTATATGAGTTGTACTTACCCTTCAATAAAGGTTCCGTTTCGTTCCGTTCTGTTCCGGTTCGTTGCTGTTGGTGTGGTTGGTGTGCAGCTGCTTTTTAGTCGCTGGGTCCCGAAACCCCTAGTCTGCGACCTTCGAGGACCAGCCTCTGGGAGGGTGATTACCTGGTGCTCGTTGCGGAGCCACTTCACGTGCGGTAGTTTCCCTGGACGTTACTGCCTACTTACCTGAGAGAGAAGACTCCTGTGGAGGCGTGAGTGAGCTGATCGCCCGACATCCCCACAGCCCACTCCGGGAGTGGTAAGAGGGATAACCTTAAGGGAGGAGGGAGGAATAAAAAGAGTTCTCCCCTCAGGGAGTCCCATCAGTACGGCCTTTAGAGCGGGGCGCGGGCCTATCACGTCACCTGAGCCTGGTTTTCTTTATTTTGTGATATTTCGTTTTACTGTTATTCGTCGATTACGTTTCGTCGCGTGCCCGTCCCGCTTCAAAGCACAAAAAAAATGACAGGAGACCTACACACTGCCCTGGGATTTCTGCGAGTGATGTGTTGGGTCAGTGAGGTTTCCGCAAGGATGCAGCAGCGGGCGCACACAAAACCAACGGAGATCCGTGATCCCTCTTCCCATGTTTTCTCCAGTAGAAGAGTCACTGACGGCTTCCAGTGGTCTTAACATTTCTAAGCCAAAGGTCTTTTTTACAGTAATGTGACGATTCCTGCCTTCCTTTAGCAAAGGGATAATACTGTATGCCTGACACAAGAAACAGGCCCTCGGCCAAAAACACATGTATTAATTTTCTATACCACTCGTATGAAATAGCTGTGAATCTAAAAGGTGTATTACCTCCAAAATGTTTTGAAATGCATTACTGTCCTGATGAAGCTCTGTTAAGTATAAGATACTCACCGCCAAGCCTGGCATTTAATATGCACGTATGGAAACACCTACCTTTTAGACATGGAGTCAGGCCCCACCGCTCTGCAGTCCCTACGGAGGGTCCAGGCTGCAGCAGTCAAGGTGCGAACGGGCACGGTCTCTGCAGAGGAAGGTCTCCGCTTTCTATCAGCGGCTGCTGTCAGCGCCGTTTTACCTCCACAGGAAGAAAGAAAGAAAATCAGGACACGCGGGCAAGGCCTGCTTTGAAAAGTGGTTTTAACGGCAGGACAGTGAAAGTCGTATCAGAGATTCACGAGGGAAGAAAAAAATGCCGAAGAAGGAGATAAAATCCTACCGATATGAAATCTGTCTAGGCTGGGTGCACGAGCAGGGACGACGGGTGCCATCGGGAAGGGATCTGGTGCCTCACAGCAGAGGTACCTGCAGCGCAGCGCGTGTGAGGCGGCGTCCCACGCGCTGACCGCCCAGGGGCCTCGCGGATCTCCCCTGAGGGGAGCCGTGAGGCGGAGCAGAGGAGAGCAGCCGGGGGGAGCTCCCGCTCCCCTTTCCAGAGCCGGGCAGGCAGTTTAGGATTGAGCTAATCCTAAATTTAGGATCAGCTCTTCACCAGTCTGGGCAGAAGTGTTTAAACGGTCACGTATTGGTTTTGCTTTCTAAGCTAATAAGGGTGATATTTGGTGGGAGAGATCCTTAATGCCGATTAGTGCAGCCCTCAGGAAGCAGCCCTGAGCTTCGGAGTTTGCTCTTCCCCCAAGGGCGAGCATTTAGTAAATTCATTTTTTTCATTTATTTATCTTTTAGATAGAATCCCCCCAGGAGGGGAGCAAAATAGCAGTCAAGATTAGAGGCAAGCTAATTTACTGTTCTCTAATATAGCTCCATTTGGACAGCAGCAGCCACCGTGGAGCTAGTGAGACGTGTTGCAAGGCGCTCTGATCTTCACACAGCCAAAGCGCTTTATATATTTATATATATATATAGAGAGAGAGAGAGAGAGGGAGAGAACTTTGAACATGTTGTAGTATTCATGCCTGAGAAGAGACGGCACAGGGAATGGCCAGAATATTAAGTATTCGCTTATATGTGTCCCAAAGGAGCCCGCTTGCTAATGTTATACATTGCGACAACATTGCCGGAATGGTTTATTAATGGTAGCGAAACAGAGTGAATACGACATACAATGATAATAACAATAAATGTTATTTATGTGGTGCCTAACGGCAACTGTGCTCTAGAGGCCTCACAAAAATACACTTAAAATGCTAGCATGGCAGTATTAAAATGTGCCAAAAGCCCCAGCAAATAAACAGGATTTGATATTCAAAATGTAGTTTACTTATAAGCAAAAGCCTCAGCAGCTCCTTTACATTTTAGACGGTCAGATTTATTTATTTATTTAAAAGCACCTGGTGATTCTGTTTGTTTGTGGGTATGGAAGCCAGCCTAAGGTCGTACAAAGAATTTGAGTCCAAGCCTCCTGCTGTCACGTTCGTTTTAGGACTCTCAGGTGCGACGATTTGATCACATAGCCAAAGTCACAGAGCAGTTTTCCCGGCTAGATGGCATGCAATTTCAGAGCTATATTCCAGTTGCACTTCTCGAAACTGTGCTTGGTCACCCAAAGGTACCTGCGCATGCATTTGTTGTTTATTGATGATGTTTATTAAGAAACAACAAGGTTTTGAGCAACACCCTGAAAATCTTTCCATAAAGACATTCCTGATGTCGTCACAGTGCAGGTAACAGAATTAGGAACCAAAATGTGTTCCCTCTCCTCATCTTCCCACATCCAGTAAATTTTCAGTGGAAAACATTGCACAAGTGGAGAGTGTGCATAATTTTACCCAGAGAGGCACTGGGCTCAAATGCTAATTTACAGGAGTATATACATTCATATGCAATTTTCAAAATTATTTAATAACATAGATAATACATTTTGGTTCAGATGTACTGTGCAGGTGTGTGATGTTTGAAAAAAAAATCTATTAATTCAGACTAAACATTCCCATTGATAAATAAAGTTTAGTAGCTGTTATATACTTTGAGCATACTTTAATGCATTTTTTATTTTCCTGAAAACTAAATCTAAATTCACTAGGGAGAAGCTCTTGGACTCTATGAAAAAGACAGCCTGAAACATGGGCACAACCTGATGGCAAAGCAGTGAAGTTTCAGTGAACTCCCAACAGCAGCAGCAGCATTTCACATCATCAGAAACTTTGGCCCTCATCTGTCTGTGGAAGATATAAATAAATACAGTAAAACTGTACTTAGTCACAGGGATTCTGAGTGATCACACAAGCAGGTCCTACCATCCTGCTTCAAGTGGGAAGCACCTTTTTCTTGAACTGTGAACAATGACAATTTCTCCATTATCCAAGAATCCAGAGGGAGAAAAATTGTCTTGTCTGTGCATAAAACACCACTCTTTTTTATGCTTTATATAAAATAGTAATGAATGTGGAAGGATCGCTAAGTTTCAAATCAATCACAGTCTTTTGATGTTATTATTAACTGCACATACTCCATTCCTGTGGTTTATGGTATCATCAGAACCCCTCAATTGATTTATACTCTGGTGATCTAGTTGTCTCCATTCATTATCCCATATCTAATTAATATATGCCTCAGAAGGAGTTGTCAAAAGACGAAGTTAATTATAGCAGGAAAAAAATTCCACTGAAATCACGTGTCGTGTTTTAGTCTAGTGACAGTTCACACAAAAGAACATTTTAATTGGTTTGGTATAGTTTTTGCTGCTCTGAGTAAATACTATTGTATTTTCTTCGCAAAGTAATACAGAATACTAGTCCCTGCTATTTATGAGGCACTTACTTTGAAATGCAAACAGGCTTCTTACATAATTAATCTTTCATTAAACACTTGCAGTCTTTGAAATGCACTGAAATACCTGATCCTGAAGAGCAGAGATGGGCAAAAGATTACCAGTCTCATTCACCGGCCTCAAAAGGCACCAAGGGAGAATGAATATTATACAATCTAAGTGTAAATACACCAGAATTTTTATCCAAAATTCTTCAAGCTGCATGGGCAGCTTCTTTGAGACGCTGTCATTATTCAAGCAGATGGCTACTTCTGGGGGAATGTTTGCAGAAACAGTACATTTAAAGGTCATGTTGGAAAATATTGCAAAAAAAGCGAACATTTTAAGTCTTAAGTATAAAACATTAATTGTGGAAATGGGATTTAAAAAGAGTTATCCTCACCCAAGCAGAGGAAATAAATTCACTGTGGAACTGGTACATACAGTGAAAACTATCCAGCAGGTCTTGAATTTGGACTATTGGAAACATCACCTATCAGAGCTTGATTTGCAAGTAATCTGCTTTTTAAGACATATTTTCAGAAACTTAGTGTGATATTTTGAATTGGCAATATATGGAGTAAATACCAGTCTGTTCTCACGTGTATTCTATGAAAAGAAAAATAATATATCAAATACACTGCTCATTATAAAGGAGCCATCTCTGTTACTCAGCTTAATTAAGAATGCACCAGGATAAAGAAATAAATCAGCAGAAACCATCAGTAGATTCTTAAATATAAAGTGGAATTCCAGACTTCATTTTTTTCCCTTCCAACCTCACTACCCCTCCCTTGCAGCTCCAGTTATTTCAAAGCCCTCCTCAACTTATTCCTTTCAAGTTATCCTGCAATTTTAGCCCTATTACTTGGTTCATGAATCTTTTCTTAGTTTTCACCCATTTATTTTCACCAATTTATTTTGTAACTGTCTAACATACAGCTGACACAAGCAGGTTTTAGCAAGCAGGGCAAACATATTGGTCATCTAAGGCTCATTGCTCGTTTGCATTTCTTGAATGCATGACAAAGGCATTTAGAAGAATTATAACTAATCCCAAATTTAAAATAGGAAACTATGGTAAAATTAAGGGCATAAGAATCAAAACCCTTTTGATTCAAAACCTTCAAACCCACATCTTTTCTAGTGAAATATTCCTTTCAACAGAAAGCGGAGTTTCCTCCTGTGTTGCATTTCCATTAAAAAGAAGATTGTCATATCACTTTGGGGAATCTTCAAAATATCTAGAAATAAAAAATGTTATACCAAGGATTCAGAAAACAGGAATACTTTCGGCACTTACAGTTCAAGCCTCCCTTTTCAAAGTTTAGTGAAACACATAAACTAAATACAGTATTTTTTTCGTATCTCTCAGTCAGCTCTAAGGAACAGCCTTTATTTGTCAATATGGCATTTACAAAACTAAAAGAATATGAAAAAAGTCAAACCAGGCCTGATAAGCATCAAATAAAATTCTATTAAATGTTCGCCATGAATGAGTCATCCAAAATAAGAATAATAGATACGAGCTGAGAACAAAAACAAAACAAACAAAAAAACCCCAAAGATGAATGGAATCGAGGATATCAATGTTCTTCCACAGACAGGAAGATACTAAAAGCCTATTAAAAAAAAAAAAATCTTTCTCAGGTTTCCTATGTGCATCCCTGCCACAGATCACCAGTGGCTTCATGAATTTACAGAGAAACCTAAGAAGTAAATACTTCTCTTTTGCTTGTATAGCAGAAATGGAAGGAAAGAAAAAAAAAAAAGGTTGCCGAGTGTCTGGTTGGGAGTATATACAAACTAAATCAAAGGTATTGTTCAAAATTTACAGCAGGTCATCTCTTCTTTTTTTCCTATTTCTTTTCAATATCGAATGAAGGGCTGCCCAGCAAGGTCAAACTTTCCTTATTAATGAGGCATTGCTGGAGCTTTGTCTCATTAGGGCACTCAGAACTATGCATTTACTGCAATTTGCAGCACTTAATAGAGAAAGGTCAGAGCGGGTTACGTTCAATTTCCACTTGGCAGAGGGAGGAAAAATGGAAGCAATTCATTTGCACAAATTTGAATAATTCTTCTCCGTCTCCTTTTCTTTATCTCTGCCTAGATAATTCCTGCATCTTCGCTCACTCACAATCATCCCGAACCTGCCAACAGTCGGGTTTCTATGAAGGCTGTAATGGAGCTGACAGATTCTATGAATCCAGGTGTCAAAATAAAGCTATTCAGCTCCCCCTCCCTTCCCTTCACTCACAACAGGGAATAGGAGCTGCCTCTAGTGAGCTCTTAAACTTATCATAAATGTATCAAGATTGCTGTGGGCCATGAAACAGCTGTAGACAATTAATCTTTCCACAATTCTGCGGCATAAGAATTGCTTTCCCCACGAAGCAACATCTGCCGTGCCGAGGTGATTATTCATGGGCAATGGGCGCCACCATAGTTTTATGCATAGAGCCATCAGCGGCAATGAAGCAAAATTTATAGTTTTCCCTGGTTCAGTAAAAATAACATTTCGGCTGCATTAAAATGTCATCCATCAGCATTGTCCCAGAGCACAGGGCCCCATCTCATCCGGAGAAATTAAAAAGTATTCATTTTAATGCTAACTCGTGAAGCTTGCAGTGACATTGCCTTCTCTTTTTTTTTTTTTCCCCCTTTTTTTTTTTTGTAAGCAATATTAAGGAGGAGGAGGAGGACTGAAGGAAAAGGTTACACGGTGCAGCGAAGCTGAGGATTAAATGTGCTACTAGGGAGTAATGATATCCCAATTACTGGGCTGCTGCTTCTTATTTATTCATAACCCCTGAACGCTTAATCAAAAATCCTTGAATCAAATTGAACAACTAAAGAAGGAAAGTTATTTCACAGAGATAATGTAATTCTTCAGCTTAAAAAAAATAATAAAAAAAATTAGAGTGCCGAATGGGTATAAAGGTAAATCATGGCTCTTGCCAGAGCAGTAGGGTTACTCTTTTAAAACGTTAGCTTAAAGGGGCAGGGAAGTCTAAGTCGGAAATCTAACGGTCATAGTTTTAAAGAGAGTTTCTATTCTAATTCCTAGAGTAAAGCTGGTTAAAGTCTGCCTTGGCAGTGTGCTCTGAATAGTAGTTTGCAAAAACTTCTCGGGTGGACGGATTCAAAACACACAAACATTTTGGGAGTGACAACAGCTTTAAAAGGAACTTATAAAGACCCACAGGCCCCGAGGTGCTTGGAACACTGCACCCAAGGGACAGCTTCCAGGCTGCTGTAGCCCTGGCTCTGGGTTGCCTGGAGAAAAGAGGAAATTTTGTCTCTCCCTGCTGGATTTACCTCAATGTGTCCACACACAGATTTTATATCTTTTTCTTTTCCGGTGTTTCTGTGCGGTCACATCTTCCCCGAGAGTTCAAAACCTCCATGATTTGGATCACTGCATCTTCACAGATCACGACTTGAGGACCCAAGAGAGGAACTCAGGCTTGCACCCGCAGTTGGGTCCAAATCCTGCACTAAGTTCAGGGACATCAAGATCATCAGTACCTATGCTGCAAGCCAGGGACAACTCAAATTCCAACAAACAGAAGTGTCAGGAAGACGGCTTACTATTGTACTACCTAACTGTCAAAGTACAGCTAGTTTAAAAAATAAAAAATAATAATAATAATACCACTTCCTGTCTTCTAAGAGTCCCTAAGCCATGGCAAACACATGGTAAAGTGACACATTCCCAATCCAGTGCCTGCATCTGAGAAGACAGTTATTTACAGCCCAAGAGAAAAATTACATTCCCATATGGGAGAGAAGGGACTCTCAGGAGCTGCGTGGTGCTGGCTGACTCTGCTGAAGAGCAAACAGGTTGGTGATAAATCGTCAACTGCTCAGTTTGGTTTTAGCTTCGTTGTTCTTCCTTCTACATGGTGGAAGGGCTGATTTAAAGTCCACGTTTCCCTCCAGTCACACAAACCTTATTCCAGGGGTTTACCTGGGAAGTCTGCAATGGGTAGAGAGGATCTTTAGTGCAACCTGCACTTTGTGTTGGCTTGCTAAGTAGCATTGAGACCCATCACCAACCTGGAAACAAAGCAAAATCACGTTCATAGTTCGCATAAATCCTTTTTGTCCCACTGGTGAACTGCTGGAAAGGACAGGTTCAGCTCTTGGGTCCTGACTGACCTTACTTAAATTATGAAGTGTCTTGCCCGGGAAAGAAAATATTATTGTTGGCAAGATCAGAACAGAGCCACAGAGCCTGCCAGGTTCTCTTGAGACTGTAGCCTATCAGCCAAAGTGGCATGATGAAGGACGGGAGACTCAAGAGCAGGGGAAATACTGGAGGAGAATTGAAAATAACAATGCTGTACGGATTCAGAAAGAAGAAAACAACTCATGGTAAATCATCATATTTGACCCTACGAAATGGATTAGACAAAGAAAACTGCTCACCAGGGTGGGAGGGAAAAGCCAGCGGATGTTTACAGGAGTCACTTGTTGAGTTAGAAGGGAAAGCTGAAATTCAAAGCAAAAACAAATCTATGAGAAGGAGCTGGAAGATGAAAGGAGAGAGAATTTTGGAAACACTGGGAAAGGAAAATATAAAATTAGAAGAAAAAATCCAATTGAAGAAGACAAAATGAGAAAAAGAACACAGAAAACAAGCAGATTATTCAGTTACATTTCAACAGTTAAAAGGCTGCACTGTCTGCAATCTTACATTATTTCTGAATTTCATCTAGGGAACATTAATCCTTCCTTTTTTCCACCAGCAATCTGAACTTCCTGGGATTCAGAGCGTGTGCAGAAATAGTAACTCTTGAGCCCTCACAGCTGAGAAAGCAGGGCAATCCAGAAAAAGCAAAGTATGCTTTGCTTTCTCATGGAGATTTTACTTCTGTCTGATCTTTTCCCTGCGTTAATCTTAAAAAAATGTGTATTTTGGGCTTATGAACATGAGTTTTTTACAGACAGAAAAAGCCTACAGATGGACAGCCAGCTTTAAAAAGAAAAAAAAAAAAGACAAAAAAAATGAAAAAACCTCTTCCCTGATTTTTTTTATTTTTCCTTCAGTCAGAGAGGCCAGGGTAAAACAACATAGGAGCTTGAACAAACAAGAAATTCTGCTCTATTCCGTGCACTTAATTCTGGAAAGGAAAATAAAGCAGCCTTTACTTTGGGTCCTATGGAGCTGGCTGGAGACTCGCATCGTATTATTTTCATTCCAAGTTAAGGACAAGATTTCCCGACGCCTGCGAGGATGGACTCGAGGTCCACTCAAGACCCGATGCAAGGAGCGGACCCCGAGGCAAATGGTGCGAGCGGCTGTTTTCTCTCCTGGGAGATGCTCCCACTTTCCAGTGCGGAACCACCCGCCTTCCCAACTGTCTCCCCTGTAGATCTGAGCACTCGCAAGCTTTTCCCCAGCAGCTCTTGGGATATTTGCTTTGCGGGAGGCCAGGGCTCCCGTGCGCTCAGCAGCAGCCACACGGTGCTCACCCACACGGCTCCCGGGAGCCTCGGGAAGGGAGGCTGGCCACGCTTTTGTAGGAGGAGAGGCCTTTTCTGGAGGAGAGCACAAGCAGCACCATCTACCTTTCAATTTATAAAGGTCTTAACTCCAACGGTAAGCCACAGGCTTTTAAAATTTGGCTCTTTTTTAAGCTCTACAATTACCCTTCCCAATAAATGTTAGGACAAGACAATTAACCATGTTATTGATTTTCTAACATAACAATCTTGCCGTGACTTCATCAGGAAATCCGCTGACGCCAGCCCATCGCTGCACTCCGTGGTCACGCCGAGCTGTCTTTTCCAGCTGGGAAGGTCTCTCTCACCTTGAAGACGCCCGGGTTCCATGGGATTCACAAAGAGCTTTTAACTCTCATCTGTTATCCGCAGCTCAGAGACCCCATCAAAAGCTGAGGCTCATAATATAGATCTGCAAGGCGTTATCTAGCATCCCTACACTAACTAGTTGTAGGTAACGCAGCAGGAAACCCACATCCTAAGAGTCCTGTGTGTCCCCAGGTGCTCTAGGAAATCTGCACCAGGGCAAGACCCTCCCACCCAGTGTTATTCATGCACTAGATCAAACTCACCTGGCCCCATGAATAGCACCCAGCTGTGTTCCCCCTTGGTGGGCAAAGTGCAGCCAGGAGCAGAGTCTCAGTGCTCTCCCAGAGGAGAGCATTTTCCAAAAGGAAAACACAGAAGCAAACTCCAGGAAAAAGGTGCTCCGATTGCCCCTTGACAGGCATGATGATGAGATTCCAGATGATCTACTTAGGGTCAAGGAGAGAGCCCCAAGCTGGAAACTGTCCCCCAGTCTTCAGTCACACGCTCATATTCTCTGTTCGTATTTGGAGCCAAGTGAGCACAAGCTAAATCTTTTCTTATATCCTTGCTATAGAGATGAACACCTTTTTTTTTTTGTTAATGGTTATTTACTGTAGCTTTACTTCATTAGCACTAAAGACGTTATTTCATATTAAATATTGGGGGTCTTTTAAAATAGAAGACTCTGGGGAAAAAAATAGAGGGCTGCTTTATCAAACACATTAAACCCTTATCTCTATTTGATTTTAAAAAATTGTGAAGCACAAATTATCCGGAGCTTAGCACTCAGAGTCTCTTCCTCAGCCTATAAAGTCAACAGTTATGGTGTTAAAGTTTAATCAATCCCATAAAATGTTACTCAGAAAGTGACCCTGCTGTTATGGCTGAAGTACATCTCCTACATTAAAAAGCACTTTTGTTGAAGCCAGAGCAGTGTTATTGAAAGAGAGAGCTAATAGGTATCTAGATGAGGTTGAGAAAGGGCCATGGAAGGAAAGGAGAGAGTTGGGA
>JAUBNY010000297.1:396753-408490 GCA_032275445.1 Crypturellus soui | reverse complement strand
CTCACCATCTGCACCCCGGCCCTATGTAGCCTGTGTTCTCAAGAGATACAGGACTTGCTTCCATTTCAAGTTTGGAAGAATTTCACCTGTCATTTCATGTGCTCAGCACCTTCTGCAGTTACTCCCCACTACACCTTAAACCAGAGTTTTACTCTTTGGTCTGCAGCACAAAGTGACTCACAAGATCACACGTGAACTTGACCCAGAAAGGCCAAACTTCCCATGCCCTCATTTTGCCTGTGGGATACCTCAGCAAAACATGCCATCCACACTGAATTTGGCCTGCCGCGTTCAAATAGATTTTGAACAGGAGTGGAAGGACAGGGCCAGCTGAAACAACATTTCTGGTATGAAATGCTGGCCAAAGTTTGTAGAGACTCCAGAAGATTTCTTTTTTTTCTTTTTGTTTCCAGCGAAGGCAACGCGAGGTGCCCCTCGCCACGTGCTCACGCGTCGATGTGAGTTCAGAAGGCTGAAGAACCCGCCTGGGGCACCCAGGCATTGCCCACACTGAGGCCCTTCATGTCTGGGGGCAGATACGGGCACTTGGGCTGATAGCGCCCAGCACTTTCCTCCACAAGTGGCTGCACAACAAGTGCCTGTGAAGGAGGGTGTCTGACTGACCCTCCCCGGCGTGTTCAGTTTGCAATTATCCCAAACTATATCCTTGTCAACAGCAGGCATTTTTCAATACATCACTTGCTTTTCTGGTCAAATTAACACTTCGCCAGCCGCTTGTGCTTCCTAAGACCCCTTGTTCCTAATTGAGACTTCTCCTATTTTATTTCAAGTGAGAGGAAGAGCTTTCATTTGTGATTTTAGCGGCAGGGGCAGATAGACGATGAACCGCATAGGTTTCACCAAACAAAATATCACATCCCCTGAATGCAGCTACCTGACAAAAGACATTAGAGCTCACGAGCTGGGCCTGTGCTTAAGCCCAGACATGTATTGTTAAATGTGACATGCTCAATTTATCATTAGTTATGAAGTGAAAACGGATGAATACACATTCAATTTAGTTCAGCTGCTTTCTTCATTTATCACACTCTTTCATCATCCATCATTCTTCCCCCCCAACCCTTTTGATTTGAACAAATAACACACTTTCATAAGTTTAATCTAATTAATCATAATTGTAAGGTAATGTTCCCTTAATGAACCGTATATTGGGCTTGATAAAGTTTGTTGCAATTTTAATAAAATCTGTTCCAGATAGAATCTACAAATGTTTTCAATGGAGCCAAAACCACCCCTATCTTTCTTCCACTCATTATTAAGGTTGATGATGATGTATCAGTACAAAGAGTCGCTCAAGCGAATTCCTCTTCTTTTATAGAACAACTGTTTCAATAAATTGGAAAGCGTTCATCATTTTATGAGACAAGCTACGTAGTTAAAAAAAAAAAAAGTTAATTGAAGTAGAAACAAATTAGAAAACTAACCAAAAAGATTTTTCATACATTATTGCTCAGAAATACACAGTACTTGCTATCTCCTGAGGGCATCTTAAGTGGCAAAAATGGTGTAAAAGAGAAGTAGCTGCTCAGTATCAGAACTCGTGTACAGAGTAAACTTTGCTGCAGGCCTGAGTTTCTCCAAGTGCATTTAATCCTCAAGAGACCTACCTTCTAGCAGTGCCAATGAACAGGAATCTTTGTGCATGAGACTGTGAGTCTAGAAATTTTGGTTCTGGTCGGGAAAGCTTTCTGTGAGCGGAGGAAAGTGCTATAACAGCCTTTAGTTTCACCCTGTTTTTCAGGGAGGATCACACTGCTCACAATGTCTTGTTACAATTTCCTATGGCCTGAGGATTTATAAAGCTTTTTGGAGCGCTCGGGTAGAAAGTGCTGTAGAGATCCAATATTATTTATGACTATTTTAATGTGTAGTTTTAGCATGTTTAACGTACATAGACTGTCCATACAAGATTAACATAACGTCCATTTGCTAACACTAGCAAAATCATCTGAATGTGTTTCATGTCAAGACGGACTTGTGCAGAATTTTTAGCTAGTGAATACTCTGCCTATGCCAGCTCTTCATCTGCAAGCTTAATTTCCATTTAAAGTGCATCTGCATCTCTCCAAACTAGTTAGAAAGCTCAGCAAGAGGAACTTTTCTAACCATTATATAGTACTACCAGCACCTCCATCTGGATTAAGGTTCATCTGGCGGCAAGGTGAAATCCTCTCTCCCAGCATCTTCTTGTGGTGTGAGTCATTACAGGCTTTTCCCCTTCCATCAAAAAAAAAAAAAAAAAAGATGGGAGAAACATGGTCCTACAGCTGGTTTCTTGTTTCATATTAAAAAGTTGCAGAGGTTTTTCCTTCTCCTGTGTAAAATGACTGTTTGATGGGTTTTGGCAGACTGCTACACAAAATGTGGCCGAGACGCTCCTGTGTTTTACACAAGATGAAAGCTGAGCGCCTCCTTGCACCTCACAACTCTTTTTACCCGCCACACTAATGGTGGTGGAAAAACAGGGATTCGCTGGCTAAAACCAGACCGAGTCAAAGGCAATGCTAAAAGATGGACCCTCGCCTCTAACGTGGACTTTCTGAGGCCGATGGCCTCTCTCCGCAGCCGCTTGCTGTGTTTCAAAGGGCTGCTAACAGGAACGTACAGGGCTCGATAACCTGCCAGGGACGCTGAGCGCGCACGCGGCAAGGCTGGGAACAGCAAGTAGCACAGCGGTCATAACGAGCCCTGGTAGCGGGAGCTTGCTGCAATAAATTCACTCGTAAAGGAGCAACTGGCCAGGCTCTCTGTAGACAGAAGCTGCTGGAGAGGAATTGCAGGCAAGAGGCACTTCAGACATTCCCCATCCTTCTTCTGCCTCCTTCTGCAGAGAGAGGCCGTGCAGGAGCTGCCGCAGCCTCCAGCCCGTTCTGCACCCCGTTCCCTGCTCCTTCACCCACCTCCATCTCCCTCCCCACACTCGCAGGGACCACCTGCTCGGGGGCACTTTCTGCTCCCTGTCCTACAACCCTCCACGTTTTCCTGACTCAGAACACAGTACATCCCCCCAGGCTAAGCGGCTCCTGCAGCCAGCGTGGCCAAAGCGCTGCTACCAATTAAGTTAAGTACAAAGTATGAGATCAATTAATCATTCATTATCTTTACAATGCAATAGCTGAAGCTCCAAGGTAGACAGTCCAATAAGCCTTACAACCCCCAAGGTGCTCATCTTCTCCTGAGCTGATCATTCATTATCCAGAGCATATCAGCACAGAAAATTCTTCATTTTTAAAGGCAATAAGTCTAGTAGAAATGACAAGTCTTTGAAGCTCTGGTCCATCTTAAACCCATGGAGTTTAAGATGCCTGTAAAACACATGCTAAATCTTAAGCAGATGTAAGTCTTGTTCCTGCTGTGAGTGAAAGGGAAACCGTTTCTTGAGCTCTTGGGATTCAGGTACAACAGTCACAACACACACGCAAAAAGAGCAAGTAACAATTATAAACACATGCTTGGCCCTAAGTGCTACCTCTCTCCCAGGGCAGAAATACATAAGAATCCAACGCAAGGGGTGTAAATGTAGTGGAAAAAAAAAGCTACCTTCAGTAAATGGAGCACAGGCAGGAGGTGATTTGGGATTTCTGTTATATGCTGGCTAAAAAACCCATGTGCAAAATATCCCAGCTCCTACCTTTCTTGTCCTGAAATGACCCGTGACCTCTAAAGCAGGGGAATAACAAGCATAAAAAAAAAAACAGATAAGAGTAAATATGCAGTGTAAATGACCTGGTCAGTGAGCAAAGACTGACTTAACAACACCAGGCCACACAGCCTCTGGGGCAGAGGGGTTGGGAGAAGGGCTTGTCTCCCCGGCACTGGCTAGGAGAGCTTATCCCAAGGACTCTGGATCCTACAGGCCTAGTATTTGCTTGTGCCCTTGTCATGATTTTAGAGCAGTCTCATATGAACTCTGGCTGGTGACAAGGAAACAGCTCTTGCCTCGGGTTGTTGTTTGTCCACAGGGCTCCTTTGTCATTCACTTTGCCCGGGCAACCCTCTTCCCGAGCTCTGCTTTCCTGGCAGCAGGACCGCGCGAGCTCGCAGGCAATTCATTAGCCTATAACATCAGATGCATAATAAGATCCCCCACTTGACGCCAGCCAGCAATCGTGGCCACCGTATCACGCTGCGAGAAAAAGCGGAGAGGAGGAAAGGCGCGACGCACGTGCCACGTCCCGCGGAATCGCGCCAGCGGTACCGGCCGCGGCCGCTGTCACCTTGCTTTCAACCCCGGCGACGCAGCTCGTAAAACCTGCCTCTGCCTCGCAGCGCTGGCTGCTCGGGGGCACAGCGCTAGCGTTTAATTAAATGGCTACGTTGTGAGCGAGGCACAGCGAAGGACGACAGCTACTTACGGCGCGGCCGTATAACTCGCCCGCTTGCCCAAGCGTACCCGCGGCGGCAGCTTTATGAGAGCGTAAGCGAGGCCCTCCGCGAGCATGGGGTAGCTGGCAACAGCCGTTCTCAAGAAAATAAAGTATTTCCCGGGTCAAGAGCTTAGCTGGGGAAAAAAAGTTGTGAAGAGCGGGGAGAGAAGCAAGCACATGAACGCTGTTCCTCCAAGAGCAGTGTTGGTGCCTGATCCTGGGAGTTTAATGGAAAGACTCAGCCCCCAGGTAAAAATCAGCCTGGTATATTCAAAGTTAGACTCTGGCAATTACTAAATAAGAACATAATTAATTATTTCTTCAGCAGAATAGTCCCGAATCCTACCACAAATCAATCAGTTCTTCCAGCCTAAGAAGCTCTGACTCTATTGTAGCTCAATGAAAACCAAATCAATGGAGGCCAATTATAGCCCATCTCATTAGGGTATGCAAATGGAGCATCCTATAGACGAGCTGCTGCTGCCAGCCGCAAGGCAGAAGGCAAACGTGAGCTGGTGCTGGCCCCTAGCTGCCTGCACTGCAAAGCACGAGCTTCTTCCCCGTTTATTTCCAACGGACGCGAAAGCAGCAGAGACCACCCGTGCCCCAGAGCTGCTGCTGTTCACTCTCCTACTAGGCGATTTAGGGCCCAGCAGCCTCCCAAGTGCGTCTCGTAGTGTAGATTCCAGGTTAGTTGCAAGGAATGGTACACGTGGAAATCAGAGTGCGCCTCCCGAACGAGCCGCAGCCTTCCTGCCGTCATCCGAGATAATGAAAAGGCACTTTAAGCAGCACATCATTATATAGCAAGGAAGGGACTGCAGCCAACTGCTACCTACATCAATTAAGCATCTCACCGTCCCAAATGACCATGTAGAGCTTTCTGAGCCCCCGGAACAGATTTCTGGTGACAGACACAGCCACTTGTATGATGTATCCTCCATGCGACTTCCCTGACCAGAGCCTGTTTTTTCCCCTCAAAAGCACGAGTTTGTAGGGAAACCCCCAAAAAATAGTAGCGTTTCATGAAGCTTTGTTCTCTTTCCTGGCAAAATTCAAAACATACAGGGGAAGCTTGGCAAAATATTGCCATGTGCAACGCATTGACTCCACAGCTGGTTAGAAAAAATGAGGTTTCTATGAGAAACAACACTTCAGGCCAAAACCTGCCCGCATGCTGTACTCCCCGTCTTGTGAACCACCTTGGATAGAGAACTTGCATCTTTCCACCTCTCAAATTCATTACCTGAAAAATCTTGGAGATTATAACGAGGTATCTGAAAATTGTTATCATTTAGCCCTGAAAATATTTTCAGGGCTATCAAGGGCATGCTCAAGACAGTCCTTCTGTCACATCCTGGGATGTATTTCTTCTGCCTTCTCCCTGGGTCACAAGCAATTCAAATAGCAATTTTCTTAATAGCTGAGTGTTTTACTCCCCACAGAGTTCATCATTTAAAAAATAAAAAATAAAAAACGCAGTGACTTACATGGACAACTTTTTCTTTTTTAACCTATTTATTGATTTTTTTTTTTTTTTTCAAAAAAAACCAAGAAGATACCCAGAAAATGCCAGGACGTAACTGCAGGTGGTCTTACATGCTCCTCATAAAAGGAAGTCCAAAGTGTGAGCAGTGGTCTCCAAAATGTAATAGAGCTACAAATGCTGGCGCTGCCATCAGCAATTACAGAGGAGGAAGGTCTGGTTTGCTGCATACGCAGTTTTCAAAACAACATATTGAAAATAAGCTAATAAGTAGTCCTGAGATTTCCACAAAAACGCAGAGGTGCTGAGAGTTTCCACCCAACTTCCCAAACCTATCTGAAAATTTCACCTGGATATTTAATAACATATCACTAAACACTTATTAAGAAGCATTTGTACGGTAGTGGGGCCCGAGAGCCAGGAGGGACCCTGATCCATGGCCATTTGGTCTTTGCACCAGATAACTGGCCCCAGCATAAGTTTGTGCAGAAGCTGCTTCCCAACAGGTGTTAATGCACTTGCCTCCAACTCAGCAGTTTCCTCTGCTTCTTGGATTGATCTTTCTGTTTTAAGGGTTATTACACAAAAGCATTCCAATTTACCAGGAAATGTTACCGCCTCCTCTCTGTATAATCAAAAAAAAATCTAGGCTGCAATATGACAGGACGTGATACTCAAAGAGTCCCACTCTGCAGCTCTGTGGGCCAGATTGTTCTCTGTGTTTATAATATAGCTGCCTAAGTATGCGCTCCTTGCCACTCAGCATGATTTGAAACACTTACTTTAATAGTGCCTTGGCAGTAATTACTAAAAAAAAGAACATAAAATTCCTTTTAGGTTTCTATCATCCTTTCTAGCTCTTCCAGTTTTTGTCCATTTCTGTTTCCGAGGTCATGGCGAGCTCCTTGGAGACAGCCTGTTAATGTAGTTGTAAAACGAGAAAGACACATGCCTGAGAGGCAGGGAGGGATGGAAAGGACCTCTTCATGGCAGTTAAATGAGCTCAGGACTTTATTTCAAGAACTTCAAGAACCTTTAACTCTTCTCAGACAGAGCCCTAGGAGGGAGAGTTAATTCTCTCTTACCTACTGTTTGGTTAAACGAGGCCTTAGTAGGATGGTAAACTCTCTCACCCTCTAAGTGCCAAAATAAGACCAGCCTACCTCCTTCTGCAACGTCCGATACAGATAAGAAAGCTGACAGCCTCACGGCTTGGCTCCTTCCCCAAAATCCAACAGGTTCATCTCTGGGCTCGTGACAGAGGCGCTGTAACTCTTTCAACCCCAGGCTCGCCACACACATCAAATCCCAGTATTTTCCCCAGCACAACCAAGAGCTCCGTTTTTTTTTCGCGTTGCAGCTTGGCTAAAGACCATTCGGCTGCTGTGCTGGGGAGTACAAGGTCACTGTGCTCCCTCTTCAGCTTTCTTCAGCTTCAGAGGGCTAGGAAAAGCTAAGGAGATGGCTGTAGAGTTTCAAGCAAAGCGAAACAAAACAAATGTGACTGCCTTTTACCAATCTGAGAGACATATTTTAGTAAGGACTGACCTTCTTGCTGTCCCAAGGATTTTGATCTGGAGATACCGCGGCCAGACAAAGGGCAACCACCATCTCAAGTGTCAGCATGCTCAGAGACAAGTGGAAAGCAACTTTTCCTAGCTTCCGCACTCTAAAAGCAGCAGGCAAACGGATCCCAGAAGAGCCTCTCTGACAAGAGTCTATGGTGACCTTCACTAATGGCGAAGAAAATAGCAAAGAAGTTTGTGATCAGTCAAGTTGCAAAGAACTGGGGAGGAGACCTCTCCCTAAGGAAGATCTCACTATGAACAAAAATACCTGCGAGTGAAACGGAAGATAGTAAAGATATTTAAGTCCCTCCAGCTTTGGATTCTTTTTCTATCGGAATTATATTAAATTCATGTCCAACTTTCCATTCCAAGCGCCAGAAGAGTTGGCAACGAATCTCAGCATCACTTGGACATTTCTATCCTATAGGAGCATTGAGCTAAGCCAGATCTCCAGGGGCTTTGTACAAAGCCAACAGGAAAGAGCTCAAAATGGGGACTGGCCATTTCACTACACAGTAGCTTTAACAGCAGCTTTTCATTTTCACAGGACACTACCTTCTATGAAAGGTGCATTTGTTTCTCACAAAATAGGGAGGATTCAAAGGACTCAAAGACTTAAAATGTGTCTTTCATGGTGCTTGCTCTAAGATCGTGCCAATGGAGTTCGGCAGCATTTGGGGCTCATAATGACTTTAAGCTGTGCAAAATAACAGGGATCAGTAACTGACTAAAGTGGGAAGATGATCCATATGGGGTTCTCTTAAACAGGATTGCTTCCACCCTCCCCAGCAGGGAACGGTCCTTACGGCCGAGCATGATGAGGAAGAGATTTGTGCTGCCCACAGGAGGCCACGTGCTGATCTCATCATCCTCTACAGCAAAATGCAACTAACTGGAGGGGACAAGTGACTTGCTCATGTCAGATCAAAGCCAACCAAAAGAACAAAAGCAGTGCCTTACTTTGGGGAAACATCAGGCAAACTGCATGGCCAGAGTGCTTTTCCATATCATGCAGAAGGCACGATACGGAAAAGCGCAAAATTCGGACGAGCAAAAAACACACACACACACCACATCTGCTGTTGGGCAGTAATGCCCTGACTCATAGGTTCCCCTTCATTTCTGTGTGATGGTTTTTGAGAGACCTCTGGAAATCTTAAATACTAAGACAGGCCATAGACTCGTGATACAGCCCAGAACCACAGACCTCAGATCCAGTCTGGTTTTAAACTGGTATGAGATGGGAAAAGCCAAAGTCACATGGATGGGATGGCATCAGGTAGGGCATGGCACAGCAATTCACAGAAACTGAGGGTTAGGAACCTCTCCTCTCTCTGCAGTGAAGATACCCACAAATTTAATGCCCAGTGGGACATTGTGGAAAATGAACACATCACCCTAAGTTTAAATGGAAATTAGATTTAGCCCAGGCCCTGGGCTGGGTAACAAAACGGACCCAAGCACTTGTCCATTCTATGGAACTCAACTGAAGCAGCATTCCTACCCAAGGAACAATATACACCCGCTGCCCGTCTTGCATTTCAAAATGAGAATACCATTTTTCTTCATAGACAAAGGGTAAAAAGAGGTCACACACACAGTTGCACAGCCCAAAAAGCCTGATATTAATTTTGAGAGACTGTAATAGCTTCATGATCTGTGCAAGAAAATCACTGTCATTGCAGATGATGTCTTACATGCACTGGCTTCTCTAAAATGAATTTACCTTTTCATTATTATTTACTGACTGCACTTGTATTTCATTTGTATAGATTTTATCCAACAAATTAAGGGGGAAAAAAACAGCCTCGGAAAATCTAATAGAAAGATGGAGACAGTGAACAATCATTGGAGTCTGTATCTTGACACTTGAGGTCACATTTCTGCCTTTTTTATTATGTTCGTTTCAGGGAAATAAAAAAAAAAATCCAGATGGCAACATATTAGATCTGAGAATTGCAGGGACACATCCACGAGGGGCAGCAGGGCCTAAAAAGCCCAACTGTGACAAAAGCAACAGGTTCCCTCCCCATCAGGCTTCAGCAACTACCCTGGCCTAGAGTGAATATTCAAAATACCCCTGGATTTCTAGCAGGGCTCTAGTGTAGGCTCAGGCATGACCTGTGTTTTGCAGCACATCCTGGCCTATACCCAGGCTCAGAATGAGCCTCCACTCCTCTCACTCTGCAGTGGTTCAGCCCATCATCTCCAACCACCATCTGGGGATCACAGAGTGGGGCCCTTCAAAGCTACTGTTGCTAATGAGTCTTCATAGAGACCACAGGGCTGGGGTCATTCTGGCTGGCCTGAGAGAAGCTCAGCAATAGCATTAGCCTCCATTTTACCCTCATTTAACAAAGCTCCTTCAGTGAAATGTTGACTGGGAAAAAGGCGGATGAGCTTCCCATAGAAAACAGCACTGAAGACTGAACTAACAAGGCAGCAGAGATAGGATGTGAGCATGCTCAGGAGCTGCCTGCTGCGCATGAAAGATGGCCCAGAAAAGACCAGCAAGGCAAATCCTAAATCACCAAGGCAAACCAAGTCTGGTTTGTAACTTGTCTTTATTACACACAAAAATGGGCCTAGCACTCACTGACCAAGCGGCAAACTCTACTTTTAGGCCTTCAGCGTTCAGAGATGCCACATAGATCCTCTTCGCATCTCTCCCAGAAGGGCAATACCAACAAACACATAAATCACCCTGAGCAAAAGCATTTCTCCCCCGTATCCCCTCACTGAAACAAGTTGTGCAAGAAGACAGGCAGTGACCAGGGCACAAAAAAAAAAAACGGGCGGAGGAAAGGAACAGAGACTTAGCTATCTATTGAGGCACTGAGCCATCAAACTTGGCTCTCGTCCAAGAACTTATTTGGGTTTTGAGTGGTTTTCTACAGGAAGCGAAGCTTGCAGCATCATGGCAATTATGTGACAGGCAGCGCACCCCTAGGAACTTTGGACTTTTCTATTGCTTTCAAAGATTTTTCTGAAAGGAAGTAAAGTTCCTTAAGATAAATAGAGCTCTATTAATCTCATTAACCCAGCTGGCCAGACTGAGGAGAGATTATATTCCTGTCTCCACAGAAGGTAATTGATACATAGGACGCACAAGAACCCACAGCCAAGATGCCGTATTGTACCACAGCCCTGGATTGCTGTATCAATTACAAGTTGCAGTCTGTGCTGGGTGGCACAAATTCATACAAAATTGGGCTTCCTTAATCCTTATGGGTGGCAGTTTCCTTTATCTAATCGTACAGAAAATTAGCAACGAGGGAGTTAGTACTAATACCTTGGGTAAGGGTACACAGCTGAAGTCTGCTTCCCTCTTATATTTGAGGCTACGCTGCTACTCGGCTCTTCCCTCAAATACCTCAGCGTTTACCTCGGTACTTGAAATCCCTTCCATCCCTCAAAGGACACTTTGCAGACTGTCGAATTTCTGGACTGTCCACTTTCTGAGAAACACGAGGCAAAAGAAAACATGAGACCATTTGCCAACTACATGGTTAAAACTTTCCCTAAGTCATAACAGCTATATGGTTGTATATATTTATACCCACTATATACTTAAGAGACCAAAGTCTTAGAAATCCCTAGGGACTTGTTGGACAGTGAGGTTAAAAAGGACATTCATAAATAGCTAAAGTCTCAAAATAGTTTTGCTTCTAGCCCTACAGCATCCAGAGCAATATCGGTTTGTTCATAACAAACTTCCAAAGACTCCTGATCCTGAGGATTTTCAATCTCCCCCCATCAAGCAGAAGTTTTCTACAATGGTAGAAAAAGCCAATTAAAGGTGGAAATACTTAAGCTGGGTGATGGAGTGATGGCAATAACTACTATGCTTAATGTAGAACCAACTTGTAGATTTGAAGGATATGAAAAGATTAGTGACATCTGACTTGGGTTGTACCATCATCTACCACATCAGCTACCTGTTTTAACTCAGATTCAAGTTTTAACTCAAGATTCAACCTTTTTCGGCAGTGACGTTTCAAAGGGGCCTCTGTCCTCTGTAAGCTCAGGAGACATCACACTCTAGGACTACAATGGAGGGGAAAAATAAAAGCTTTGAGGAAGAAACCATTAACATTTGCGAGACTGTGATATACAACAGCAAAGGCTGCTGTATAGCAAAGCAAGGGAAGACATTCTCTTTCTGTATTTTACTCTTTTCAGAGTCTTTTTTTAATAAAGAATACTAATAACCAACTAAAACCTAGGTATTATTTTGGTGTTGGCCATGTTGTCTTGTATAAATAAGATGCATTTGATCTCACTTTCCCTTACTC
>JAUBNY010000297.1:191206-206842 GCA_032275445.1 Crypturellus soui | reverse complement strand
TCTATGTATTATTAGATTGCTGAGCAATTTTATAAAACATTTTCTGCAATTAAACAGATTCCAAGTACTCGTGGCAGGTAAGGAAAATCTAGTAACTCAATCTAAACAACAAAAGTTCATTTCAAAACAAAAATGTTTTCTTTCCCCCGTGACACTGCAACGCATCATCATTTTGTACTCAAAAAACCTTTGCTAAGTATTCAAGTTCACATCCAGATATTAAATGGTCACTCTTGGTATTAGTTATATTTAAAGACCAAAAAAAAAGCACGACTGCTCATTTATAAGATTCAAGAGGCTTCGTTGGAGGTGTTAAATGTTCAAGAAGTTTTGGACAGTCCTTCCTACACCACTTCTGTCTCGCGCTTTCTGAAGCTCTCCATCATTGCTCTGACAGGATTGGGTTCATTCTCCAGGTCTTTCACAGTTTTGTTTTTCACGCAGCAGCAACAGTCTAGCAGCTCGTAGAGGAAGGCCAACACCACCAGAGAAACCACAGTAAAGATAAATATAATCAAAATAATGAAGCAGGCTGTGTTCCAGTTATCATGGAAAGGGTAAATTTTTTGCACTTGGAAGCCCAGGTAGTGGTAAATGGATGTAGTCTCATTCCATTGAGTGCTGTTGTAGGTTGCCATTCCTGCAGGGTTGTCTTACTGCGTTTGGCGTCACGGATTTGGGGTCTGAAAAAGAAAGCAAAGCTGCTAAGAACTGTTTTAATGCCCACACTGTCACTGAAACAAATGCTGCAGATAAGTCAGGCTTGCAAGTTTTGGTTTGACAGTTCCTTGAGCAATCATGTATGTAGTCAACACACTGTTGGTGTGGCTGCTGATGGAGATGAAATTCTTCCAGACTGGGACTGAAAAAAAGAAAAAAGTTCATGCAGAAGATGAATTTGATTTAATTTTTAATTCACTGAAGATGCTATTTTGTTTTTGTTGTTGTTTTGGTTTTTGTTGTTTTTAATTAAAAGTATCTTGGAGGATATTTCCGAAGAATGGACCTGACCTTTTCAATTGCTCTTCTTGCAGATAGGAATAGTCCTAGTCTCCAAGGCCTTACTATTTTAATTTTCCTATTAGCACAGACTAATTAATATGGCAAAAAATTTTGACTTTTGAAAGCCAGATTTCCCAAAGGGTTTAATCTTGTGCCATTCCTGCTGTTGAGCAGAGGCTTTTGCTCAAGAAATCCACCTGCTCCTCTTAGCTGCCTGGGTGGCCCCAAGTTACAGCACTGCTGTTGAAAGCTGCGTGTAGGTGAAGGAGGTGGATCCAGGTCACTGTGAGGGAAACGTACAGAGCTTTTAGGTGACATGTAGCAGTGAGGAGCACTTGGCTGGCCAGTCCAACTGCCTCATGGAGTCCATGAGCTATCAGGCAAACTGCAGAAAGTGCTTTTGTCTGCTCGGACACCCTAGAAAATATGGCATTTGGGGATGGACGGGTGCAAGGGGCACAAGATGGTCACTATAAGCAACTAAACTCTCAGTTCCATGTCTGACTGGAGAGACTTCTGCTTTGTATATAAAGCAAGAACTGAAAGTATTTATTAAAACATTTGTTTATTTTCACTAGAAACCCTTCTTGATTACCTGTATGCAACTTGATTTTGACCATCTATTGTAGTAGTTAGGACTAGAGAGCAAAGGGACACACTGATGTCTCCTTTATTAAACTCTCAGGTAATACGAGGAACCTTGCATGTTACAGAAATAATTCTGCTCAGTGTGTTTAGGAGGTAAAAACCACAAAATGCCTAAATAAATGAGAAGTGACAAAGGAGAAGTACGATGGTGTCTGCTTTATACAAATTATTTAAGCAAATTTTTTAAGTTGTGTTGTTATTACGATGCAGCCAAACCAGCTATTGATGTAGGTCTCATTTATTGTTCAAATACTGTGCATTTTGTCTGTCATTCCTTCTTTAATGTATTGAAATTGAAATAGATTTGGCCCTGTTGATGAGAAGAGAAAGCAGGGTAGGATTTGTGCTACAGAGATTTTTCTGGAAGAGGTGCACTAATGTATTGTTTCCTTTGTTAAGTCTGTGCTTCAGGACAAAGGAATTGAATATGAGAAATGGGAGCAAGATAGATGGGAGAAATTCATCCGTCTTTCTTTAAATAAGCGTTTACAGAGCAAATCCACCTTAAAAGTACTACAGAAGCTAGATCATTTGGGGCTTGCGAATTTTTCTTGCTTTGTAAACACAGCAGAAAAAAATGCTTTTGGTGGAAGTTGCTAAAATTTAATATTTTAGACAGGAAAAGAAATGGGATTTTGGGACAAAGGTAGAGACCAGACTTGTTCATGCTGCGTGTCCCAGACTTTCCTGGTTGTGCGCTCTGTAAAGATGTTAATTCTGGTCTCGAGAGCAGGCAGAGGCTGCCTGGGTCAGAGGAGACTGCTGCTCTGCGCAGTGTGGCAGCCTCCCCCTTGCCACTGGTTATTAGGTCAGGGACTTGCATGGGGAAGAGCTGCTTATTTTTACACCAAAAGGCTGTTCTTAGTGCCCAGGCTGGAGGTGAGGCTGTGCTGCTCGAAAATGATCAAATCTCCTTGGATTTGATCAAGGCACACAGATAAATATTAGCTCCCTGTGTTAATTGAATTTCTAAAATACAAGGCTGCAGCAGCCATTTCTGAACCTTCTCTGCCACTCAGGCAGTCAGCATCTTTGAAAGCTGACAGAGTGTCTCGTTTCCTGCCGTTTTACCAATTTTATAATGGCATAATTGAAATACATAAACCTGCCTGGCACACAATATGTATTTCTGCTATTGTGTGTGTCTAAAATACAGTAAGCTACACACTTAATGAACTGTATTCTGTAATCTCTGTAGTAGGCTTTAAATTAAAAGCATATTATTCTATGGATGCTGCAGCAAAGCAGGTTTATTTGAGATTATATTCGTGGAGCGAGGGGAAATGACTAGCAAAAAAATCATTTTGATGCAATACTGAGGAAATCCGGTATAAGAAATGATTGAATGGATATCTTGGGGTAACAGCATTTACACAGCCCAGTTAGATTGATCAGTGCTGTAACATTCACAATGATAATATGCAATAAGGATTTTTTCCATTCCACAAGCATACATCTCTTGTAGGTAATCTAGCAGATGAGACTTAAAAATAGATATATAGGGATATAATTCTTGAATTTCACGTGCTCTCTTCGCCCTCCCCCTGCCTTTTTTTCTTTTGGAAAATGCTTGTATTGTCATTTATTCTGCATTCTTTTAAGGAAAAGATAAGCGTGAGGCTATACGGCTGCCTCACTAGTAAGCCTTAAATCCATTTTGTTTACCACACGTTGGCTCGTGTGTCAGCTTCTCACGTAAGATGGAGGGGTCATCAGTTTGCCATCAGTGCACAGATGGTGAAAGTGCTTGTCTGGTAGTGCAAGACAAGCTCCTCTGTGTCGAGCAGCACAAAATCCTGCCAAATCCAGAGGAAGGAGGAGGGAGAGAGAAAGGGGGAGAGAAAAAAAAAAAAAAAAAAAAAAAAAAAAAAAAAAAAAAAGACCCACCCTGATTCTGAGGAGCTTTTTACAGGCATACACGTTATAGGCATATTTTATTTCAGTAATCGAGATCGACCAAAGACGATGCTAGAAAATGCTACGCACCTACCTCTTGTTGGAAGGATGCTGAAGGAGCGCTGGTCGTTGCCCCTTTTTCCAGCGCAGGCTCCGGCTCGGTTAAGATGGAGCTTCCCCACTATTGGCCGGAGCTCGAGGCTGCTGACAACTTCCTTTCTGCTCATTTGCATCAAGCCCGCGGCCGCTGGAGTAAAAATCAGAAAATTAGAAACCGGCGCTTCCCACTTCCTATTTTTCAACGTGGTTATTTTTTTGCAGGGAGTTTATTAGAGAATAGAAGCCTTTGGCGCGTGGCGGTGGTCACGGCTTCCTTTCTTTGCACAGGAGAAGGGCTGGTCGGGCCGTGGCGTTTGATACCTGCAGATTCCAGCATCACAGCGTGGTTGGATTTACCTGTCGTGAACTACAGCACATTGTAGCCAGGCCAGTTAGGCAAGATAATCTTCTCAAGGCAGATGACAAAGCAAATACATTATTTGCACATAAGTACTATTTGTTGTAATGCTGGTTTTTATTTTGGTCATTTTTAGATCTTCTGTTGCACATGTCACTTCTTTCATTTACAAAATTTGCTTCATAGAAATGTTTTATTTTAAAAAAGGACCAGATCCTTAAAAAAGGATCTGGTCAGGGGCAATCCACATAGGCTACATTTTTAGAGGGAGATGTGTTTGTGTTTCTCATTTTATGCTTTAAAGAAGTTTTCTATCGGGGGAAAAAAATCTTATTATGAAACAGGAGGTGTGTTCATTCTCCTCTGTTAACTTTGGAATTTTTATGCTATGGAAAATCTCGACGATGTCATGGTTTAGCTTTAAAATTATCTGCTACTGAGTTTTATATTTGACAATTGTTTCTTGCTGCTTAACATTCTTGCTGGTTAACATTAGACTTACATGTTTCCATGCAAGTCTATAGCAACTTTCAAAAGTAGATTTATTTTAAATTTGGCTGGATGTGCAATTTCCATTGCTTGATCATTACTTTATTATAAAGGCTTGTAGATAATGTTAGTAGTAGACTGAGAAGTGGTGCAAGAGGCATTAACAACATTCAGGTAAAGCATATTGATTTGGAAAATATAATTGACAGTTTCCTTAAAGACTTTTGCAAGAGTGTTTGCATCTAAAGCATCTGAATATAACACTTTCTGCCCATCTTCTTAGGAAGATCCAAAAGCATCAGCACTTCTTCCTCACAACTTAGGAGCAATAAGATGTCCGCGAAAGGGTTGGGAGTTTCCAAGCGGCTGCTGCCTCTTGCAAGCTTCTCCTTTGATACATCTGGCCTGACGTATCTGTTCCTGTGCAATTGCTAAGAATCAACTTGTGTTTCCCAGATACCTACCAGAAGTTCCCTTTCCTCACCCCAAGCTTTCAAGGCCCTTTTCTCCTTGGAAGCCTTTGCCTCGCACCTTCTGCAGCCTCTCCTTTAGTTAAGAGCTTAAATTTAATTGCTGTTTCTATCTCTTCACCATTTTTTTTTCTCTCCACAGAAGTTGTAGATACCTTCTGCATGGCATCTACTAATGTGATATTTACTGTGCTGTCCAGTTTGATTAGAAATTGCCAGACAATGAAAGAAAACCTCCCATGATGAAAATAAGAGATGGCCTGTTGGTTGTCCAGTATCTGGGTCAACTTGTTCGTTAACAAGGAGTCCTCTGAGAGTAACCACTTCTGTTCATAGTTCTGAAAGGTGGAAGAAGAGAATAAAAGGGATAGAGTATAGAGAAAACAAGATGTTGTTGAAAGCATCCTTTATTTGTCTGTTTTCTCCTCTTGTAGATCACAGCAATGGGTCATTTAACTTAAAAGCCCTTTCAGGAGGCTCAGGCTACAAGTTTGGAGTCCTTGCCAAAATAGTGAATTATATGAAGGTATGGTGATTTGATTGACAAATGTAATGTTTTGAAACATTTTAATTATTTCTTTTGTAGTATGGAAGATATTTGATATCTTAGACTCTGCATGAATACAGGAATTTAAAAGACTTTGTTAAAAACAGTATGTCAGCAAACAAAATGGCCAGCATACAGTTTCATTATGAAATCCTGACGATTCTTGGTCGGTTTGAAACCAGGAGGGTGCTTTTTACTTGTAGTAAAAATAGCAACGAGGAGACTCTGACAGTGTTTAGTATTCATGAGCTATGTATTGGAATAACTTACAACTTGCTGATTTACACATGACTTAGTCTTCAATCTCACCTTGTACTAAACTAATATTTTTCTTTATTCTGAAAGGCCCTGAATAGTTATTCATATTTATTCATATATTATTCCTGTTTATATATGCATATTGTAGCTATCCTGGTTTAGTAAAAGTTATTTTGTCATTAAATTATATCAATTGTAGCTATTTCATGATAACTTAGTCTCTGAAGGAGTAAATGGAGATCTCTGAGATCCTGTTTCTTCTTCCAGACTCGACACCAGCGTGGTGATACACATCCATTAACCCTAGAAGAAATTTTGGATGAAACGCAGCATTTAGATATTGGACTGAAGCAGAAACAATGGTTAATGAGCGAGGTAAACACTTTTGTTTGCTCATTTCGAATAGAGATCAAGGAAAAACAATGAGTCTGAATATTTGTTTATGTTTAATTACAAACTGTACAAAAGGTTCTGGTTTAAGAAACTTGATTTACATGTTTTCTTTGCTGTGGAAGTAGGTCTGAAGTGAAAACTACTGACTCTTTAAAGGCTCAATCAGAATTGTTACAAAATGAGTAAACTTGGTGTGAAGCAAAACTATTTATTGCTGTTACTAGAATTCGATAGGTTGGTTGTTTGCACTTGATATTCAACCAAAGGCTGCCATTTTGTATTCCCTGTTCTTTTTATTCTCATCCCTTTCTCCAAGGGGAGCATATGTGGCTTTCTGCCATGAGGCAAGAGTCTTTGTGGACCTTCCAGCCAAAGGCATTAAGTGAATGGTCCTGAACCTATTTTGCTGCTTTGGGCTTTATTCTGTGGGGAATTATGCCAAGGTCTCATCTAAGGTTCTGGATTTAAAATCTAGTTCAAACTCAAACCTCCAAACTGACACCTGCAACATGTAGCTGTCACTGCTAGTACCAACATTTGCTCATTTTTCAAGGTCTAAAATTTACATTCCTGTTACAGGCTTTAGTCAACAATCCAAAAATAGAAGTCATAGATGGAAAGTATGCTTTCAAACCCAAATACAACTTGAAAGATAAAAAGGCTCTGCTCAGGCTATTGGACAAGCATGACCAGCGAGGGCTGGGAGGAATCCTTCTGGAAGATATTGAGGAAGGGCTACCCAATGCACAGAAAGCCATAAAGGTGAGTAACACTTGCTCACCCCTCAGTGAAATTATATTTCCCAGGGTCTAATATTGTAGCATTTTCCCTTATTCATCCTGTGTTTTCAGATTTGTCCTGATTTCTTACCAAAGTGGCAGTACTTCTCACAAAACACTTTTCATCTCCTGTATTCCAACTTTGAGCATTTAGTTGTGCTCTTATACATTGATCTCAATCCTTTGTACCTCATCTCTGTTTTGTTAGTGTATCTATTATCCTTGTGCCTTTTGGAAGCATTTAAGTGCAGGTTGAATTGCTGCTTCTCTAGGTGAAGTTGGAATCCTTTATACCCTCTGCTGATCTGATTTAATTACCTATTTTAAATACACTGTAACAGTAGAGCTTGCAGATAGGAAGATGAGCTGTCCCTTCTTGTTTTTTGCAACCTTTATTAAACACAGCTGCCGTTTCATAGTTCCAAGCAATTTCGTTTTCCTTTTGAAATGCTTATCAATCTTTCTGTTTCGTTTTCTTTACATCAATGCATTTATCTACAGCAGGATATGTAGAAAATGATTTTGAGCTCTTTTACATGTTTTATGGAGGCTTTAGGGGACCAGATCATCTTTGTTAATCGCCCTGATAAGAAGAAAATTCTTTTCTACAATGACAAGAGCTGCCAGTTTACTGTGGATGAAGGTAGGTGTTTCCATGATAATTGATTTGGGTCCATCTTATCTGTGTGGAAGCAGTCTTTATGGCTAGCAGAATTTTAATTTGGTAATATTAGGTATATTCCGTATTCTTAGTACAAAGACTTTATATCAGCATGAGTCTAACAATTAGACTACTGGGTGAGTGCAGGGGTAGTGTCATCTCTATTCCAAAATGGATACATGGCACAAGGAGTCCAAGTTTTCTTTTAATGCAAAGCAATATAGAAATGACTGAAAATCACTGGAGTGGTAGCCAGGAGCTTGGTAGTGCCTTCTGAGTGAGGATTTGCTGCTTTTTTCCAGTTTATTTATCCATCATATTCCTTTTATTAGTAAATGTGGTGAGGAACAGGAGATGAAACAGTAGGAGCAAGCAAACAGGGAAGAGATGTGAGCAAAATAACCAACAAAGACTGGTTTGCCACTCAGAGGAAAATGGGGATGTGGGAAGTGATGTTGCTCCCCAGAACTGGGGATGCTGGACTGTAGATTCTGAGCATTTGTTTGCTAACAAATAACTATGAAATCTGGCCAAAAAGACCGTTTTTGTTAGAGGGGTTAGAAAGAAAAATCTGCTAAGTCTTTGACAGATCACCATTATAAATCTAGGGTTGCCCGTGCACTAAGTTAAAATTTCAGTGTATCTGTGACAGATCTGTGTGTAGGAGCAGGCAGTGCAGGCCATGGCTATGGAAGTGGAGCAAAAGGTTAAATTAAACACCAACAACACGTTTAAACTCTCTGGCTCAAGCTCCTGATGGAGACGGATGTTTAAATCTGCAGTGCTAGTGACAGGGACACTGATGTGAGGCCGCTTTGCTTGCTTTCCTCCACAGGTGGCAGCACGTTCCCATCTGATCAGAGGGGTATCCCTGGTCTGTGCCTGTCCTTTCTGCCTTTTCTTAGAGGACAGTTTTTGTTCTGCAGCAGGGCAGAACACCCTCTTGAATTTCGTTATCTGCCTGCATGTGTCACAAGTCTTAAAACATCTCTGAGTGGGTTCACTTGTTCAAGCTGGAATGGGGCTTTTTTTTCTTCCTCCAACCATGTTACCTTATGAAGAAGCCACGCTGTTGTTGAGAAGCACTTTTTCTTTGAGATTCATTGCAGAGCCCATGTCTCAGGGAGCCAGTGGCAGATTTGTCCGCAAGCAGGATGAGTTATGACACGTTCCTGCGTTAGCAGTGCTATTTCAGCTCATTATCTCCTGCAATGTTGAAACCTAAGTTTTTAGAAGGCTGCAAAATAAGCCTTGAAGTGTTGTCAGACTCTTTGATCTAGCAGCTGATGACAGTTCAAAATGTTTCTAGCTTTATGTTCATCCTTAGGAAAAAATTTTAAAAAAAGACTCCACTCCTCAGTGCATGATTCTGCCATATGACACAATACAGTTTTAAACATATGCTGTCTGGAATTAATATCCTCTAGGAGTTAGGCATCCTCTTCTATCGCTGCCTGAGTAGTTGCTGGAGGAAAAAGGAGCTGGGGCAATTTGGTGGCTGGTGCCTGAAGTAGCAGGAAGAATTTCCCTCTGGCAGTGCCTATCTCTGCACTGACTGCAGTTGTTTTGATGGCTGAACAAGCTTTTCTTTCTCCCTTTTGGAAAGAGATCCTGACTTACCACCGTACTGTATTGTGATCCTGAGCATCCTGGAGAAGGTATTTGTAGTAAGGAATGGCTTTTGACCTTTTTTAATGTGATTAGCCAAAGACGGTTCAGATGGCCAGTGTTCCCTCCTTGACTTCCTGACTAATTAATCTTCTGTCAGTTGAGGGGCAGCAGAAAGGGGTTATAAAAGCCAGGCTGCATTTCAAGTGCTTCAGCCAAGCCAAGGGCTGCCCTTTTGTGCTGGGCCTGAGCACTCCGCGTGCGAGTCGAGCTCGCACCGTGCGGGCTGAATGCTGAAAGGCTGCTCGGGTTGCCTCACCGTTAAAGAAGTCTCAGTGCAGTACAGAGAGCATTTTAACACTGAAAAAAGGGCCATTTAATTACCTAGATACGTTCTTAATATTGTTCTGAAGCCTGTTGAGGCTGAAAGTGTGAGACTTCCGTGGGCTCAGCGACGAGTTAGTTACGCAGGCCATGGGAGCACGTCTTGGTGCTTGCCCAGAACAGGCCTGCACGTGACAGGTTCCAAGAGGCTCTTTACACCCTTCAGAGGTACCACGCTTGATGCCTTGTCCATAGACAGAAGGAAGACCTTGTATCTAAGAAGGAAAAGAAAATAATAATAAAAAGAAAAAAAAATAAAATAAAAACAGGTATTTTGAGATCATCCTGGAGGAATGGCCTCCTGTCACCCTTTCTCTTCTCCCTGGCCCACTGCATCCTCCTGGAATACCCATTCCAGAAGTAGAGGAGGACAGGGGGTCCTTCAGTGCCATTTCTGCATTACATTATAGGCTCCTGTCACAAACTATTACTTTTTCCAGGTGATGACCCCTTTGTCCCTAGGAGCCATAGCAAAGGACAGTGGTATCCAGAGAAGTTGGGGAGATCTTCTCTACAGGTTAAGCATCTAAATTTTAAGGCTGAACTGGGGGTGCAGAAATACAGCAGCTACAAGCGTGCAAGGTTGCTGCTTGAGGACCGAAGTTATTGCCACCTTTCCCAGGGGCACTCGTGGCTCACAGAGCATGTCACAGCAAATTGAATAGTATTGCCCAGGTCTAAACTTGCATTAGCTGATAAGGCGACAGCCCTTGGAGACCGATGAGTGAATCTGGCGGGTAGCACAGAAAGGGTTCAGTGCCAGGCAGACAGCTCATCTGTCCCTTTCTTTCCAGTCCCACTGCATTTACCTCCGGGTTTGCAGTTGTGCTGAATTGCTGCTATGGCAAGCTGGTAGGTGCTGTCCCCTTTTGCCTTTAGGTGGCACTCCAAATGCAAGCTGGTGTTCTGGAGAGTGACTGCTCCGTGCACGGCTCCACCTTTGCCCTGTGCTTTTCAGCTAGAGTCTAAACAGCGAGTGTGAAGCTGCAGGGGCAGCCTAGCAGCTGCACTGCCAGAAATGAGAAATGCCCCGGTTAGAGATTAACCGCAGGCAGTGGGTTTTGTGCGTGTTGATCCTTCAAGAGCTGACCATTTGTTTTCGAGTGTTTAATTTTTCACTTTTGTTCTTCAGAAGAATGTATGCAGTTAACCTTGGGTATCTATCCCTCACACTTTCTGCACCAGAGTGCGTTTGCCCTTGCAGCATGAACTCTAATAAAGAGTTTTGTTCTGTGATTTATGTGCAGCCTTCTCATTTTATACGCAAGTGGCAAAAATTCATTATTTAAAGGATGGTTTCCTGCAAAATATGAGACTGCATTTGTACAGATATCATCTGATTCTGCTTTCAAACCATGATGAGGTCTCAGTGCCCAGCCGAGGGGACTTTCCTATTCAGATAGGGAGCATGAGCAAAAAGGAGACAGCTTGAAAGAGCATATTGTTCTCAGCCTAAAGGTGAAGTAGGACCCTCAGCCCATCCTCTGCTGTGTAAACGTGTGCGAGTGCTCACGCTTGAGAAATGGGCTTCTTGCGTGTTCAGCTTTGATCACGACACAAGCATCTGCACCGAGCAGCCTAGGATTAGGTGAGAGAAGATCTGTGGTAGTGGGTACCCCCAGCTATGCCAAAATGGCCTTGGTTTCCTGGGAAGCTTGGATAGCCCCTTAGTACTGAGAATGGGAAGAAAAATATCTGGGACTTCAGGCATGCTCTTAGACCTAGGGCTTTATGAAGGGAACTGGTCCACGTGCAGCCACAAATTCTCTCAGTTTTACCTCTGTACAGTACTGTTTTGCTGCAGCGTGTCTTGAGACGGTGCATCTTTTGACACCCGTGCACTAAATTTATCTGGAAATAAAGGGGAAAAAATGTAGTCTTGTGTTGCTGCGAGTGCCTTGTGTTTTATTTATAGTTTGTTAGCCAAACTTGCTGACAGGATATATCTGCCTTGCAGCCTGGGGAATGAGGGGAGGTAGAATTGTACCAGCCGCTGCCTGGAGAAGACATTCCAGAGGCTCTGGGAAATTTAACCTGATACAGAAAGTGTTCAGGCAGATGGCAGCAGCTCTAATTAAGACTTACTGTCTCTTTTTTTTTTTTTTTCTTTTTTTTCTCTTCCCTCAGTGGTTTTTAAGGTATCTCTCCTCTTAACACCAGAGGAATTTCAGTGATTTATTAACTGTACAGCATGGTATATATTATATTGCCGTGATAAACGAACTCCAACCCACTTGAAGTAAATGGTTGACTAAAAAGTGTTGACTAAATTGGAGTACGAGATGGCAAGCTTCCTGTGGCATTGACAGCTGCAGATGTGTAAATGAAGTTGTCATTTGTGGTTGGTTATTACCCCTCATCAAGGTGTTTTGAACTGAGAGTTATGAAGGACAGTGACAGTCTAAGCGGCTATAAAGGTGCTAGGTAAAAAGAGATACTCCATGACAAAATCGCATTAAAAGCATGCGTTGCTTATGGCTGGCAACACAGATAAGAATCAGCATGTTTTTTTCCGTTAACTAGGTCGGTCTGTCTGTCTTCCCCTTTGGAAGTGCACCTGGAATTTGGAGTGGGAAAGACTGTGCAAATTGGGGACTGCTGGCAGAATTTGTCGCATCTGTGCGGTGACAGACTGAGGTGTCAGTGGGAACTCCGGGCTGTTTCTTTCCTTTTGTGCAAGGGCTTTGCCTGAGGTTTGTTATCTGAGATATGAAATGAAGGTTTGTCTCGATGTTTCAGAATTTCAGAAGCTGTGGAGGAGCATTCCCGTGGATTCGATGGATGAGGAGAAAATTGAAGAGTATCTGAAGCGACAGGGTATTTCTTCTATGCAAGATGCTGGACCAAAGAAAATAGTAAGAGTTACAGATTACAAATATTTCCTTGAGGTTTTCTCCTTGCAACCCCCTAGTCCAATTTCCAAAAGAAAGAGGACAGAGGCTCTGCTCTGTCCCCTGCTTGACTTTGGGTTGCATGCGGACGCTTCTCCCAAATCGGGCACCTTCCTCTCCTGCCTGCCCCGTTCTCCTCTGCCATGGCCTTTCAGGCAGTGGTGACCAGCGCAGTGTCCCTTACCAGGTGAGATGTCACACTGGAGGGCAGGCATGTGAGTGCTGTCTCCTTCCTTCCTTCCTGTAGGCTCCTGTTCAGAAGAGGAAGAAACCTGCTTCCCAGAAGAAACGCCGATTTAAAACTCACAACGACCACTTGGCTGGTGTATTAAAAGATTACTCGGATGTTGTTGCCGGCAAGCAGTGACCAGCCGAATTCTGGAGCAAACCTGCGTTTTTACACAGGCTTTTTGCCACTTGGGCTCAGTGTGTGCTCTGGAAAGACTGACTGTATATTGTAATGTGATGTTTTTCCCCATCAGAGCAACTGCTGAGATAAAACAGGTCAATTTAAGAGCAAGTATGAACTGCAAGATTTAGGGTTTAATTTAATTAGCTAATGGGAAATGCCTCTTTAAGGAAGAGGCTCTCACTAGTTGACTCTTGGTTTGGAGTGATAAATGGTGCTCAGCATGTAATGCCAGAGTTCCTGATCAGTGCTTAACTCTGCTTTTACATTGTTTAATGGGTATTTACCTGGAATTGCCTAGAAGGAGCTTTCTGGTAGAACTGAATAGAGCATTTGTTTTACCTATTTTGGGAAAACCTATTCCTAAAATTCACTGAGGGTAAGTTTTCTTTCAGAGAGTTAAATACACCCTGTGTTTTTTGCATATGCCTACGGTGAGGCTCAGCTTTCCTGCAAGGTGTCTGAGGCCGGACTCCAAACTAGCCCCCTCCGGAACATGCAGCTGGACGAAGCTGCAGCTTCCTCATGCACATCAAAAATTGCCTTTAGCAATTTCTCATCACCGCAGAGGTTACACAGGTTATGTGCTATGGACAGGAAGAAAATAAAATGATAGTGTAATACTAAGGATCTTTTTTAATAATAAAATCAAAATACTGGCTTCCAGTGTGGCTTTCTCGGAGAGTGACAGAAACAGCATCTTTGACACATGCTGTGTTTTCCTTTTCAAAGAGGTAAAAGAATCTTTGCTGCACTTTATTTTTTTTCAATGACTTACTGTTCTGGGATAACACTGGCAGCTTTTATCTTCCTTGCAAGGGGAGGGGGGGAAACCACCTTAGATGAAACCTCCCCCTAGGAGCCTGGTGTTCTGCACGGCACAGACTGACTAACAGGGAGCGGCGCCAAATTATGTTCCTTTGATAACTTGCTTTTATGTACTTCTGTGTCCTGAACCAGAGCTGGTCAATGCTGATATTGTCTTTGTGGCATTGCAGGACAGGGGCAGTTTTTCTACACTTCTGGGGTGAGGATCACAGATAAAATAAGTGGCTGTGATATCTTGCCAGCAGCTGATTCCTGCTGTGTGCATGAGAGCTCTTGTCTTGCTTCACTTACGAGGCAGGGATTGAAACGGAGAGGCCACCCTGGCTGAACCGTGTGAGCTGAAACGTTAAGTCTATGTGCTTGTATCTATATGCGTGCGTGTGTGTGTGTATGCATCCATTTGTATGTGTAAGCACTGAGCACTAGGCTTTGAAATTGTTCTTGCATCAGCACATGTTCTTGCTCTTGGTGCTTTCTCTTGTGCCAGGGCAGCTCTGCTTTAAGGTTCCGCTACCCCGGGGAGAGGCTGTTCACAACTCCTGGATTTAGTGAATATCGCCACTAAGGATCAAAGGTTCCTTCTTCGGCATTTTTGAGCAGCATCTTGTGGGTGTGTGGGGATGAACAGTTGTTTTGCTCAAAGGCAGAGCTCTTGGTGAGCACTGAGCTCTTTTCATGCCTTGCAAGCTTTTAATGCCTTAAGTGCAGCTTCCCTGTCACCTCACACAGCATCACCGTTTCTGTTCCACAAATCAGAGCAAGCAGGACAGGCCCTAGGGCAGGGCCACCTGATTCCTTTTACATCCACAGTGACTAAGATAATAAAGAGACTCAAGAAAATGTCTCTGGCTATTTCTGAACGTGAAAATTATGTTAGGAGAAAGCAATGAAAGAGGAAATGAAGATTGATCCAGCAGTGCTATGTCTTGTACTGCCAGTGCAAGTTAAGGAGCAAACTGGCCCCGGTGGAAAGGGCGGGGATCGGTGGTGGTGTTCTGGTGGGAGCCGCTGTCCTCTGCTCACAGAGTGCAGATTAACCCCTGTAACTTCTTAGGGTGTATGAGTAAAGCTTGAAAAGAGCTGCAAGGGGCTACGGTGTGGAGAAGGGGCCCTTCCTCAGCACCTCTACTCCGCGTATCCATCCTGGCAAAGCTCTTGCTGGAGTCTTTCCCTCCCTTTATCTTTAAGGGGCTAAGTGCCCCCCTTTGTAGCCCAGGGGTGTTGTACTGCTAAACCTTCAGCTCTACTGGCCTCCCTGCTAAAAGCTGCTGCCACTGAAGGTTTATTCCACTTCTTTTACAATGATCATTCTGGAAGGGGATGGAAAACAGCAGGATTTTGCATGGCCGAATGAGAAAACTGACATAAAGCGGTTTGTATCGCAGCTAATCTATAATTCATCCTGCCCAGCTAAGGCTTTTAGGGAGCACGGGGAAGAGCAGCAGGGGAGCCTCGCACGGGGCTGGAGCTGGCGCAGGCTGTCGCTTCCGATGAGCGCGGGCGGCAGCGCTGGGGAGAGCGCGGCTCCCAGTACCCGCAGGCGCCCGCGGGGAGCCGCGGCAGCAGCGCCTCCTTGCTTCCCGCCTCGCTGCTGCCGTTCCGGTCACCGCTCATGTACCGCGTCCAGGTTCCTTTCTCTGCTGCTGCCTCCGGGCCCACCAGCGGCTGCGGCGCCTGGGGAAGGAGCCGCAGGGTTGAGCGCTCGCTGGCTAACGCCGGGGAGGCAAAAGGGCTGGCAACCACCAGGGAGAGGCTCCTCAGGCCAGTGTGTCCTTGCAGAGGGCTTTGGGCTGCTTGGGAAGTCAGGGCAACTCCAAAGGGACCTGGGGCTACCAGGGAAGGGCAGGGCTGGGTCCCCCCAGGGCCTGTCGGGAAGAGGGAGACTGAGCCCAGCTCAGTGTGACAAGAAGGTGGCC
>JAUBNY010000297.1:138009-150037 GCA_032275445.1 Crypturellus soui | reverse complement strand
GTCCCAGGGGATGCCCGCCAACACCATAGCCACCCCCGGTCCCCCTCTGCCCGATGTCACCGCCCCTGCGGACAAAACTGGCCCTGCCACTGGCGTCACCGTGCAGGAGGTGCCACGCGCCCTGAGCTCAGGTGAGCAGAACGGCCCACGGCTGCTGACCCCGCATGCGCCTCGGGCTTGGCCGCTGGCCCTGGGAGGGAGCAGCAAAGAGGGGAAAAATAACCCCAAGAAATGAAACCAACAAAAAAAACCACGGGCACCTTGTCCCTCCGCAGGCAGCATCGTGGCCATCACGCTGACCGTCATCGTGACAGTGGTGCTGGTCTTCAGTGCAGCCGCCTACCTCAAGATCAGGTAAGGCTCTGCCCCAGCGGGGCGCGTGGGTCTATTGGGTCTTGCGGGGGGTATGTGGACGGCTGGCAGTCCTGTTGGCCTGGTTTAATGGCTCGCTGGCTCCACAAACTTGGCCCAGCATCCCCGCTGCAGCCGGGCTCTTGCTGCCCGTTGCACGCTTGGGCATTTCTTCTACTGAGGACTCCGCGGTGCTCACGGGGTCAGCAGGCCGGGGCACTCCCTGACGGATGAGCTGGTCCCACCGTCTTTCCCCCTTGGCAGGCACTCCTCCTACGGCCGGCTCTGGGACAACCACGACTACGGCTCATGGGGCAGCTACAACAACCCCCTCTACGATGACTCCTAGCAGAGGAGGGGCAGAGACACCCGTGTTTGTGAGCGTTTCTTTGGATCCTCTCCCGAGCGAGGATTTCTGGATGCTTTCCTGCCTTGGACCTGCTCTCCGGCACCGACACTGGCCACGTGAGCCACGGCCAAGTGGAGCAGAGTCGGTGCTGGCACTGGCGCTGGAGAACAGGAGAGACGGCCTTGCTTGATCTGCCCATAGAGCCCATGGTGGCACCACCAAGCCGTGTTCCTTGGCGGTGGCCAGCCTGAAACTGCTTTTGAAAACCACTCGTAGCACTAAAAAAATAAAAAGCAAACAAACAAAAAAACCCCACCATAATTAGAAAAAGAAATATCCAACACACTTTTTGCTCAAGTTGGTTGTTTTCGAACCTGGCCCCATCCAGGCCAAGGCCACGGCCACCCAGGGTGGCTGATGGTGATGAGATTTTGCTGGGGGAGAAGTTCAGGTGCGTCGAGGTGGTGCTACTGCCCACGCTCGCCTGCCCCAGCGCCGGGGCCTCTCGTGCGGGAAGTGCAGGTTTAAAAAAAGAAAAAAAAAAAAAGAAACATTTTAAAATCAGTTTTTGCTGTTGGATTTTTCCTTCAGAAAATCAGGGATTGCGTCTATGAAACGCGAATGAGGTAGTTGATTGGGAAGCAATGGCTTTGCCCCCAAAATGAAGCGCTTTCTTGCTTTGCTTCGCTGTAAGGAAGTAGGAAGGGAAAAGCCACCTGAAAACGGGCAGCCTGATAGTATTAAAATTAATTGCTAAAAAGCAGTGGGGGGGGGGAGGGAGTATCTCCGACCCCTTGGCACATCGCTGCACGCTCGAGGCCACGCTGAGCCTCGTGGGTTTGGAGCGGGGCTTGGTGGGCAGCTTCATGGGGACACGGTGCTCTTTCCCACGCCACCGAGCTGCTGCCTGACAGTAAATCTTGCGGCTAAAAATAGTGCTGCGCCGCGGATTGCCTTTTTTGGGGAGGAGAAGGAAAAAAATATACATGTAACGAGGCCGGGTAGCCAAGCGAGTGGATACAGAGAGACAAAAATGGGCTCGTGGAGTCCGGGGCCTGAAGCAGATGCCGATGACGACGCAAACGGCTCCAGTTTTCCGGTTAACCCGTGCGCGTGTGATACCAAAGTGTCCTGTGACTTTTTGCATTCCTGTCGCAAAAGAGAGGGCGGGTTGGGATGGGATGGGATGGGATGGGATGGGACGGGATGGGACAGTGGGTTACCTGCCTGAGCAGCTGCTGCTACATGGAGCTGATCAGATCCTACCATATCAAGGAATACATTGCTAGGAGTTACGGCTCCAAATCGCATGTGAAGCCCAGGGCTTTCCCAAGGAGTCTTGGATGACTCCAATTAACTTGGCTTTCTGGGTAGATTATGGGTTGTTATGCGGTGCCCAGTACCCTGGGGGAGCGCTGCCTAAGCGAGGAGGGCTCCAAACACCCAGCCCACCAGCTCCAGGCAAAAGCCAGGGCTCGGAGAAGGTTCTTGTTGCCCTGGCAAATGTTGGTTATGTTCAAATCAAGCCTTAAAAATTCACTACCTACCCCCCCAGCCGGGATGGGCCCCACAGAGCTCAGCTCAGCCACAGACAACTCGCCAGTTTCATATACAAAAATGACAAAGTGAGATGCTCTCATTTTCCTCACAGCCTCCTACACATTTCCCTCTCCCCTCCCCACCTTTCGGCTATTTTTTCATCTCAGAGCTGTTTTATTTATACAAAATGAGCCCGCCTGGCTCCATCCATAGCATCGTGGGCAGCGGGGCAGGGCAGAAGCCCTGTGCGTGGCAGCTGCGCTGCGGGAGCAGGGAAGCCAAACGGGCCCTTCCCGATGCCACTCGCTCTGGTGCGAACGCACTGACAGTGGGTGGCATCCTCTGCGATGGCTGCAGGGATCCATGGGATCAACACCGGCGATTTATTAGCAGGAATAGCTCTGCGGTGCTGCCTCTAGCAGCGGCAGCAGTTGGGTGGTGTGGTTTTACACCGAGGAGAGAGTGGTTTATTCCTGATTTCAGCACAGGCGGCAAACAGTCTCTGTATATGGGGTATTAAACACGCAGTACATTCGACCAGTGCCAGAAATGTTATCTTATCCTCCCACTGTGTATTCCCACAGCTCTGGAGCCTACCAGCTGCTGTTCTTATCAAAAAAAAGCAATAAAATAAAATTTCTCCGCAATGCAAGGACCAAATGTCCACAAGAAGATGCAGGAAGCCCGAGGAACTTTTCGTTTCCCTGGACTAATTGCATTATTTAACAGATAAATAGATTAACAGCATTTTCTCAGCAAAAGCAAAAAAAAAAAAAAACAGAAATAGAAACTGATTTGCTGGCAGCGAGCCAAGTGCCATGGGAAAGACTGCTGGAAGAGGCACGGATATTTGGCATCAACCTTCACAAGCGTTTCCCCGTTCCCACGTTTCCCCCCGCGCTCCCCAGGAATAAACATGCACAGTCCATCCACCAGTGCTGATGCTTCCTCCACAGCAGCTTCCTTAACTACACGCATCTGTATCTCATTGTGCTAATGGACAAGCTGTTGCATCTGCTTCTCCCTCGCAGTTGTTATTTTGATATTTTTTCCGGGCCGCCCATTTGCTTTTAATTAAGGATTGCTGCTGCCAGCTCTGCTGTACAACCTGAGCACGCGAGTGTCTCTCTGTGCTCGCCCTCGCAGCTCGGCGTGGCCGGCAGGTCCTCATTGCAGTGGCACGGGCGTGCAAAGCCCAGGAGCACCAGTGTGGAGCCTCCCCACACACGAGGTTCTTGGCGGCAGCCTCAAGGGGAAGAGCTGAAACAGTCTGATGAACTGCAAGGAAGAGAGTCACAAAGTCATTGTGGTGGGAAAGACCTTCAAGATCATCGAGTCGGATCGTAAAAGGAGGGTCCCTCTCCCCAGCTGTGACAGGCGGGCCTGCAGCTGGCGCAGGCTGCCCAGCCTAAGGCTGGCTCTGCACAAAGACGGGAGGAGATCCCTGCTCCAGGAAAAGCACAGGGACCTTCCCCACTGGAGACATCAACCTGTGCTAACAGCACGGCCCGTACCTGAGCCCACCCCGGTGGCACAGGGCACAGTGCCTCTCCGCTGAGGTTTGTGAGGCTTTTTTAGACACAGTAGGTCACTCACATCCACTGGGCTTGGGAAGCACTTGGCTCCCAGCACAGCTGGCTCAGCTGAGCCAAGTGGCTCTTGGTTTAATCTCAACGAGATGTTCTCTGCCGTGCTACGCGATGGGGTTTGCTGCAGACGGGCTGCTTGTTTTGACAGAGTCGTGACTCAGCAAGGCGGCGCTCCCGCCCTCCGCATCTGCTCTCCAGGGGCTCCTCCTGTACCCGCTGGTGACTTCAATTATTTTCCCCCGCGCAGGCCACACACAGCGCTGCTCTGGTGACAAAACACGCCGCTTCCCGCCAACGCTACCAGCGCTTAAGGCACAGGCACCAACACAGTGCCCTTTAGCTGAGGAGGTCACCCTTGAGGAAAGCGAGGCCATTTCTAAGTCAACTCCGCATATGATGTTTTTATTAACGTAATAGCACGTGTTGTTTTTACTACGCACGGCTTGGGAACTGCTTTAAGCGTGTAGCAAGGGATGGAGAAAATATTGCAGAAAGATGGAGTAAGTACGTAAACATACCCATGAACACAGACACAGCATGTTTGCAGTGTAACACGGCAACAGGAGTGCCAGTCTCAATGTAAAGGAAGGTGTGTGAAGGAGAAATCCAGGAGTAGCACTGACATGTGCTCATGATCTCAGTCTAACCCTCATTTTACAGTACTTCATCACATTTTGAACTCAGCTAGAACTGTCGAGGAAGCTTTATGTAAAATAAAGCCACAACCAACATTGCATAATTTGTTTTATTAGACATCATTTTACATTCATTTATAGCAATCAGACAAGTGCCTCAGAAAAACATACCTAAGTAAACGCAAGCTGCAGCAGCACGACCATCCGATTCCTACTATTTCATACGTTAGAGGGCAAGGGCCAATGAAGAAGGCTGCTGCTCTGTCACATAGCAAGTCAGAGTCACGTCAGCATACGGTGAGAAGGAACTTCTCCATTCCACGCAGTTTGGACAGCAGGGGCCCTGCCCCACTACTTGAATTTTCCAAAATTCTCAGAAACAAAGGACTTGCTGCAATGCTTGGTTTGCAAAACACTGGGCAGGATATCATATAAAAGAGGAGGGTGGGAATTTATTTTATTCCTTAAAGAAAGATGACTGGTCCCTATACAACTTCAGAGTACCTTGATGAAAGGCTGCAGCTTTAGCAACTATCTCAGGCTTAGCAGGCCTGGCTGGTCCAACAGCAATCCTGTACACCTAACGCTAGGCGCTTCCCTTCGCGTACCAGCCCGTCAACATGTCAAGCTACGTACGTGTCTAGAACACCATGACACCTAGGCCTCTGTCCCTGAATAAAGCAAACTAGGCAGAAATCTGGGTTACACGTGATTACAGCTAGCAAAAGAATCTAAATTAAGAGGTGCCAGGTTACCTTCAGCACAGGGCAGCCCTGCTTTGTAAATGAATTCTGCACACGTGGTGTGCACACTTGTGTCCTGTGTCCACAAATTGGAGACAGATGCAATTTCTGCAAGCTCATCCTTTCCATCCATTTGCTTGATGGCTCTGAGGCTCTTGAAGACGTCTCTTGAAAGGGAAGTACTTATGCAAAGCGTTGCAGATGTCAGTTTTACGTGAGGCATCACCTCAAAGCCATTAATGTTCCCTATGAGCAGCTAGCAGAATGGCTCTGCCTCCACCCTGCGTTATGCTCAGAGCCTCTGTCAGCAAGATCCACCTTTGGCTGCCTGCCTCAAAACATGCTCTGCCCTGACAGCTACTGCTCGTCTATCTCTCTCTGACATCTCGTTAGTTTTCCTTCCAGGTTGCCTTTTCCTGGGGGTGGTGAAAAGCTCTTTCAAAGAGGGCCATTCTCATACAGACCAACCTCATCAGGCTGGCAGCGCTGGAGGCAAAGTTTCCTGAAGGGCTTCAACACGCTGTAGCGGGTACTTAGAGGGGGGATGCTCTTAGCAGAACTCCTTGGTGCCAGCCTAAAACTTTGTAACCATCTTGCTGTTCATAGGTTTGGAATTTTTTTATTTTATTTTACTAAGAAAAAAAAAAGTAATAAAGCAGTCTCTTCCACAGTAGCGTTTTCCTTGGCCAGCTGTACGCAACGCGTGTCTTGCTTGCTGCTACTCCAGAGTTTTAGCCTTTACGTCCATCTTGGGCAGTATTGTAGGAGTCACAGTTTGTGCACTTCATGCCTAGGAGATGGAACTGCACTGTAGACCGGGCATTGCAATCGTTACAAAGGATCTGTGCACACACAAGGGAGAGCGAGAGAGGCTTTAGCATCAACAGGATGCTCTACAACAAGTGACAAGTAGGCTTTAAGCAAGCACAAAACTGGTTTGCAATCAGAGCACCAACCAGGAAATACTCTCCTTTTGAAGACAGTCCAGCGTCTCAACAGAGCAGTACAAAGGGCAGAATTAATTTTCAGTTTGCAACTACCAAGCAGGTACAAGAAGCATTTCCTTTTAGTACAGCACAGGTCTCCTTGCATGGATCAGGTGTTTGTTTGGAAACCTGAAGCTCCAAACTCTTAAAAAATATGCTGCTGTTCTTTGCTATGACACCTAGTACAGTGCTGTACCTAGAACAGTTTTTTTTGTTTTGTTTGGTTTTTTTTTTTTTGTATTAGGTCTTTTTAAACACCCCTCTTCACCTTTTAATCAGTACATGAATACCATAAACCTTCACAAGAAAATTTTCCTCATATTCCAACAGTCCCCTAGATTTTTAATCCCTCCCTTTTTAATCCAATGGAAGCTTCTGATGCCCTCTACTGCCCGTAGTGGAAAGGTACAGATCTGCCATGAGTGCAAGTGCCATCACTTACCTCCACCATCATGTTCTGGTACTCTGTGGGCATAGGTGTCTGCGCGACTTCGTCATCCAGCTCACGCCAGTACCTGCTCATATCTAGAGCTGAATGCATGCACAAAGGACACCTGTAACCTCTGGCAAAAACATGAAAACAAACAAAAAGGGCCTAATTCAGGAGGCGGAGACGGGCTAAGAAATAAGACCACTGAAAAGGACAAGTTTCTTAACACAACTGTCAAGGAAAAATATAATGAATGGGAATATCCTACAGAAAAACAGGGAATTATAAAACCCTTTTTCCCTGTTAAGAGTTGCCTTTAGATAATGATTACTGGATTAGCAACATCATCTTTGCCTCTCCAAGTAATCTGCCTAGATGACTACCAGGTTAAGACAAGACTGTTAGAAATACTTACTCCTTTAACATGTCCTCATAACACGTTCTGAAAAGAAAGCACAATGAGAGGTTTAGTAAGAACACAGTAACTATTGACCAGTAACCCATTTGTGTAGAAGGGAAGAGAAAAGCACACAGCTATCCCCAAAGCAGAAGTCAAAAATAACCCGAGTTAAAGGGGAAAGATCTCTGAGCAAAACAGACACCAACCGGGCCTATAGCAATGCTCAGAATACAGCACACACAATACAACAGGCCTTCATATATTTGGAATATTTACCTGTGGAGAAGGTGACCACATGGCAGAACATGAGCTCCAACACGAGATGTATGAATATCCTGTAGACAAAAGACAGAAAAGAACTGTTAACTAAAATCAGAGAAAAAAGTAGAATCAGGCACAATTTTAAGATCTGAAGAGAATTAGCTCACCTCCAAACATATTGGACAATCCTGCCTGGAGACATTTTCTATGCACTTTGCAAAAACAGAAGAAAAATTATTATACCGTACATATCTGTATTTTTTAAGTCTAAAATTCCTTTATAGTAAATAAAGAGGTATAAGCCTCACTTTTTTTTAAGGCCTCACATTTAAGGTTGAAATGTTGAGAATTAACAACTAGTCTAGTAAAATAAAATTAATATACCTTAAATTATATACAAGAAATTGTTTCCAGGACTTCTACAACAATAAATAACCTATCTCTTCCTAAATCAACAGCAGAAACAGCATCTCAGACTGATACACTGCCATATATACAGCCCATGACCTTTAAAAATAGAGCGGAACATGACTGAGATGCATATATTTTTTAACTTGCATCCTGAGCAAACTCCCCTTAGAAGCATCTTGTGTCGTCATTCAGGACAAATGTATTCAGAGAAACAGGAAAGAGCCTGCTGCTTTCCCTATCTGTACAGCTTAAGATCAATTTGAGGCCCCTCCAACTGCAGGAAACTTGTTATTTATTTTTATTTTTTTTTCAAAGGAAAGTAACAGAGTGGTATATTCTCACCTTGTGTTTTCCTTGAAGACTCAAGTTTAGACATAAATTACATTTTGAACAGTGGAAGAAGTCTTCCTTTGGACCAATCCTAAGGAGATAAGGCCCAGTCAAGCACAGCTTTGTACTTTGTGCACAGCTCTGTTTTATTTTTTACCCAAACACTCTTTGAGCAACAGAAGCCAAATAATTCCCAAGGCTATAAACCTGATCTTGTTTTTTTGCAATATGCTGCTATGTCAAAAGTAAAAACTGTACTAAAAACCAGTACACTTAGACTGAAAATAATGAGTACAAAGGGCTCTTGCGAGCCAACCCCACCGCAGCTTCAAGATCCGGTGCAGGAGGCATTTAAGAGAAACAGCCCACACCCGCCGACAGGACACAAGCTCTGAGAAGTTTTTCTTTTTGCTCTTTTTCCCCCAGCAGCAGTCCGCCCGCACCTGCAAATGCCACACTCGGCACAGTGATACTGCTTCTTGTCGCGGTCGAAAAGGTGGCAGATGCCGCAGTAGTACTCCCCGAAGAGGTTGTGGCAGGCCTCACAGCTCTGCTGCGCCTGCCGGCACCGCACCGCACCGCACCGCACAGGCCGGGGGAGAGCGGAGAGAACCGTTATCTGCGCGGCGCGGCGCCGCCAGACCCACCCCCGACATGGCGGCTCCACCCCGAAATGGCGGCTCCACCCCGACATGGCGGCCGCCCCGCCCCAAAATGGAGGCCCCACCCCCGGGCATGGCGGCCGCCGCGCGCCCCCGCCACGACGGCTCCCGGCCTCGGCCGCGCGCACCTTCTGCAGGCAGCGGCACCGGGCGCACTGCACTTCGGCCACGCGGAAGCGGTCCAGCCGGTGGCTCTCGGCGGCATCGTGGCACAGACGGCAGGCGTACAGCTTCCCGCAGCACGGCGCCTGCAACGGGACGCAGCAGCTCAGCGACGGCCCCAGCTCGCGCCCCGCCGCCGCCGCCGCCGCCTCCGCCTCACCCGCAGCAGGCAGCCGCGCCGGTAGTGCTCGCAGCCCTCCTCGCCGCTCGCCGCCATGGCCGCTCCCCGCGCCGCCGCACGGCGGCCGCCACTCGCCTTCCGCCGCCGCTTCCGCCGGGGGCAGAGGGGCGGGTGGGAGCACCGCGCCTGCGCACTGCGCCGCGGCGTGCGTGTGCGTGGGTGCAGCCCCACGTACACGTTATGCGGGTCGGTACGTGCGGGTGTCGGTGCATAAGGGGTAGCAGGGGCAGGACGTGCACACACGGGGTATATGAACACGTTCATAAAGCTGCATGTAATACAGAGGGGGCCACAGTCCATGCGGATGTATCCGCACATACACATTTTCTGTGTGCACACACATCTATCTATGGATACATACGCTTACAGAGATGCCCAGGGGCAATGGCAGCGAGGGCCCCTGTGAAAAGTGCGTCTCTTTGGGCCGTGAGGTAAGACAGAGGCAACCTCGTAACAGGAGACAAGGGGGATCTGAAAATACGCACTTACCTAAAGAACAAACCCGGCAGACAGGAGTTTAGAATATAATTTATTTATAAAATTTACATGTACAAGTCAGAACACAGCACAACACCAGGATACACATGTGATGACACCCACGCTGCTGAGGTGCGTTGACAGTAAAGCCCTCCACTTTGCAGAGGGCCAGCGCAGTTCCCAAGGGAACTCTACCAGGCAGGGGTTGGAGCTGCTAGGAAAAAGGGTTGGGAGCAGCAGGGCTACCACAGACTATCCAAAGGCAACTTGAGAACCGTTAAACAAAACTGGTCTTGTAAGGACCCAAAGTTAACAGCGTTCTGTTCTTTTTCTCCCCATCTATCACTGTTCAGATTTGCAGGTCCCATTTCCCCCAGATATCCTTAAAAGGACAGAGGGATTAAGGGAGTTTTTAAGCACCTGCCTGAAGCTGTTTGACATCCTATTTGTTCAGTGCTGAAATTCTGCTTTTGGCCTGCACAGGAGTCGCACGTTCCCTCAAGTGCAGCCAGCTGACAGGCCCGGTTAAATGTCTGGAAGAAAACTTGCCCAAAAGCCAGGGAGAGAACGCATCCAGGGAAAAGTAACCTTACACAGCTTCACACATGCTCCGGAGCTCTAACAAGGATTTCAAAGGAAACATTAGGACATTTGACATCATCTTTCTTCCGCAAGGGTCTTCCATGGTCGTTTTTGTCAAGACAAAGATGCTTTCTAACACAGACCCAGTAGCTCAGCACGATAGAACAAATTCAGCTGCTCTCTGCTTTCTTTAAATAACACCCCTTTGGGAGAGCAGTGGTTAGACAAAAGGAAACACTGTCTTCAAAAAACCCTCCAAGCCAGCCCCTGTCACATGCCACTGCTTGCTTTCTGAGCAAATTCAGTCATGACCTGGCCCTAAGCCAGGAGGTCAAATTCTGTTTTGCATGCAAGAAACTGAGCAGCAGCGAGTACTGGGTCCTCAAACAGGCTCTGAACCGCACCCCACGGCAGCCCGTGGTGCGGCAGAGTGAGGCATCTTCCTCTCCTCTGCACAAACCCAGCAGCATCAGCATCTGGAGCCTCAGCTGGGCTGCTCCTACTGTTTCAACCACCTGCACCAAGAGGAGAAAGACACAGTGACATTACAGACAGGCAAACAAGAACATTGCATGGTGACACCCTACCTTTACTGTTGTTTAGTATGTGTCGCTACCTTCCTAAAGCTCTGTTTCACAGATGGTTCAACTGTAGTAGCATTTCTTTTTCCCCATTTATATTGTTGGGATTACCTCTCACCACTACGATTTTTCTTCTTCCTTCACAACAGCTCTGAGCTATTGTATCACTTGATTTTTCAAGCACTAAACACGCTCCTATGGCTTAAGAGCCATCCATTACATTTGTACACAAGATGAAAAACAGATTTCAGAGCCAGCATTTGCTCCCTCTCCTCCAAAAGGAGAGAGAATACCGGAAGCCAGTGCAAGGTGAAACAGAGTGGTGGACTTCACACTTCCATCTTAAGACATTTAAGAGTTCCATCTTAAGACCACGACCAGGACTTCTCCTAAACCTTCTTCTCAGACCTCTACCTCATGGTGGGAGAATGACTTCCATGCTGTTAAACTTAATAGCCCCCACAAAATACCCAACTAGCAAAAGCATTCATCAATCGATTCACTTGATAGACAACAGAAGGCTGAAAAGTAGAAATTAAATTTTACCAGTTATTGGCAGGTGTAATCCCAATCTCTGTCAGGTTAGTGCTCAACTCGGGGGAAGGCGGCCTCCGACGCATCTGATATCAAAGTCCCCGACAGCTGCAAATTGGGTAGGAAGATAAAGGAGAGGGTCAGGTGCAGTGATAGTAACAGAGACATCTATCAGTAATTTCCTGTCTGTCTTCTCAGTGAGCATCTTGCATTTGGCTCATCCCTGAGAGACAAATACACTCCTACCCTGGATGGGTATCATCCAGGACCCTTCTCCCCTTCTGAGTTGAAAGGTTTCAGGCCTTTCAACTGCTTTTTCACAGACAGCCCAGGAGAACCCTATGTTAGGAGGCAGGCTGGAAACTTGTACGGCACACTACTCAAACATAGTTTAAAGTCCCGAATCAAAAGGACAAGAAGTAGCACAAAATATTGTGTTGTTACCTGCTGTGAAGACAGATTTGGGTTATGGAGGTCAATGGCAGCAAGGGAGGGGATACGGGAATCCAAAACGGTTTTGTTCTCCTTTTTGTGCAGTCTGGGATTCCATGCTACAAAATGTAACCAAAGAAGATGATGTTAAAGAAGTAAATGCTGACTAGTGTAATGCACACCACATCCTGGGATTTGCTTAGGATCTGGCCTTGATTTCAAGCTCATACCTTCCACTGCTCTCAACTCAGGGAGATGATTTAGCTCTGGCAAATGCACGTCAGTCTTGGAGAATTCCCATTTTTTCTTATTTGCCGGAAGGATTGTTTTTTCATTAGAAACCTGCACTCAGGTGAATGATAAAATACCAGTCATATACAGATAGAAAAAAAA
>JAUBNY010000297.1:98389-118328 GCA_032275445.1 Crypturellus soui | reverse complement strand
CTAGTAAATTTAAAATGATAAACATTAAGAGAAAATGCTTTGTAGTAACAATAATTCATGTTTTCAACAGTTCTAGGCAATTGAAAAAATCTACTAAAAAGGAGAGTAATTTCTAGGATGAGCCTATTATTACCATAGGAGCATTTGTACGGTCCAGGAATCAATCACAAAAAGTCATTTATTTTGTTAACTATAAAAAACTTGCTAAGCCCTGGGAACAACTCTAGATTTGGTTGAGAAGAAATGCTTTGGTATAATGTCACAAAATGTTCATTTGTTTGGTATCTGGCAGTCAGTTTAAAGTCTCCTGCTAAATCAGTGCTGCAAGTTGAAATATATTCTCATTTCTTCAGAACAGTAAAGCTTCTTCCTTGCAGCACTTCAGTTCTGCAGAAAAATCACTTGATTTCTCCAAACCAAGTTCCTGTCCACGAGAAGAACAACAGATTGGCAGCTCATTTTCCAAACATTGGAAGCCTATGTTGTTTCCATATAAGGCCAGAAGTAAAAAACCCGAATAGGAAAAAGTAATTCTCAAACAAAGCCAACTTAATTTAAAATAAATCTCATGATACTTACAGTATTCTAAATAAGAAAAAAACCACCATCATATTGAGTTGATAGAGACATGGCTCATTGCTTTGGGTTCACTGTCCACAGCGCAGAATGAATTACCCTCTGTTTTTTTGGGGAGGTGACACTTGGCTGCTGGGACCTCCTTTCTGCTGACAGTTAGAAAGCACTTTCTGTGATGCCTCTTTTCTCCGAAGCAACTGGGAATAACTTTTCGGAAAGTCCTTAAGGAAAAAACATTCTGGTCACCTCCAGTTTAACCGCTGCAACAGCCAGAGCTCTGCTCCTCCAAGCAGCAGCTCTGTACTTACCGGAAAGTAGCCCTTTTTGAATATATAAGACATAAAAAACCAACTCCTTATTACTGGCCCTTTCGAAGGTCAGTCCTTTAAGCAACTGCGTCTTACGACTCTTTCAAGAGAGCAGAGCACATCCACTTGTTACTGCGAAGATCACGCTGGCATTTACGTAACATTCACAGCTTTGTAGCCTGCATAACCTTGAGTCTCATCAACTATTCCCATCTTTCACAGTGGAAGCAGCAGCTGCTGCTAAACTGGCAGGCTAATGGAGTGCTTAAAAGCCCTACTAAGAAAACCCAGAAGACAAACAATTTCCCTTATCTTCCTTTGCCGTCGGCTGGCTGGAAGCTTCATCCTCTTTCAGTCTTATTCTTGGTAGCAGCTCTTTTCCACAATTCCCTGAAGTCCGTTTGGAGGCTTTTGTCTTTTTTTTCGGGCTTCATGTCTTTTTACTGCTCAGCTTCTGCCTGTGGAGGTGCGTCTCAATCTCTTGCCTGAAAACCAGCATTCCCAGCTGGCCGTGAGAAGCCTCGTTCATGGCCTTGGACTGCATGCACATTTTGTACTGCTCCGGGGTCAGCTCATCCGGACATCGCTTCTCGTGCCAGAGGTGGAAGAGGCCCCTCACGGGTGTTCTGATCACGATGAGGTTGCTGTGGAGGTATTTGCGGTACAGGTGCACATCTTCTCCACCCCAGCCTTTAATGTCTAGATCGAAGCCACCTGGCACAAAGAAAATCCAAAATGACATTGGAAACACACGCTTTCCACTTGCAAACTTGATAATACTGCTGTATTTTATGGGTCCAGCTAGCTCTTTCAAGGAGCCACAGTCCCTGGCAACATCATGAAGTAACCAAATTCTTCAATTTAAATAAAATCTTTTACCATCATGCAAAACTGCTCTATTTGTACTGAGCAGGGCTTAGTTTCTGGTAGCCCCTATGGCACCTAGGAATGGTCTGAAGGTGTAGCCAGAGCACTGCTGCTAGAGGGGCATAAATTTTCCATCAGTTCTCCTTCAGAGGGAAGCTGATCACAGTTTTTTTTATGTTTCATTACAAAGGTTGATGTATTTTAATGTAATTTTTCTTACCAATGTTGATAAAATCAGATCTGTACTGGCAGGTCATTCCAAACCCGAAGTCTCTCCAAAATCCAGTTTCTTTTTTAATAATCTGCGTGGCGAAAATGATCATTTATATGGGAACAAAAACACTTTCAGTCTGAGTAAGAGAGAAACAAGGTTCTGGGTGTGGAAATAAGAGCATTTTATTCTATTCCATTTTATTCTGCTCCACATAAAGCCACTGATGGACCTGATCCAGTTTCTGTAGATGCTCATCACATACTCCTACTCAAAATATCAGCATAGTCTTTAGCTATTAGGGATAAAACCCTTGATCTGGAATGATCAGATTTTACTTTACTCCTTGGAACAAGTGCTGCTGTAGACTGAGTACAGCAATATCACCTCAATCTCTGGAGTTTTCCTTTTTCACAGGCAAAATTTCCTTCTAAATTAAGTTTGTTTCTGCACGATTCAAAGCTGACACAGAAAACGTACTGGTAAGTCAACGAAGCCAGACTGTGCTGCAGAGCAGATGGTGGCATCTACATTCTGGACCACAAGAGCGCTGGAAGAAAATAGCAGTTCTAATCTGATCATGCAACTGACAGCTTTTTGATCTCCGAAATTTTGACAAAAATTAGGAAAATGGTGAAAATAATTTTCCATTACAGAATTACTGCCAAAGGAAAAAAAATTCAACTCCAACTGGAGTCCAGAAATGTCAAGTGGGAATTATATATGCCATTAAATCCTCTAGCACAAGGAATTTGCAATCTACATTATGGAGATGGACTATGGAAACATTAAGTATTATTCTAGGTAGCAATTCAGTGCAGTGAGACACCGTGGTTGGCATTTCGAAAAGCAGATATCCAAGGTTAGATTCCAGGGTCATCGTGTAACCCAATGTGGTGAAATACCCAAGAGTTGCAAGAGATTGGAAGAGACATGTAATCCTACAATCCACTCAGCAGTACTGCACACTCCTGCTTATGCAATGACTCTTGAGTAGCTATTTTTGAAAATTTTGCCTTCACTTGCCATAAAACTATAGAAGCAGTTGAGACATGATTTCCATTTCTAAACATACAAATCCCAGCATTTCCTTAATCAAAAAAATCCTATTCCAAGTGAGGTAAAATTCTCTCAACATTCTTTTTCTCTGTCCCATTTCTCCTTTATGCTCATAAACCTTGCCATTTTGGGAGCTTTTTTATTTTTCTGTTACGATCGCTATTCTTTTCTCATTTCTCCTTTTCTTGACAAACTCAAACCACTGCAGAAGCCAATTAAGAGAAAGCTGTACCCATCAGGTCTGCACTGTAACAGGAAATCTTCATCACGATGCCATTACGCCAAGCTATTTGTATGCATCAGCATTATTATTTCCCATTAGTGCAAGTGGCTGCTGCACAAATCAATTGCTTTCAAAGCTTTCTGAAGGTTCCTTTCTCAGCAGCCTGGGATACAGACAGCTAAGTCTGTCTTGTTTTAATGGCACAGACCTGGCCTTACGCCCAGGAACTCATGTGGGCCGAATATATAAAAAAAATACATATAACGAGATTGGCAGCACTTCTTTAAATTGAGAAACTTTTTGACATAAGCATCACATTTTACAACTCAAGCACTAGCTATAAATATTTGTGTAATTCTGACAACAGATTCTGTGCAGTTTATGCTAGCTTGAGAACTAAACATTATTTCCTTTCCTAACTCAAAGTCTGAGCATCTCTAAACGATTCTCATCAGAGAAAGAAGCTACTGAGAACATGGAGGCTGGGATATTCCGGATAGGATGGTTGATTTTAGGGTAGGTTGGCTGGATAGATTTTAGGATAGGTTGGCTGTATACATAAAGATACCACTCCTATCACTCCTTTAGTGTCCACGCAATGCAGTGCCAGAGCACAAGAGGACGGAGAAGGCTGCCAAGCAACTGCTGGGGTTCACCTGAACTTGCCACCCCAAGCTGTGAGATGACTCCAGTGGTTTATTTTATCTGTGCAGGACATCACTTTGCACAGGAATAGGGAAACACCACCCGAGAGCGTGTGCATCCTTCAAAAACGAAAGCCTTGTCTAGGGAAAAGCAGGTGTTTGAAGGAATAGGTACTTACCAGCTGCTGTTCTAAGGGTGGGATGGAATCGTGGTGGCCATAAATTATACTGGGGTTATACTGGCTGAAGAGAACAGGATAAAACACTTTCTTGCCTAGAAATGACAACAGATTCATTTTTTAAAAAGCTGTATAAAACACATTTCCCTTTCCTGTAAGATCAAACCCAGATGAGGCCACTTATCTATATATTCCGTGTATGAGAAGAATCCAATCACGGGGAAAGCAGAGGAGCTACAACCTCTGGAAAGGCACCCACAAATGGAATGTCTACACATGCCTTAATTAGTCCTCTGCATTTTGGGAAAGATTTACAGCAGCTTCATTATCAATTCAAAGTCAGGTACACTCTGGTGAAGGCTATTACACTTTAACCAAAAATCTGCTGAAAAAAAACACTATGCATTTCATAAGTCCCAGTACCTGGCTGTGTGTTCAATCTACAGGAGTTCAGGAATTCAGCTGTGAAGTATATGTCCACATCACAAAAAAAGAGAACAACATTGTTTCCTTTCCAGACTCGAGCACCAACGTCTAATCCTTTTCCTCTTGAAAATTCTTCATTCAGCTGGATGAAGGTGAAGTTCTTGAAGTTAGCTGATCTAAGGAAAGGAAAAGCCCAGGAGACTCAACTGAAGAGCTGTTGTTGTACTCTAGCAAAATATTCTCTTTACCAAATGACATTTGTATTTGCAAATGAAAAAAAAAAAAATATTTCTGTGATTCTCGAAACCTTCAAGATGGCAAATCTGGTACTTCAAAACAACCTTTGAAATTGCTTTGAGGAAATATTCACTGTTTGTGCAGGAAGAGAGCAATCGGGTATCCATTTTAACATGCAAAGAAAATGAAAAAAAATGCTTTATGTCCTAATTTTTTAAAACCTGTCATAGTGAGTGCTAGGCCTAAGCTAAAAAGAATAAAATAGAACACAATTGCAAAGCTGGTAAAGTAAATTCAGTAAAATTTCCTTGCGATTCCAGAGACTCATACCACAAAATCAGAGGTATGGGTATGCAGGAGATTCTAGCTTCTCCAGTGAAGTCAAGAACTTTTTGGCCCTTCTAAGAATTTGAAAAAATACCTCGTCCTCTCATGATGTGAACACCGTATATGAACAGTCAGATATTCAGGCACTTACTTGGAGGTGTTTTCAAGTATTGATTTGACTTCATTCATTTGTTCCTTTCCAAAGTAAACTACGGTGAGGTGAATTCTCCCATCCTGCTGAATGCCCATTTCCCTAGAAAATAAAGACAGATTTAGGACTTCCCAGAAGTTTGCTTTTTTTGGAACACAATACCAAGTGGGAAGGCAGAGGAGGTTCCTGGAGGTTGCTAAAAGAAGTCTCTGTACAAAAAAAGGGGCTCACTGCCTCTAGCAGATGGGACAGAAGACTGATCTCTGAAGCAGATCACAAACTTACTAATATCTAAGCAGCACGTGCTATATTAAAGGACATTATTAAAACAGCCTGTCCAGTGCTCCGGAAGATTGGGCATGTATAGAATCTGAGAAGGAGGATTTTAAAGAAGCCATTCATACCTCTACTCTTAATATTGATTTCTAGTAAATATAAATATATATATTCCAGAGGTCAGATCTTTGGCATTGTGTAAAGGAGAATTTCCTAAAATCTAACTATCAACTGGAGATCAATCCAATTGCCTAAGGGCAGGATCAGTCTGACCTAATGCTAGACATCATGCCTCATTTGTACAAAGATTTAATCTGTGATCAACAGAGAGATCAGCCACACCAGAGGGTGATTTATCCCATCCTAAAAGAAGCCATTTAGATGGCTAATCCAGACAAGAAGCCTATTTTTAGATGGCTGAGGTTAGGAAAAAAAAAATCTTTGTAAAAGTGGGTATCTTTGGCTAACACAGGCTTTTTTGGGCAGCTACTTAAAGCCATATCTCAATTAAATCTTACCCAAGAAGGCTGTCTCTATACTAAACAGAAAAAGCCACCCTTAACTTCAAATACATTTCTGCTTATTTTTGCTCTGGCAAAATATCTGGGAGTACTAATTCCCTTTTTTTTTTCCCCCCTAGAAATATTCCTCTCCAACTACTGTCATGAAATTTTCAGCACACTGAAAGTACTCCCAAAAAACAGATTGAGAGACATAAATCACGTCCATGCAAATCAGAAACTCTGAGAGACTGCAATATAACTGATTTTACTGCTGAACATCATGCACTAAAAACGCAAATGCCTTTCAGTTACTCTGATCTTAAAATGATTTCTTAGTGGCGCAGTGCAACTTTAGGCAAAAGTAGCAGGATTTTTACCGAGTGAGGTCTCAATAAATCCCAAAATTGCATCTCACTATATCCAAACAAGAGAAAGCAAGACAGCACTTGAAAGGGAACCCACCTGAAATTCTGCATGAACTGTCGAAATTTGCTGGCTCTCTTGGCCAAGGGCACAATGATATTAATAAGTGTGTCAGCCATATTGACATTTTCATTTTTCACTTTCATTACAGGACCGAACGGCCGGAATAAGACCATCTTCTTGAACTGGTGCTTTGCGTCTCCTTTGAAAGTCAGCTCATACAGCGTGCCCTTGTCCTTTTCTGTGCGATAGATCCCTGCAAGAACACAAAGGGAAGGGAGTTTTGATTTCAAGCAGGGCTCCTGGGGTGAAATAAGACACGGCTTTGATACGCCAAGCACAGCCGAAAGGCAGCAGAGCTACAAGGCATTTACTTCTCAAGTGGTGCGTGATCCACCATCACTTGGAGGAGGCTCAGTGTGGCACAGAGGTGACTCCGGCCTTCAGGAGGCACTTGCTCTTCTCACGGATCCCCTCCTAGACTTGGCTGAGCTACATCCCGTTGAAGGTTGCTCCTTGCTCACCCACGGCAGCCTAGCGGACATGCTGTCCTTAACACCGGTCACTGTTTGCTTGCAAGGATTTACATTTCCATAGGGAATGTCCTCTTAAGATGCTCAGGGGTGAAACTGCTCCCATGCTGAGGGCTGATGTGAACTGTAAAAGCACTGGCCAGTGCTCCAGTGAAAAAAAAACTCTGAGACCTTAAACAAGACATAACTCGCCTGACTGCTGTAGATTTTACTCATTCCAAGTGATACGTCAAATCTCTGCAACATTGGTATGCTCAGAAGACCCAAAAAATTCATGAGGTGTGATTTTATCTGACAAGAACGCTGCGAGTTGCCTCATCTTCTCTAAGTTTTTATTTTAATGAGCAATTTGGCTGGTCTATGCAAGACAGATTTACTTATTCCCTTCATGCTTTACTTTTAATATAAGCTAATTCATCAAATGCTCCAATCTGCCAGGACAGTACATGGCTCCAATGAGAAACTGCCATTTTTGTTAGCAGCTCCATCATTATTTCACTGGTAGTCTTTTAAAACTGCACCTTTGATTGCCCTGCTAGCTTCTTCTATACAGTCTGCCCATGGTGCAGACCGCAAACTATTTCTGAACTTGAACCTACCCTTGAGATCATCTGGTGTCTTAAGAGCCTCTGGATTTTCCTCCTCTTGATAATTAAAAGAAAAGAAATCAGTGCCTTTGAGTTCTCCTTACCACCTTGTTCATAGGGAAAGCCTGTTGATGATCTGAGTATTTTGCTGGGTGTGATCATTGACCCAGGCACTGCTTGAGGTGGCTGGTATTGGGGAGCTTGATAATAAGCTAAACAAAGATCTAAATCAAACTGAATCTACGTTTTTCTTAAAGAGAAATTTCAAGGTCTGCTTTGTATGTTTGGAACAGTGGACAGACATTTCTCCTCACAGCAAAGAGCTAAATCAAAGAAGCAATTTGATACCAGTTAGCAAGCAGCACCTAAAAAATGCACCTTTTCTATGCTTTTTCTAATGATGATGCCATAAAGATCTCTGCTTGCACCTACATAAGTTAATGAGCAGCCCAGAGCGACCGGCCTTCAGCTGCAAACAAAGCGGTCCTTACGCCTGCTTATAATATACAGAGATTCCTGATCTTTCCACGCTCTCCCTCAGTAACTCCATGGGGCAGAAAACCAACAAACTCGATGCAGGAGTGGGAGGAACACGGGAATGCAGCAGGGGGTTAGAGTAGCTACACAGCCCTGCGAAGAGTGAAGCTGAAGGCAGAACTGCAGCCAGATGGATCATTTGGGGCCCCAGGGAGAAGGTGTGGTTCACTCCGTTTGGAATAACGAAAAAATGGAAAATTCCACCACGCGTCAGCTATTACTCGCAGAGGAGAACTGTCTGGGAATCCTGTCCAAATTTCGTGTAGCAGCAAAGCTGCTGAGAGGGAGTTGTGCTCAGAAAGGAGATGCTGGGGTCACAGTCTGATTCCCACGCGCAAGTGGCTCTGTCTAGAAACCGCAGAGCCACATGCAATGCTTATTTTAAGAGCCACAGAGACAAACTGTTTCCCCTGAGATGTAAAAAGGGCTTGAAGGAATATTTTCCCTCTGCAAAGACAAAGAGACAAGCACAAATGAGAAAGAGAAACGTACTCTCCTTAACCTCCCTGCATTACACCATCCCCGAGTACCAATATACACAGCACCATCCAAAGAATGGCAGGTACCAGACGTGATCCATAGGAATAAAACAACTCCAATGCTCCCCCCAGCAAATAAAACCTGAAGCAAACAAGGCTGCCTAGTATCACCCCAGTAGACGAGTCAGACCCAGGATTGGCAACACGCTTGAGGTAACAGGAGTAAAGCCGCTACCGAAGGTTTTTCTGAGTTGGGCATAACCAGAGATGCAAGACTGACAAACCAACAGCAGCAGTTCAGGTTTCTAACCCTGTCTGTGACACCAGTTACCTGATTTTCACCTCACCACGTCCCTCCACCTGGCCAGCCTCAAAACGTGTGTGTACCTTGAGCCTCTGGGAGGCACACGGAGTCTGTGTGCTGTTATTTCTAAAGGTAAAGTGTTATTATTTTCTGGGGAAGACTGGGCCCCTCGTCCAGAGAGTTTCAGCTACCTTGGGCAGCTCCCAAGGAATCCAGCCAAGGAATCCAGCCTGTTACTAACTTTTAATGCAGATTGTGGTATCTGTACAAGGTTGTCATCCAAACAAGCCCTGGGTCCAATCCATACTTGGAATGCAGACTAAAACAGAAAATTCAAGTCCCCTCCTCCTCCTTCTCATATTATATAGAGCAATGAATCTCTTTGTACCTCGATCAGCAGTTTTTGCCTCTGCTGGACAGGAAGATACCTTAATGTTGCTCCAAAACTTATTGCAGAGAGGCTGGGAGCCTCCACAGAGGCTGACAACACCAGCAGAGAGGCTGTGGCCAAAGTGAAAAGCGACGTTAAAATATTTCTCCAATATGAAATTCAATAAAATAGCTCGACAAATGTGTTGCCCCAGAAAAACTTCACAGACCCAAGTACTGTTCCAAATTCAGCACCCTGCCTATCAAGCCCAGGGACAACGTCCTCCTACTGCTTCAACCTTCCCATCTGTAAAGCAAGAGTAAAGCTACCATTCCCTTTAACAGATGATTTCAGATTCCATATCAGAAGACATAAATCAAGAGGTGATTGCTGTTGCTATTAAAAGTAGCACTTTGAAAATGCACATTTATTGTCTCCATATTACACGTATGGCTGATGACAAAACTCTGTTTAGCTCTTTTTGGCATTCGGGGGCTAAAAGGTTGTACGCTACGCCCAATATAAGAATTCACTTAAAAGTTTCTGGGTTTTGTTTCATTTTAAGCTACAGGTGATAGCAGCTAAGTTAACTGAGCCCTTCAGTTGCTGTCCTCACAACCTACCCTGCCCCTCTGCTGAAGCAGTGCAGGTGGGACCAGGGTAACACCACAGCTGGAGCCTCATTGAGTCTCAGCGCTAGTTGGACCCAATCTCCAGCCTTGAACCCATCGCCGTGGCCACCGCTGCCACGCAAGTGCCTCTCCCAAAGCCTCTCTAACCTGTTGTTCGCGTACGAACCTTCAACGAAGTCGGAGGCTGTGAACACCCGCTGCCTCGCGTTGCTATCTGCCTCTGGGTGGTTCAGGCTGCCAAGAGCCAACTCGATCACCTCTGTCAGTTCATCACGCTTGTCCCTCCTGACGGGTTTCTCTTCTGGGTGGCGCGTGAGTCCCGTTTCCAGCTGGTACACCTTCTGCAGAGTAAAGCTCTCAAAGGGCACGACGGCGTACTCGGTGGACAGCTTAAAGCCACCATGCACCTCCGCTTTGGCTATTTGGGAACGGAGGAAAGCCAAAAGGTTAGCTTGGACTTTTGCTGGATTGCTGTGGTCAAGATGAACATCCAAAGAGTCTGGCAACTGCTCCTGCATGTTCTTGAGCTGCTCATTTCTGCCCTGGAGCTCAGCCTTCAACTGGGCGATTTGTTTCTTCAAGCTGACAATGTAGTCACGATGCTGTTCTTCTCGTTCCTGCAGAACAGCTTCGTATTCCTCCTTGCCGGTCGGGCTGTGGGCCCGAGGCAAGGCGAGCTGCTCGTCATCCCCCTTGGGTGTGCAAGCCAACATATAAACAATGGACACGGAGCAGCAGGCCACCACGAGCAGACCTGCGAGCCGGGGAAGAAATACAAGAAATCCTCGTCGGAGCATCATCTCTCAAAAAGCAGAGGGTAACCTCACACCTGCAGCAGTTCTTACATCCATGCAGTGCCTCAGCAGCCCCTGAACTGGACTACCCTTGCACAGATGGGACTGGCTCTGCTTGTTTATTGAGCTCTCCCTGGGGTTCACCCTGCGGGACCAAACGTCAGGCTGCAGCGCAGATCAGGGACCCACTCATCCTCCCGGCACCGCTGCCATTTGTTCCGCTGGAGCCGACGGAGACTAAAGACCTGAAAAACAAAAGACAAGGGCAGTCACTCAGGCATGTAAGTATTCGACCATTCAAGACAGGCCAAACTCTGTGAGCATTCCAAAAGTTTATTGTCACTTGTCGACCACTCTGGTAGATCTCAGAGCTGTGCAGAGCTTGGTGCCTTGGTAAAACCAAAAAGGTACTAAGACTCTTGGGCAGGAAATCCTGTTTTCATGTGCTTAATGTTAACAACATGATTAGGCCCATTGCCAATGAAAACTCCGTCCAAGTCTCAATGCCACACTTTAGAAACACTAGAAAGTTATCAGCAGTTATTTCTGCTCCGATGTTAAAGCACTCAGCACATCTGAGCAATGCCAAATGATGCAGCACTTGAATTTTTAGGGCAGCCAGCCCCATGGCTACCACAGGCATTTCATTTTTTCTGTAAGTTTTTCCAAAACACCATGTAGCAAATGTGGTCCTGTTAGAACACATGAACCTGGATCCTGAGCAGCAATTAGAAAATGAAGAAACTAGAAACTGTTATTGCAGCCAAACTTTGTGACTAAAATTCAGTGTGGCACAGACCACTGGATGCTCCCATTAGAAAGGAAGACCTAGGGGCAGGATTCTTAAGAATCGTTCAGACCAAGTCTTCCTAAAAAACTTTGCTTCCATCCCTAATTTGTTCATTGCACACTATACTATCCTTCTAAGACCTTATTCTTTGTCTGATCAGCTCCATTGCTAAGTCCTGCACCAATGCCTTCTGCTACTGTGTTTTCCATGACTGTTCTCTGCCAAGGAATGAAGACCACATAGGAGGCTTCGGGAAAACCTGCTTGGGTATTTTGTAAAAATAAAGGAAGTTAAAACAACTGGGAACATTATCACTTTTTAGCAAGACTTCCTTTGGGTGTATTTAAAAACAGGAAAGGAAAATCAGGCGGCCGAATAGCAGTATCAATCTAGCTATAAACTTCGTTAAAACAATTATGCTGAGAATGTTGCCAGTGGGACTTTCAAAATCACTTAGTTTTGGCCAAAATCCTAAGAAAGGAACTTTATGTCTGACAACAGATGCTGGCCAAGGCGGAATCCCATCCTCGATACCAGTATGACACAGCACCGTTAAAACCAAACATAAGCAGGGACCAAACCCCCAAATTAACCCCTTTCCACTGCTCCCTTTCGGTATATACTTGACATTATGACACAAAAAGGTTTGACACCAGAGTTTTGCAGCCTTTTTAGTCACATATCCTTTCTGGTGGACCCTTAAGTAAAAACAGTTTATTGAAGAAAGTACATGCTTCTGAGAATGATTTCTACTTTTTGCATCAAAATCTTTTGAAATCTGCGATACCTCTTAATGATTTCTACATGAATTCCCTTTCCCCATGATACTGCTGGGCTATTAATCCAAATGCAGTATTTATCCAACGATATTCCCGAACTTTTAACCGCTATCCATATTTTATCAGTCTGCAGTTGCTAGAGAAAACAGTTCCAGAGGATGAATTGAGGGGGCTAGAGAAAGCTGTAAAAATAGAGCTATATTTTCCTCAAAGTAATGCTGAATAGCTATTATAGTATTTACAGGAATCTTCAGAAAATGTCAGTGCTTTCAAAGGCAGAACTGTTGACAAAGAAGAAAATATTCAAGCAGCAGGAAACTGGAAAGGATGGAGTTTGTGTCCTTACCTTTTTTCACTGCTCTTCTCTTTGAAGCATTTTGGCCAGCTACTGCTGCTTCTCGGCCTGCCACAATCATCTCTTGTTTATCTTCCTTTTCATGCCCTTCCCCAAAAATGCAAGTACGAGGAAAAGGCAAGTACTAGGAAAAACATGATCAGCCTCAGAACACCTCTTCATTGCTTTCACTTTGCCAGCTGCCTACATCTTCAGTCTGTCTCCTGCATGGTGCAAGGCTGCAGTGAGGACGCTTCCTATGGATGTGCTATAAAAGTTGGCCTCCTGCAATGTAAAGGAGTTTGTCAAAGCAGGGAAATTAATCTGGGTATTTCTGCCTCTTCAACAGATCTGGCTGGAGGACTGCAAGAAGGTAGTGTGAGGGAGACAGGGTCAGGAAGTGGCGAGATGTACTACATAAAACACTGCTGTGTTTGTATGCTTCACTTCGCACAATTAGTCCATTGACTGCACTGGCAGAAGCTGAACATCAGTGAAAGGATTAGTTGTGCTCACACAGGATAAACTGAAACTACATCTCAATGGCTTAGATAAACATGTAATTTCATTTCTATAAGCAGCATCAGATTTGGGCTTTGGGTAAAAAACTCTTCAAATGTTGACCTTAAAATATATATATATGTACACATATATGTGTGTGTGTGTGTGTCTATAGCTATGTTTGCCTGAATGTACTAGGCTCTTTTTAGAGTAATTATTTTTCTACACGGTTTGCTTTTTTGTAATCTCACCCGCCAAAGAGCCATCTTTAAACACCCTTTGGAATAGTAAATTGACTGATTACTTTGTCCTTTGAACCCACATACTGATAAAAAGAAATGGGAGCCACGGAGTTTTCCACCTTCTCCATGCAGATTGTACCATCGTGATCGAAGGCATCCTGAAAACTCAGTGCCCATTACTTGTCCTCTAGTGTTAGATCTGTCTTATTAGATCGGCTCCATGGTCTCTATAGCACTGCATGATGCACCCTTAGGCAAACTGATGTTAATGCATTAGTACCTCATGGACATGTTTCTTAAAGTGGCCCCTATTCATGGCAGTGCCCTCCACCAAAAAATACTGATGGTGGCCATGGCTATGGCATCTTTGCTACACAGACTGTATCAAAAAATTAGAGATGGTAACTCCCTGACAGCCATTCTTTGGATTTCACCAGACCTACACAGTTTCACACCAGTTGAGAGCCTGAGATGTAGTGCAGACAAACTGAAATGTCATTTTTTTTTTCTCTGGGAACTGACAAAAACGCCTCTACATTTTGCTGCAGTCAGCTGCATCAAGTAGTATTAGCATGTTTGCAAAGAACAGCTTTAACGAATACTCAGTGGTCGGTCTGACAGCCAAGGGAAAGAACACAAATTCCAAGAAAGCCTCTGTTTGTGAAAACATCTTCAGCCTTGGTCCGACCTGCAAGCCCAGCCAGAGGTCAACCCAGCTCACAGAGGTGCTTTCAAGGAGCTGGGCCCAAAGATGACCCAAGGAAAGAGACGGATTCCCTCAGCCGTGTAAACTGCGACACCATCCCCAGCTCAGTGAGTCGCTGCAGTGTGGGCAGCAAGCCATAAGAAGCGGCAACATATAGACAGCTGCTTGGTTTAAAATTTGGGATAGTGTGCTCCCACTGCCGTTACTCACCAGCATCTGGAGTTTTTCAGACTGTAAAGCTACATGCAGTTTATGTCCACATGTAAAATACAAATTATTTTAAGCCCGAAGTCAGCCTCCCCAAAACCAAGCTGAGAACTGGTGCAGAAGATGGGGAATCAAATACATATGCATACATAGACATATATATGCACACACACACATGTGTGTGTATATAAATATATACATATACATAAATATGAATCTCCCCTACTGAGCTCTACTCAACACTTTATGTTGAGGACAAAATTAAACCCTGAACCATGTAAGTTCTAATTACAGCTCCAAAGAACCCATATGATATAACATGTAAATTATTTTAAAGACTAATATCATCATTTATCGTTGTTTAGTAATTGCACCAATACTCCCAGAACTACTTTCTCTCCCCCAGAACTATGTTACCTGAGAAAGAGATGGTTTTTTTTGACAGATCAGTAACACAACCCCATTGCATGAGTTCACCTTAGTTGTGTTATTTGTGTTTGAGAAATGTAAATGTTCACCTTACATTCCCTTACACCAAGTCTCTGCTAAACACACAAACCTGTAGGTATATAACACCCCAAATCCTCAGTGCAATTTTTGACTGCACTCTAGCACGTTTCCATTAGCTGTTGCAGGATCTGCACAGAAGTGCCATTAGGACAGGGGGTCAGACACCCACCTTTTCTTTGCAGATCTCTGAGCCTGTCCCAGTTGCTCCCCCATGAGTCGCCAGGTTATGTACAATGTTCCAGAGCTGTATCTGCAGCAAAGGAAAATAGGCAAAATGCTCTGCTCAATGCAAGGAAATGTAATATTGCCCTCTTCCTGTTATACAGTAACCAAAAATGCCAGAAATCCTTCAGAAGCCAGTGTGTTTGCAAACTTTTGTGGAAGTTTCCATTACTCACTCTATTTATCCTCCACTGGGCAATGTGACAGATCACACCCCCTGCCAAGCTCTCAAGAGAAAAGGCCAGAGAATAGATTATAAGCGGGCGCTGTCGCTTCAGAGACGCTGTGCTAATACAAGGGCGAAACAACCCCGACGCTTCTCTCTCAGGACCATTTCTCATTAGCAAGCTCTGACCTGAAGCTTTAAGAAGGCAGCTTCTCAAAAAGTGTCTTGGACTTTGCCAAAACGGAGATGACCAATTTGCATTTGGCTCGACCTGGAGTTCAGCCTGCTCTTCTAAGAGGGAATTAACAAACTGTCCTAATTATCAATTGTAAAGAAAATAACCACTGAGCTGGACAGCCAAGATCCCGACCTTTGGATATTCATCTTTGCTAGAACACTATCACCTTCTGGCCTCACCCTGTACTTCAAATGAGGTTTGCTAGTTAGTTTGATACCAAAGCGGACAGACATTACATTCTTCTAGCCCGGATAAGAATATCCAGGGCAAAAACAAATACACAGCTTCCATTTAGCTCTCATTACAAAACAAAACCAAGTCTTAGATGACAAACTAATAACCAGGAGGAGCCAGAAAGTAATTGCTACCAGATTCAGCATCCAGGTTGTACACACTGCTCTCAAGCAAGCAGCATTAAGAGCCATCAAAGCTCAGGTACCAGCCCCCAGCTCTGCTGATGGACACTTCTCCAACAGCCTGGTCAGTACTGATGGACAAGAAGGTGCCAGTCCTTTGAGTCAGACCCCATTTTCTTCCTCCTCCATGTTTGCACTTACACCACACACCGCCCAATGTCATTTATCCCACTGCCAATATATGGATAAAGACCTCACATTTTTGTGATAAGCTGACACAACCTCCTAGTAACTCTTTGAAAATACTAAGTTTCAGTTCATTTCAGAGCCAGTTTCCAAAGATGTCTTTCAATTTTTTATCCAGGATTTGCATAATGTTTGTATCTTGCCTACTTTGTGTTAATTGCTACACTAAATACCAAAATGGACATGATCCTAACAAAAAATCCCTCTTGTTTTAGTCAAATGGCTTTAAGAAAAAAAAAATCTTATTTTAATTTTGAGGAGAATTTCACGGCATTTTATACTCCTTAGTTAAGCAACTCAAGTCATATCTTTGTGTTAATGAGACACCTGCTGAAAGTGGTTTCAATTCCAACTTAAGATTTCAGTGCTGATTCTTGAATCGTATTGAAATAGGATTTAAGCTTCTAAGTTTTTACAAACTATCTTAATGCAAACAATATCCTGATTGACAGCAGTTTGATATAGTAATTTCAAGTGACATAAATGCTTTCTCATCAGAATCAGAAAACTGCAGTTTCTTTTCTGGATTCAAAAAGTATCTAGGATTAAAACCGTAGTTTACTATGGAAATTGTAGTTATAATTATCACAACATTTTCAGCAGCTCTCCAAAAACAGCAGCACAGCTAGAAATGTGTTGAATGTTTATAGTTCACATAACAGGCATCCTAGTTCTCTAACCTAAGGCTGATTGATGGCATAAGTAAAGCCGGTTTCCTCCGTCAGTAAAAACTGGCTTTTTTTCCCTCTTTTGTTACACGGGAGAAGTACACCCCGCGGTCAGGTCAGCGTTTCCTGAATGGTTCCAAAGAGCACATCTCTTAAAACAACAACTTGGGCTTGCAATCAGAAGCAAAACACAGCATTTCACAGAAACTTAAGAAACAGAATGCACACAGAGTATGAATTTACAGTATAGCATTTTTTTAGCGTTCTATTTTAAAAGGTACCTTTGGTTTCACAATGCAGTCTCAAAGTTAATGCGAATCCAACTTTTTCAGGTTTCTTTCTTTCTTGTTTTAAAGACAGCAGTTTTCTGAAATAAGAAGCAGATATTAAGATTTTCAAAAAACATGAATAGAAAAAAAGAGCAGAATCCTCATAACCTACCAGAATTTTTGAAGAAAAGAGATTTCCTTATGAGATGAAGCTTCATGCTACGGAGTCTTTGTTTCTGTTCATATGGAAACCTGCCTGCAAAGGACAGCATTATTTTTTATTTTACAAAGATTGGCTAGAATATGTGCTGGCACAGCTACGCAAGCTAAGCAAGTAAAAAGGGAGAATTGCTGCTATGCCATTACAGATTCTTCCTCGCTCCTCCTTTTAATACAGTTCTCTGGAATATAACATCAGACCATTTGCAAAGAGAACTCCTGGCAGTTTAACTTAGGGAAAAATATACACGCCCCCAAGGCACCTCTCCTCTGCCTGTTTTTTTAACCTTAGAAAAAAGGAAATCTGGCCATTTTCTGTAGTCTCTTAGATGTGTACCTTGTGTCCCAGTCACTTCTGTGCATGTTTATTATCATTGTACAACATGTCCTGGATTATAGGATTAATGGTTTGAAGTCCTCAAATGATTATTCCTATTAATTTCATTGTTAATAAGCACTAGAGCTCAGCTGAGGAGTAAATATGAACCAAGTCATACTAATGAAATATTTGGAAGGATTATGGAGAAATTGGGTGAGACCTGTATTTCCTTTAATGTTACATCTCCATCACTTTATTTTCAGAAAATTGCTCTATTAACACAGAATTCAGCGAGAGCTGTTGAGATAACCTGCCAGGAAGCAAAATATCAGTGAAAGATACCAAGCAACAAATACATCAGTGTTTCTTAAAAGAATCAAATGGTTCCCCTATTGATGGCAAAGTGTCTTCTTTGATTAGCTGCAAATCAATTTAACAGGCTGAGTTTTCCAGGACTAGGATTTTGAAAATAAAAAGGCAAGACCATTTAACAGTTTCTTTCCTAGGAGGGGAAGGGAAGTGAGTAAACAGCAGCCAGCAACTGTTGGGGGAACATGTTAGCTGGAAAACCCTACTGAATGTTCCTATAGGAAAGAATGAAATCAGAGCATATGGTGTCAGCATATGGAAATGGAGCAAGTTAAAAAGCAACTTAACACCTAGTTTAAACAAAAGGCATATAGAAAGGGTAATTTTAAGCTCTAGGTAAGAGTATGTATAGATGACCACAACTTTTTAACTCTCTCCTCTGCTATGTACTCTTGATTAACCAACTCAATTGGTATTTGCATCAGAAGCCTGCCAAAATCTGCCATCAGTAAAACTGGAGAAGCTGAGGGAAATCTCTGTGTATTCCAAGAAAAAAAAATAGGTAAGAGAAGTCATTTGACTTGAACAGATCAGATAAGTCACTCATTTAAGGGTCTATATTGCTGCCTTCAGAAAATGGAAAAAACCTACTTTCTATCTGAAAAATATTTGTATTATTTGTAACTTAGATGGTCAGCCTATTCCTTGAAGTGCAAGTTAAAATTTTAAAACAGATGTACCCAAGAAGCATCCTATCCTAATTAACGAAATGCTCTATTTCCTTATTACTCCTCTGGATATTTTTATTCTGCTCAGAGCAACCCAGACAACTCAGAGTACTAACAATAATGTCTTATACAGAAGCCAATAAACGTAGCATTTTCAGAAATATAGCACATTTACATTGAAATATGAGTAATAAAAGCCCCAAATAAAATAAAAATGATATAATTAAAGACAGATGTTCTTGACCTCCACCTTTAGTTTTATATGCCTGTTTCTGCTTTAGCTCAAATCTTCCACCTCAGTCAAAATGTATAATTGATTCTAAATATACAAAACACACACACAAAAAAAAGGATACTAATTTGAGTTAACAAGCTGCTTGCTAGCTGAAGAGTCAGGAGGCTTACGCCCATTATTACAGGTCTAAAAATAGCAATTATTTGAGAAGTTGTTAGAAAAGCAAAATGCAGCACACGAATGGAAAAGCAAATCGTTGATGAAAGAAAAAGATGGTGCAACTCTGTTGTGAACAGAAAGTCAAATAATGTAAAAATCAAATCCTGTCTCAAGTTCCAGTAGCAAATATTGCCATTGTTATCTCAAGGATGTAAGAGCAGATGGGTCCATGTGGGGATTCCTTCCCTTGGCTTGCCCAGCTCTCAGGCAGCATGTGCTCCCCCAGGAGAAAGCTATGCAGATTTCTAGCACTCTTCAGATATTTCTCCTAGTTTCTACCTGTTTTGTAGCTCTACACAGTATAAATCTCCAAAACAACATTTTTTTTAAAGTTATTTTTATTCTAGAACCATACTAAATGTTCAGTGATGATAAATAAAAAAGGAAGAATTCAGGCTGTGCAAGCCTTTGCCTATGTGGAAGAAGGCTTGCTTGACGGAGAGTGTAATTCTAAATATTGCAAAGAGTGGAAGGGCTCCAGACCTTTAACCACATTTCAATCTGCTGCCACAGATAAAACCTGAACAAGCTGAAAGTGCCAACTTTGCAGCTAGAATGCAGAAGAGTCAATGTGTCTACTGAAAGGGTCAAAGAAAGTTTTGCATGATGGAAAAAGGATGGAAATTTTAATCTATAAACTACATTGGCCTGTAGTGTTACAGATAAAAAGCAGCACTTAAATCCAATATGGTAACCTTACGGGTTACTAAAATTACATAACAAGATGATTCATTGGACACTTTTGTTCCCAACAATCTGTCCATCGATCTGAAAAACACCAATCTCTTTCTATAGTGGCAAAGAAATCCTGACTATACAAACAGAAATCAAGTTGACAGTGATCTCTGCAGCAGAGCTGCAAAGGGAGATTTGGCTGAATGGGAGTGTGGAAAAGGGCTATGATAACATGGCCTCAAAGGAGGCAGTGAGGAGGATGGGGCTGGCCTCTTTTCAGTGGTGGCCAGTGACAGAACTAGAGGAAACGGCCACAAACTGAAGCATCAAAAGTTCCCCAGGAACTTAAGGAAAA